>CM053769.1:586184928-586219728 GCA_028658325.1 Potorous gilbertii | reverse complement strand
TGGGGGCAGGGCTGCCTCCCAGGCTCAGTTCCCTCAGGGGGTTTATGCAGAGATCTTTTGTAATGGAGCTCCTGCCAAGCTCCTGCCTGCTCTGGGAGCCTGCGGCCGCCACTGCCTCTGCCTCTGCCGCAGCGGCTGCCTCCCTTGGGGGTCCGAGTCCTGGAGATACCCCACTCCCCTCTCAGCCTGTCTCTCTCACTGACGTGTGAGTCTGTGGGTGGAGGGACCTTCGCAGCCGCTGGAGATTCTGGTCCCTGAAGTCTGCTTGGATCTGCTGCCTCCTCTCAGTGCCGCGCGGTCGGGGCAGGGCAGGACAGGGCTCTGCTCCCGTCCAGGGCTCGATGGACCTTTGCGGTAGGTTTTTCAGGGCTCTCTGCAACGGAAATCTCCTTCACTGTGTTTCTGCGCGGCTTCCACTGTTCCAGAATTTGTCAGGAGTTCTTTTTAGAGGAAATCCATGGGCTGTGGGTTTGGAGCTACCAAATGTGAGTCTTTCTACTCCACCATCTTGGCTCCGCCCCCAAATAATAAAGTTGAAAGCAAGAAAACCATCAAATTAATAAATAAAGCTAGAAGTTGGTCTTATGAAAAACCAGTAAAATAGTTAAAACATTGGTTAATTTGATTTTAAAAAGGAAATGAGAAAACCAAATTTCTAGTATTAAAAATGAAAAGGATGAATTCATCACAAATGAAGGGAAATTTAAAGCAATTATTAGGAGCTATTTTTCCCAGTTATATGCCAATAAATCTGACAATCTGAGTGAAATGGATAAAAATTTACAAAAATATATATTGTTCAGATTAACAGAAGAAAATATAAAATACTTAAATAACCCATCTTAGAAAAAAGAAATCAAATAATCCATCAATGAAATCCCTAAGAAAAAATCTCCAGAGTCAGATGGATTCACAAGTGAATTCTCCCAAATATTTAAAGAACAGTTAATCCCAATACTATATAAACTATTAGGAAAAATAGGTGAAGGAATCCTATTAAATTCCTCTTATGGCACAAATATGGTGTTGATACTTAACAGGAAGAGTCAAAACAGAGAAGAAAATTATAGATCAATTTCACTAATAAATATTGATGTAAAAATTTAGATAAAATACCAGCAAGGGGATTACACCACTATATCACAAGAATCATACACTATTAACTAGGTAGAATTTATACCAGCAGTATAGGGCTGGTTCAATATTAGGAAAACTATCAGTATAATTCATCATATCAATAATAAAGCCAACAGAAATTATAAGATTATCTTGATAGATGCAGAAAAAGTCTGACAAAATTCAACACTCATTCCTAGAGAGAGTAGGAATAAATGGAGTGTTCTTTAAAATGACAGGGAATATCTATGTAAAATCATCAGCAAGCAAGCATTATCTGAAATTGAGATAAGCTAGAATCTTTCTCAATAAGGTCAGGGGTGAAGCAATATTATATATATTATATATTATATATACAGTATATATTTTATATTGTATATGGTATTTATTATATTTTATTTTTAAATTATATATTTATTATATTATTATATATAGTATATATAAAAGTATATATGTTATATACATTATATATGCTATACAGATTATATATAGTATAGAATATAAAATCATTTATTATTACACTAAAAGAAATTGAAGGAATTAGAATAGACACTGAGAAAACAAAACTTTAACTCTTTAATCAGCTAAAAAAACTAGTTTAAATAATTAACAATTTAGCAAAGTTGCAAGATAAAATAATCATAAACAATATAAAATACTTGGGAGTCTACCTGCCAAGACAAATCCAGGAACTATATGAACACAATTGTAAAACACTTCACAAAAATAAAGTAAAATCTAAACAACTGGAAAAATAACAATTGCTTACTTGTAGACCAAGCCAATGTAATAAAATGACAATTCTACCTAAACTAATCTACTTAGGCAGTACTATAACAATAAAACAACCAAAACTTTTTTATAGAGCCAGAAAAAATAACAAAAATCATATGAAAGAAGAAAACTTCAAGAAAATTAAGGGAATTAATGAACAAAAAGGTGAAGGATGGTAGCCTCATCATACCAGATTTCACACTGTATTACAAAGTGGTAGTCATCATAACAATTGTGTACTGACTAGGAAAATGAGTGATAGATCAGTGGAATTAATTTGGTACATAATATGCTCTAATAAATGACCACAGTAATTTAGTGTTTGGTGCACCCAAAGATCCAAGCTATAGAGACAAGAACAATTTGAAGAATTTGACAAAAACTGCTGGGAAAACTGGAAAATAGCATGACAAAAGCTAGGTATAGACCAACATCGCACACCACATACTAAGATAAGGTCAAAATAGGTACATGATTTTTTTTTTTATTTTTAGTTTTCAATAGACACTTCCACAAGATTTTGAGTTCCAAATTTTCTCCCTATCTCTTCCCTCTGCCTACCCCAAGACAGCATGCATTTTGATTACCCCTTCCCCCTCCCTTCTATCACACCCCTCCCTTCTCTTATCCCCATCCCCTCTATTTTCTTGTAGGGCAAGACAGATTTCTATACCACATTACCTGTATCTTATTTCCCAGTTGCATGTAAAAACAATTTTTAACACTTTTTTTAAAACTTTGAGTTCTTACTGCTCCCCCTTCCTCCCTCCCCACCCATTCCCACTGAGAAGGCAAACAATTCAATATAGGTTATACATGTGTAGTTATGTAAAACACTTCCATAACAGTCATATTGCAAAACACTAATTATATTTCTCTCCATCCTATCCTGCCCCCCAATTATTTTATTCTCTTTTTGACCCTATCCCTCCTCAAAATTGTTTACTTCTAATTATCCCTTCCTCCCATTTGCCCTCCCTTCAATAATCCCCCACACCCTTCTTCTCCCCTTCCCACCTACTTTCCAGTAGGGCAAGATAGACAAAACAGGTACATGATTTAAACATAACGGGTGATATCATTAGCAAATTAGGGAAGCATGGAATAGTTTATCTGTCAGATTTTTGGAGAAGAGAAGAATTTATGACCAAACAAGAGATAAAGAACATTACTAGATGTAAAATGGGTAATTTTGATTATATTAAAAAGCTTTACAAACAAAACCAATGCAACCAAAATTAGAAGCAAAGCAGAAAATGAGAAAATTTTATAGAAAGCATCTTTAATAATGGCCTAATTTCTCCAATATATAGAGGACAGAGTCAAATTTATAAGAATACAAGTCATTCCCCAATTGATAAATGATCAAAGGGTATGAAAGGGCAGTTTTCAGATGAAGAAATGAAAGTAATAGTCATGTGAAAAATGTTGTAAATCACTATTGATTAGAGAAATGCAAATTAGAACAACTCTAAGGTAGCACCTCACACCTATCAGATTGGCTAATATGACAGAAAAGGAAAATGATAAATGTTGAAGGGGATGTGGGAAAACTGAGACACTAATTGATGCAGTGAAGGGCACAGAAACAAGAGAACACTGTAAACAGTCACAGCACTATTGTACAATGAACATTTGTGAATAACTTACTATTCTCAGAAATACAACAATCCAAAACAATCCCAAAGGACTCATGATGAAAAATGTTATCCACCTCCAGAGAAAGAACTGATGGGATCTCAATACAGTTTGAAACATACTATATTTCACTTTTTCCTCTTTCATTTTTTTGTTTGAGTTT
This sequence comes from Potorous gilbertii, assembly GCA_028658325.1. Lineage (NCBI taxonomy): Eukaryota > Metazoa > Chordata > Mammalia > Diprotodontia > Potoroidae > Potorous > Potorous gilbertii. The sequence continues at coordinate 586,216,037 of CM053769.1, read as the reverse complement.
TCTTCCATGGAAATATTTTACATGACTGAACATATATAACCTATACCAGATTGCTATCCAAAGGAGAAAAGGAAGGAGGGAAGGATAAAATTTGGAACTCAAAATTTTAAAAATGGTAAAAAATTATTTTTGCATGTAATTGGGGAAAAATAAAATATTATTTTAAAAAATAATAAAGAAAACTTAGGCCCAAACTGAAATTGTGAAGTAAATGAAATTTATTTTTGCTATACCCCCGTCTCACGTCTTTCACTGTAACTCTTTATTCTTTTAATATCCCACCCTGGGCCTTCTCTCCCAAGCAGTGGATTCTTCTTGCGCCTTGCCCTCTAGCACAAGTCGAATTTGTCTTGTGTCCCGTTCCTTGAGGATTCTGATCAGGTTAGCTAACTTAAAAAAGCTAAAATGAAATATCACGACTCATATGCATCCTAAGTATGTTACTTGTATTTCTCCTGTAACATACTTGCATTTGAACTGAGTGCTTCACGCCTTAATCCAGAGGACCATGGATGGGAATGCCCTAGACGTTGGCACGCCAATGGATTTGACTCCCTTAGGCAATTGCTGTCATTGCCAGCGGCTTCTGTATCATTATCAAGATGAAGAACGGGGGAAGCCTAGGGGATGATGAAGACCTCGCTTTGGTCAAGATTCAAATACTACCCCCGTCTCTTGCTACCTGTGATAGGTCATTCACTCCGAGCCTCGGTGTGTGAGAAGTGGTCCCGTCCTACACGACCTCCAAAGTTCCGGATCTCTGGTTCCTATCATCCTAAATGCTACCTTCTCTCCCGCCTAGGGCCCCTTCCTGCCGTGTAACCTGAGAGGGATAGGGTGGGGGGAAGGTGGAGTCTCGGGAATTGGGGGGTTAATTCTCGGACAGGCATCAGCTGACCCCCGATCGCGACGCAAAAAGCGCAAATGAAGTTGACTCACCCTCCAGCCTCCCCCACCGCCTTTCCCCAAAAGGAAGGGCTCAGCCCAGCCTCGAGCGAGCCAGACCCGCGGCGAGGGAGGCCGGCCCGCCAGCAGAGGAGCAGCAGCGGCCCGCCCGCACGGCCCGCCCGCCGAGGGGCAGCGCCGGCCCCTCTGGTCCCTCCCTCCCCGAGCCCCAGCCAGCCTCCCGCCGCCGCCGCCCCCGATCGGGCAGGCAGTCCCGGAGACCGCCGCGCTCCGAGCCGCAGCCCCTCGGCTCCGCCGGCTCTCCGGCTCCGCCATGGCTCGGCCGAGGGAGGTGGGCGGCAGCGAGGATGCCTGGGGAGAGGAGGAGCCGTGCGAGGCTTGGTCCGGGACGGGGAACCCGGTGCGGATCCGAGTAGCCATCCAGGCGGCCGACGAGGAGGGGGACGAAGAGGCTGGGGCCGCGATGGGCGGCATCGGGGAAGGGGAAGACGACGGGGACGCGGCTCGCTATCTCAGCCCGGGCTGGGGCAGTGCCAGCGAGGACGAGCCTAGCCGCGGGCGCAGGTACGAGAGCGGGGAAGGCCCGGCCAGGGCACGGGGTGCTTTGGGATGGAGGAGGGCATGGGGGCAGCGCAGGACCGGACAGGCAGCCGGCTGCTCTGCGCGAGGGCTCAGCCTCCCCTCGCCAGCTTGCCCGGGGCTGGGAGAGCCAGCGCCGGGCACCCAGATCCGCGCTTGCTGGGGGACACACACGCAGCCAGCAGCCACCACGTCCCGGCCCCTTCCCCACAGGATGGCGGGAGGGCCCCATCCTCCATCTACCCCATCCTGATCGCCTAGCCTTTGGGGTTTCTCTTCCAGAGGGCAGCAGGCAGGACTTCTGCATCCCTGCCTCCCCCAGGCTGGTCTCCGGAGGTGGGGAGTTTAGGGAGCTGTTGATGTCCTGTAAGCCAGCGCTGCCAAAAACTCCAAATCAATCATTTGGGCTGGGTCAGTCATGCCCGTGAAAAAAGACACTGATGTACTAGTCTCAGCTGTTACTCACTGTCTAGCTGTCTACACCCAAATTCGCTTTTTTGGGGGGGGGGCGTGGTAAGAGCGAAGCCCCCAGTGCAGATAACGTGGTAAAAGAGTATAGCTACCCACCCTCCTCCCCCCATTAGGTTCTATGTAATCCAAACTGCCTCCTTGCGTGTGGTGTTTCTGTCTGTCTCTCTGTCTCTGTGTCTTTCTCTGTCTCTCTCTGCCTCCTCTTTCTCTCTGTTTCTGGCTGTCTCTCTCTTTCTCCCCCCTTTGTCTCTCTCTCTCCCCCCCAACCCCAGAGTGAATAATGAGAGATTTGTACATTTGCAAGTGGCATAAAGGTAGACTCACTGAAAGATTAATTCATGGCCTCTTAGCTCTCTATTGGCAAAGTTCTGTCACTTCTAGGATCCTCCAAGCTGTAGTGTTCAGCCGCCTTAACAATCTGTACAAGTCAAGTGATCAGTTTAGCACGTTATCCCTTATGATATAAATTGAATTGATTTTACTCAAACTACTCTTAGAGGAACAATGGATGAGGTTCTAGTACCAATCTGTCCAGATGAGCTGTAATATCTTGGCCAAATGACTTCCTTTCTCAAGGCTTCAGTTTCCTCATTCATAAAGTGAAGGAATTGAAGGCTTGATGATGTCTAGGGTGTCTTCTAGCTTTGAGGTTCTGTGATTTTTTTCTCAAACCTGCTGACAAGTATCTTAATTCTAGTTGTAGAGATACCGTAAAACTCAAGAAGTCTTTTTTGTTTTTTGCATAAACCTGCCCTGTCCCATCAGTTCATACCCATTAGTGCCTGCCATTGGTGTCCTAACCATCTGAGTTCTGTGTTTCATAACACTGTTAGACTGGGTTTAGTATTCAAAGGGTGGGACTCATGGTATGGAGAGACTGTCTTTTCTGTGTTTGCTCTAGGAGGCTTCTGTGTTTCAATTCCTGAGCCTTATTCATTATTCAGGGGTCATGACTTCAAGGACCCCACAGGCCATTAAGTCCAGCCCCAAAGGGAAAAATAATTCCCTCATACCATAGACACCAAGTGATCTTCCCCATTTTGCTTGAACACTGCCCACTACTTCTAAGGCAGTCCATTCTACTTTGGGGTAACTCAAATCATGAAGATGTTTTTCCTATTATCAAGCCCAAATTGGCCTCTTTTCAAGTTCCCACTATTGCTCCCCATTCTACTCTGTGGGTCCCAGGAAAATGAATTTCATTATTCTTTTTCTACATGAGAGCTATCATATTGTCCCTAAGTCTTTTCTTGTACAGGCTAAATACTCGAGTTCTTTTAACTGATTCTCATAATGTGAACATGAGGCATGTAATCATTTAGCGTCCTCTGGGTGCTGTCTACCTCTTTCTAAAACATGGCACCCAGAGTATAACCAGGATGTCTAATCAGGACAGGGTACAGTGGGACTGTCACCTTCCTGGTCACAGACATTATTCCCCTCAGTGTTGTCTGGAATGACTTTAGCTTGTTTGGCTGCCATGTCACAGTATTCCCAAAGTCACAGAATTTCAGAATTGAGTGACCCACCTTAGTGGCCACCCAGGCCAGCTCAGACCTGAAAGAGAATCCTCTCTATAACATTAATGACACGGAGTTATACAGATTTGCTTGAAAAACCACTGAATGTCACAGTGGGAAGAGTGAAGAATTTGTAAACAGAGGAGTCTATGTTGCTACTTATTGCCAGCGTGAACCTGGATAAATCACTTAACCACTCTGGACCTCATTTTCCATGTCTGTAAAATGAGTGGGTTGACTTGAATAACCTCAGAGGCTCCTTTCAGATCAAAATCTGTGATCTTAATGTGATATAGACCCATTACTCTCTGGACAGCCCTTCCATTTTAGAAAGCTTAAAAAGATTTTACTTATATCAAGCATAAATTTTCCTCTTTGAAACATCCATCCATTACTCTTAATTCTGCATTCTGTGGGAAAGAAAATGTCTGAGCTCTCTTGCACATTCTACTCAAGTAATCATGGATCCGTAGCTTCCCTGGTCCAGGATTGCCCTCCGGCAGTGAAGAATGTGGCCTATCCATACCTGCCATGCCATCTTTGTATGGGAATCACCTCAATGTGCTAAAGACCTTCCTCAGTTTCTCCCAGCATCACAAGGGTAGCAATGGAGCTCTTTCACTGTCCAGCCATCATTCTTTGTTCTTGCAGCATGACTAGCCCATCTTGGAATTTCTTACTGGTTATTATTTCCACTTTACATAAGCTTCTCTATTGTCCTCTGTGTGATATCCATTTTTTTTGGTTATTTTTAAGCAGTTGTTTTCATCTTGTCTTATTGCTACATAGTAACACCATTGAAATGCTTGTATTAAAAAGATGAACCTTGACTTTCATAGCAAACTTGAGGTCAGTTAAAAAGAGCTTTGCAATTTCTCAAAAGCATTCCAGCTGGCTCTCTTCCTTTGATTCAATTATTTTCCCAACTTTTTATCCAATTCTACTGTCTGCCCCAGATATAAATATTGTTGGCTGAAATTTATAGAACATCTATCCAAATCCATGGAGAAATCTGAACAGTAGATTTCCTTCACCACTTGGTCTTCCCAGTATGGAGAAACTCCTTTGAATGATGACAAATCTTTTCCAAAAGGTTCTGTAGTATTCTAGGGCTTGATTCAATCAGCATAGTATCAACTGTGATGGAGGAGATCCAGTGCAGAATTCAGATCAAAGAAAGATCCCTTTGGATGGTGATCCTGGCATATTTTTAAATCAATACTTTGTATAAAGGCACAGATATATGTTCACCTCCTGTGAGCATACACCTCCCTGTTCTGTGTTTCATTGGATGTTTATTATCAGGTCATTGACCAGGGTTATTTCTGTTACTAAATCTTCTAAGGAATTTTAAATGATCTTGATGTATACTTGGGCAGCACCTTGTTGTAAAAGAGTCTACCTGTAAGGTAGTGTTTTGTTCTACTCAATTAAATGTTTCTTTTTAATATGTATAATTAGTTAACAAGAAGCACAGTGGGATCCTATATGCCGTATTTCAGTTAGTTATGAAATAGTAAAACTTTGATCAGTTTTTGAATGTCGCTTGTTCTCTTCTAACGCTGTTTTATGGCTTTCATAAAGATTTTGTAGAGATGGGAAAGAAGGCATATTGATTCCCTCTCCATCACTTTTTTCAGTATTAATAAGGTCCAAGATTTTTCCACACCTTTGGGATCTTCTCCTTTAGATATCTCATGTATCAGTCCCTCAATATTCTCCCAATTTCATATGACAGCCCTTCAGATAATTGAAAATATGTCCCCACTGTCTTTTCTTTTCTAAGCTAAACATCCCCAGTTCCTTCTATTGATTCTCATTATAGTAGCATAAGGCCTTTCACCATCCTGGTTCCCTGTTCTCTGGTTGCTCTCCACCTTATTCATGTTCTTCTAAAAATATAGAACCCTGAGCTAAACCCAATGTAATAGATGTGGGCAGACCAGTGTAGAGGTTTTTTAAAAATTATTTTTATTCTGACTTTAAACAGCAAATGGTAATGATGATGGTAGCAACTGGCATTAAGTAGCAATTGAAGATTTACAAAGTTTTTTTCAAATATTAATGGATATTTCCAGAACAGAAAAGGAAGATTGTCCATGAAACTATAGATCTCTGTTGTGTACAACTTGCTAGGACCAGTACAGACTTCATTAGTACGATCACTTCCTCATTTCTGGATGCTTTGCCTTTCTTACTTTATGCTAATGTCACATTCACTTTCTTGGCTGTCGTTTCAAACTCTTGACTCACACTGAACTTGCAGTCTCCTAAAATCTGCAGACCATTTTTTTTTTTCAAATGAGTTGATATCTAGCCAAGCCTCCATCATCTTATGCGTATAAAGTTGATATTTAGAATCCAAATATAATTCTTTACATTTATCCATCCACAAAATCTATGGCCAAGTCACACTGGCTTACTTACTGTTTTACACAGAGATTCTCTCATCTCTGTGCCTTAATTCTGGCTTGTTCCCCTTGCCTGCAGTGCTCTTACCTCCTCACCTGTGCATCTTAGAATTTCTGGTTTCCTTCTAGACTCAAATGAAGCACTACCTTTTCTATCAGGGCCTCTTAACTTTTTGTGTCATGGATCCTTTTGGTAATGTGATAAAGCTCTATCCTTTCTGCAAATAACGTTTTTAAATGCATAAAATAAAATGCATAGGATTGCAAAGGAAACTAATGGTTAATGAAAATAAAGATGTCTTTTTTTTCGCATTCAGGTTCATGGACCCCTTTAAATATATTCATGTGTTTTGGGAGGTCTGTGGACCACAAATTAAGAATCTTTTGAATCTACATGAGATCTTTTCTGATCCTTCTAAGTGGTAGTGACTTCTCTCTCCCAAAACTACCTTGTATTGATTAATCTTGTATGTATTTGGTATAAACTTATTTACAAAATGAATGTAAGCACCTTGAGGATAGGGAATGTTTTACTTTCATCTTTGCATCCCCAACACTTAGCACAGTGCCTAGCACACAGCAGGGCCTTAATATATGCTTGTTGATAGATCCCTATAAAATAAATGTATCTTAATTCAATTGGCCATAATTTGCTAATCTTTTCAAATCTGTCTTCACCTTGTTATCCAGTATAACTGTTCTCCTAGCTTTGTTTCATCTGCAGATATGATAAGCCTGTCATCTATACCTTTATTTAAATTACTGATTAAAAATATTAACTAGCACAAATCCTTGCAGTACCATTTATCAAGCTGGCTATAACCCTAGAAAGGCTAAGGAAGGAGAATGAACTTTTGGATACCTAGAAAGGACACAGTTTACAAGACAACAGGACAGAAGGACTGACCGCTGGTCAGGAAAGGAGACACATCAACTTTTGGAAAGTGATTCGGTAAACATTAATTAAAACCCTACCATGTAAAAGGTACTGTGTTAGAAACTAGGTATACAAAGACAGATGTAGAGAGACAACTGAAATATAGATCTTGTTCTCAAGATGAGTTTACCATCCATTGGTACTAACTGCTTCCATTCAACTTGTGTAATAGTTTTCAAATATCTTTTGCTTGGAAAAATTCTATTTGATTAACAAATACATATCTTTCAATCTTTACCATCACTCATATCTTTCTCTTTTATTTTCATTGGGTGTTTGTGGGCATTTTTCTGCTAGTCTTCTAGGGTGACAATAATTGCTTATTCAGGGCAGCTAGATGGTGCAATGGATAGAGCACCAGTGCAGTAGTCAGGAGGACCTGAGTTCAAATCTCACCTCAGACACTTGACACTCACTAGCTGGGTGACCTTGGGCAAGTCACTTAACCCCAAATCCCTCATCCTGGATCATCTCCAGGCATCTTGATGAATATCTGGTCACTGGATTCAGATGGCTCTGAGGAGAAGTGAGGCTGGTGACTTGCACAGCCCTCCCTCACTCAAAACAAAGTCAAATGCAAGTCGTGTCATCATTTCTCTGATGGCATGGTCTTCTTCGAAAACGAAGGATGAACACACATGCACACACAAACACACACACACACACACACACACACACACACACACACACACACACACCATTGCTTATTCTCTCTAAGCTCTTCTGCCTCCCCCAAGTGGGCAAGTCCTGCTGATTCTGCCTTGGTAACATCTCTTTTTTATGCCCCCTTCTCTCTTTTGAAACTGCTGCAGGTTTGATGCAAGCCCTTACTGTCCCACACCTGCTGATGGGTCTCCCTGCCACAATTCTCTCCCCATTGCAATTTATCTTCTACTCGGCTGCCAAAAGTGCAGATCTGACTATGTCACTCACCATCCCCTCTTATTTATTCAGTCAACTCCAGCAACTCCCTGTCGTCACCAACAACTCTCTGTCTCCTTCAGGGTCAAGTATAAAATCCTGCTTGCCTTTGAAAGCCCTTCATACCTGTCCCCTTTCTACCTTTCCAGTCTTCTTGCACTGTATTCCTCTCCTTCTCTCCAGTATCCTTGTTGCTCCTTGCACAAGACCCTCTATCTTCCAGCTTCCCACATTGCCCCTGGTTTCCCCCAATATTTAGAAGGCTTCATCTCCTAGCTGGTTTCCTTCATATCCCATCTTCTACAAGAAGTCTTTCTCTGTCCTCTTCAATGTTAGTGGCTTCCTTCTCAATTATCTTCAATTTACCCTGTATATATGTTTGCACATAATTGTTTGCATCTTGTTACCATCATTAGGCTGTGAGATCCTTATCAGCAAGGACTCTCTTTTGCCTTTCTTTGCATCTCCAGCATTTAGCACAATACCTGACACATAGTAGGTGCTTCATTAATATTAGTTGACTGAAAAATGGAGCTAGAGAAACACATCCACAATAAAAACAAGAGAATAAGTTCTTTTGTTCCCCCATTCACTGTTTTATTTCCTAGAACTGTCTAAGAGGAAGGGTAGTGCAGGACCCACCCTACTAGAGCTTCCAAGAAAGACATTATTTTTGTAATGCAGAGATTTAAATTTGTTTTTCAAATCATGAACCCTTTTGACACTGTGGTAAAGCCTATGGACCCCTTCTCAGAATAATGTTTTTAAGTGCCCCCAAACAAAATACATAGGATTACAAAGAAAACAAATTATATTAAAATAATTGTGTAACTTTTTCATCATTAAGTTTAAGCATTCCTTTTGAAATCCCCTTTAAGACTCTAGGTTAAGAACTCCTATTCTAATACATAGTGTCTTGACTTGCCCAGAATACTCTTCTGAGCAGATACCCACTCAGACTTTAAGTGACTAAACACTCAGCCAGACTTTGCAAGGGAAGTGGAAGGCAATGTGCAGTTTCCAGTACTGATGAGATTTAGCTGTGGCTATAGAAAACCACTTCTCGATTTTATCACCAGCAGAAGCTAAATCCCTTAGGCACCAGAGTTTCTTCTTCAGATAAGCTTTGGTTCCTGGTTCTCACTACCTGCTTATCTTTATCTTCAACTCTTCAGACTCCCAACTATTGGGCTTTTCACCTTTCCAGTGCCCAATGGCACTCCCTAGACATCTCCTGCTATATGCTGGCATCTGGAATAAGGCTGACCCTAAGGGCCCCTGCAGGGAAAATGCTGACAAACTCCGTGGGAAAAAATCCAAACCATTGGGAGAGACAGCCAGAAAGGCAATCTACCATGACCCAGTGCCTGGAGGACCCTTGTAGATCAGCAAACAGTGGAGATAAAATATTCAGAATATATTAACCATCCTTTTCCATCCTTCTCTCAGAGCTCCCTGTCTTTTACATTGCACATGAATAACACATGGTTTTTTATTCCTATGACATTTCAGGGGACATATATCATAGACTTCCTTTCCCCACTTAATATCTGAGAGTTTTTAAAAGCAACCTGTTGTTTGGTTACAACATGGCAACAACAACCTTAACTTTGACCCATACAGTCCCTCTAGTTTACAAAGCGTAGGTTATTTCATTTGATGCATCTCCTTTCGGCTTCATACAGTGTTGCTCTTTGGGTCATCTGCAATTTGTGATTCTTTACGGATTACGATATTCTATTATTTTGCAGCCATATGATTGCTATGTGCAGTATTTGCATGAATGTATGCTTTATTATGGAATCTTCCAGATCGCCTAATACAGAATAAACTCCCTGATCTGTTGTTTCTCTGATGCCTTGTGGAAATCCTCAGAAGAGCAAGAATTGCATTCCCTATTTTCTAGTCCTTTAATAAGTGTTCATTTAAGTAGCAGGTTGCACATTTTGATAAATATTTACAGAGTTTCATCTTTAACATCCTGTAAAATCCCTGGATGGATACTTTCCAATTTTTGTGATTTATCTTTATCCCTATGATTTATCCCTATCAATTTTTTTTTCCACCAGGTGCAGATACCCTGTGCTTTTATGATGATTAGATCTGGTACATAGAACCATAGAATTGAAAGGGGCCTTTGACACCATCTAATCTAACATCTCACCTAAAGTCACATCCTTTTTCTCTTGTATCTCTGCCAAGTGTTCATTCAGCCCCTGCTGGAATACCTCCATGCTTGGGAGACACCCAGCTGCCTGTTTCATAGCTCCAGCCTCTCTGTTTCAAAGGGGAACCTGGGAGTGAAATCTTTCTAACAACTTACCTAGCAAAGAATAAGATGTGAAATGAAAGTAAACTGTTTGACATCAACTTTTCATTTCTTGGTCACATTTTGCATTGAGATTATTGTACTGATTCTTGAGCTGGCATCCTCCCTTTAATATGCATCATATTTGGATTTACCTGGTGGTCTCCCAGTTATTTTTAAGACTACTTCCTTTGCAGTTTATACCTGACTCCTCACACCTTTGGAGCTTCCGTTTCTGCTGTTTCCTTCGGTAATTCCTGTGCTTTCTTCATCATGATGGATTCTTTGACATTACCAGTCAGACAGACAGAATTGTGTTATACATTTTATTGTCTTCTCTCCACCTTTCCTCTCTCCCAACCCTCAGCTTTCAAAAGCCCAGGAATTTTTGCCTATAGCACTCATTTGTCTTGGATTTCTAATAACGTACTTTAAAATAGTCTCCAGACTTCCTATGAGTTATTGACTCTATCAGTGTCCACATTTTGTTAAAAATTTCTTTTCCAGAACTGAACTGCAAAAGGGACAATTAATTTATATTATATATATGTATACATATACATACATAATTTATATAAAACAATTTTTGTTGTTGTTTCAGTCATATCCCGATTTGGGATTTTCTTGACAAAGATATTGGAGTGGTTACCATTTCTTTCTCCAGCTCACTTTACAGATGAGGAAACAGAGGCAAACAGGATTAAGTGATTTACACAGCTAGTAAGTGTTTGAGGTCAGATTTGAACTCGGGTCTTCCTGATTCCAAGCCCAGCCCTTCAGCCTCTGCACCACTTAGCTGTTCCCTATCTCATTCTGTACCCTAAATCTATTACCTCTATTAGGAGGTGAATAGTATGTTTTAAGATGGGGGTGTTTTGTACATTACATTGATGCACAGGTAGGGCCTAGTTCTGAAGCAGTTATTTTGTGAAGTCAGCACATTAGAGATGTGGTGGTTTTCCAGTTCTACTGATTTGAGTTAAATATACAGCTCCCTGGGTACACACTATCTACAACTGAGGCATGAGTATGTGGGTAGATAGCATTGTATGACATCCCTTTCTAAAAAGATAACTTTAAAAATATCACCCTCACTGTGGGACCACCCTTTCTCCAGTGACCAACTGTAAAGTGGTTACTAGCTTGACAAATGAAGCATGTCTTATCTTGTTTTAGTGGTACAACTACAAGCGGAGGGGAGAATGATGGTTCTGACCAGGACCAAGACTGGAAGCCACCGAGCTACGAGTTAATCTTGAAGCTGGTTGATCAGATTGAATTCTATTTCTCGGATGAAAACCTAGAAAAAGATGCCTTCCTGCTCAAACATGTTAGAAGGAACAAGCAGGGCTATGTGAGTGTCAAGCTACTCACATCTTTCAAGAAGGTAAGCCTGAATTTGAGGGAGCTGCTTCAAAACACTCAAGGGCAACTTACCTATTTTTCTTGCAGCTCTGACTGACCAATCAAGTTATTTAAATATTTTGAAATTGTGAAAAAGAAAATCATCAAAAAGCACAAACATTTTCATATACAGAGAAAGCCAGAAAAGAGGATTGTGTGTGAAACTGTGAATGTATTACATAAAATATATATATGTATATAATCCTATTTAATCACTGGCATTTATATAATGCTTTAATATTTTCAAAATGCTTTACAAATTTTATCTCATGCTATCCTTTCAACAACCCTGGATGGTAGGTACTATTATGACTTCCATTTTACAGATTAGGAAGCTGAGGCAGCTAGAGGTTAAGTGATTGGCTCAGAGCCACATAAATATGAGGCATTTGAACTTAGATCTGATGAACTCCCTTCTCTCATTTGTGAATCTTTAAAGGTTTCACTGATTCTCTTATTTTTTTGGCATCATTATCACTACCCCTGAGTTCTCCCTACTCTTCTGATATTCCACCCCCTCCCAAAATAAAAGCCCTCTCTTATAACAATAAGTACAGTCAAACAAAACAAATTTCCACTATATCAGATCAATAATTTTCCATTTCCATTTACTAAGGCCAGAAAAAGAGGGCATTGGCTTAAATAATAAGCTATATTTAATAACAATTTAATAATAAGTAATAAATAATAGGAGAAGGGATTTAGGTTAGATACTCTGAAATATTCCCAGATTGGAATTATAGATAATTATGAAAAGTAGTGTCAGGGTGTCATGTTTATCATGGAATCATTCTAGGTACATGAGTGTCAGGAATAAATATAATAGTATTTTATAATAATGAAATTTATTTAAAATAATAAAATATAAAAATATAATAAAATAAATAATAACAATAAATAAAACTATAAAAAGGCACAGACTAATTGGTCTCAAGACAGTCTCCCCAGTCCTAGGGTTCTGTGAAATATAAACTCTTCAATTAACAGGTTGTATTTGGTAATCTGAGGGTCAGGAAGTAGCGTAGCCTGGGAGTTTTTATTTGATTGTTTTTCAGCCAGGTTCAAATATTTATGACCCCTTTGGGAATTTTCTTGGCTGGATTGGTTTGCCGTTTCCTTCTCTAACTCACTTGACAGATGAAGAACCCAAAGCAAACAGGATTAAGTGACTTGTCCAGGGTCACATAGCTAGCAAGGGTCTGAGGCCAGTTTTGAACTCAAGAAGATGGGTCTTCCTGACTGCAGGCCCAGCTCTCCATCCACTACACCCCTACTAGCCCATTATGAGAAGTTTCTTGGAACATATGATTCAAGATTTAAAGTTTAGAAGCCGTCTAGTCCAAACCTCTTATTTTACAGATGAGCAGCTGACTCCTGGAAGTGATGATTGACCTCACTACGTTGGAGGTCAAGGTCTGTTGTGTCCAGCGTGGCTGGTCAGAATACTACAAGCTCAGAAAGTTCTTTTGCACATCAGGCACAGATAGTTCATGTGAACATTTGGAGTGAAAATATCTCTAAATTTGCACATCTCACATTTCATCCAGAAAGGCTTAACGCCTTGCCTAGAGTTGCATAGACTGTAAGTAGCTGAGTCAATATTTGAGGCCAAGGTCTCTGACTCCACCATACTGCCTCTCTTTGGGTCTCTTAAGGTCTGACTATGGTTGAAATGGCTTCTTCTGTCTGCAGTCTACCAAGGAAGGAGATGGAGAACTCCCAACAGGTGCTTCTGTCATTGTAGGTTTTATAGTCCTGGGGTGTGAATGAGAAAGGATGAGGGAGATTTATCCCATGCATTTCAGTTAAGTGAGAGAAAATGTGAAAGTAGATCTGTCATTCTTTGGTGAGAAGTATGCTTCCCAGCCAAGAAGGAAGCAAGTTTAAAGGCTTGATGAGTTACGCAACTCTTTGAAGATCATTTCCAAACCATCAAGTTATCTTGTGCACTTTGGCAGATTCTTTCATACTATTCAAATGCAGAGGACTCTGAAGCAAAGCATTTTCTCTCTAATGATTTCCCTCCAAAGCCTAAGTCCTCTGTTCCATTTCATATTTAAGATCTCATTTGAGGCATTCTCCTGATCTCAGTTGAAATGTTGTAAAGAAACCCCAGAGAGCTTTTGGAATAAATATAGCAATGGGGAGTTCCAGAGGAACCCTTGAGCACAGAGAGGGTAAATCATATTGCAGCTGGGATAGGCCTTTTCTGAGAGTCCTCCTTTTTTTCTGTTTTGAGCTTTAAAATCTCTGAGCTCTCTAACTTTAAGGCTTCTTTACTTAGCATCCTTAATTATAAATCATGATGAAGTATGGTACAAAGAGGCAGGGCACATTGAGACACGTATTTTTTGGACATGGACAGTGTGACAATTTGTTTTGCTTAACTATATATATTTGTTTAAAAGATTTTTGTTTTTCTTCTTTTCTTTTTTTACCAGTTTTAATGATGCCACATATATTTAAGAAAGAATACCTAGGAAAGATTTAAAAAAACAACAGCAACAGTAAAAAATTAAAACAACAGTAACAACCATAGTTTCTTCCTTAAGATGAAGTATGTGTAAAGAGTGTGCTATTACCTAAACCCCAAGGAAGTTGGTGGAGTATGTTGCTTTAAGCCCCAAAGGGCTTCTTTTTAATGGGTACTTGCTTGATTGACGATATACGTGGCTTATACTTCTTTAAGACTTTTCCCTAGGTGGAAAGGGGATAAAAAATAGATTTTTAGTCATTCAAAAAAATTTAAATTAAAAAATAATATCCTTAGTTGTAGAAGTATTTTTTGCTGTCATTCAGTGATTTTCAGTCATGTCTGACTGTTTTGGAGGTTTTCTTGCCAAGTCTATTGGAGTAGTTTGCCATTTCCTTCTCCAGCTCATTTTACAGATGAAGAAACTGAGACAAACAGGGTTAAATGACTTGCCATGTGTCACACACGTCTGAGGTCATATTTGAATTCAGGAAGAAGAATCCTCCAGATATAGATAGATCTATAGAATTGATGATTCAGAAGGAGTAGTTAAATAAGGCCATTTAAAATGTGCTTTTTCTAGGTGAAACACCTTACTCGAGACTGGAGAACCACAGCCTATGCCTTGAAGTATTCGGAGGCTCTGGAGTTGAATGAGGATCATCGGAAAGTGAGGAGAATTACACCCGTTCCTTTCTTCCCAGTTGAAAATCAACCCAGTAGGATGCTGCTGGTGTATGACCTCCACTTGTTCCCCAAGCCATGGGCTCTGGCTGTGCTTCAGGAGAATGGAAGGCTACAGGAAAAGGTCATGGAGCATCTTCTCAAGGTCTTTGGAACATTTGGAGTCATCTCATCTGTACGAATTCTCAAACCAGGGAAAGAGTTACCTCCAGATATCCGGAAGTTTAGCAGCCGGTACAGTCAAGTAGGGACTCAAGTGTGTGCAATTGTGGAGTTTGAAGAGGTAGATGCTGCCATCAGGGCCCATGAGTCCATGAGCATGGGATCTCCAAGCAAAGGCAGCATTAAAGTTGTCCTTATTGGTATGAAAGCACCCAAGAAGAAAGCAACAAAAGATAAGAATCAGGAAGAGGAATCTGCCATGAGCTTCCACCAAAATAAGACCCTAAATAAGAGAGTTGAGGAACTTCAGTACCTGGGTGATGAGTCATCAGCCAATAGCTCCTCAGACCCTGAGAGTAACCCGACATCCCCCATGGTGGAACGACGATACATGACCTCCAGCAAACTTAGTCCTTCCATCTATCAAAACCATCACTTGAGTCCAAATGCCTCCCCTCGTTCAAGCCCTTGGAACAGCCCTCTGGTACAGCGTAAAGGAGTGTCCAAGAAATCTCCATTGGCTGAGGATGTTACATTGAACTCTAGTGCCAGCCATGAGATTATTCAGAAGTACATGGATTATTCCTCTGACAGCAGCATCACCCCCTCCAGTAGCCCCTGGGTGCAGAGACGTCGACTAGCTCAGTGGGGAACACATGAGAAAAGTCCAGCTGCCAGCCCACTACTCACCCGCAAAATCCAGAATGCAGATGGGTCACCTGTGGGGGTCCTGAGATTGCCAAGAGGCCCTGATGACACCAAAGGATTTCATGGGGGGTACGAAAGAAAAAGGGCCTTTGTCTAAGTATACATTCACTGTCAGTACCAGCTCCATAGAAAAGCCACCTTTATTTTTCCTAGGTCCACAAAGCAGCTGGCATGATCAAGGACTGCCTCAAGTATAGGTTTCAATGTTTGTATTGGTATAGATTTCTTTATTTATATATTTGTATTTGCAGGCAACTACATTTTAAAGAAGGCGTACTAGTTCTAAACAACCATTTATCCTGGTATGGTCACTTTGATAATGCCACATATTTGTAAATATAATGGTACTAAACAGGAATGGGAGAGACTCTCTAGGAAAGGTTGAATAGATACTATTTTTCTGCTTTTGTGTTTTTAAATAAACCTCCTTTGAGATGGGGTATGTGTAGAGATTGTGCTACCATTTAGAATGCAAGGAGGCTAGTGTGGATGTAGCTCAAAAACCAAAAGTTTTTAATGGCAGCCTAGTTGACTGATGACATATAGTCAAGTCAATAAACATTTATTAAGTGCCCACTGTGTGCCAGGCACTATGCTAAGTACTGATCTTTTAAGATCAGAACAAAAATGTTTATTTTCTCTTATAAGTGAATTGAAAGGAAAAAATATAGGAATAATTGGCTTATAGCCCCAGAGTCATCTTGGTCCATTGGTGTGATAAGCTGGCATATCATTTGGGATCAATGAATTGGCTCTCTAGACCCAGTGGAAGAGAAAGGACTAAATAGGACAACCATTGATTCAAAGCATAGCCAATGGGTCACAGTGAAACAGCTTTCCCAGTCTCCTTCCTCAATTTCACTGAATAACAGAAGAGAGGAAAAGCAGTGATTTTATTGTACAGACTTCCATTATGTGAATGGAGCTTATTACTGTATTTGACAGATTTTTTTTCGTTTTCTTCAGCAGGAGAGATTATGTGGAAATGAAGAGCTACTGTATATTTCTATGCTGTTTTGGCCTCCAGGGCAAATTGGTTGGGGTCCAGTACTAGATCCATTCAAAAGTAGATTAATGTACCTTCTAAAGGGGACAAAAGGGGAAAGATTTATCTCTCCAAAACCATGTCCCTGAGTTCACCGCCCCCTTGGTCCTATATTCTCATTGGCTTCTCCAATCAACCAATGATTCTTCATGTTCCTGCACTGTATATACACAAACACACACACACACACACACACACACACACACACACACAACTGGGTCTTACTACAAGGTGGAGAAACTTCAAGGTAAAAGTTTCTAGAGTTAATATTTGCTTTGGTGTCAGATTACCTGAGACAGCATAGCATCCAGTTACTCTGTATTAAGTCATCTCTTCCAGGTATAACTTGCTGGCCATTTACTTGTAAAAATGTGAGTTTTTTCCAAATTATGACAAAGTCTTCCTTTTGTATTTCTCCCCAAGCTAGGCAAGGTGGGTCTTATGTCTTAGAAACTTTGTGCCATCCTCTCCTTTTCTTCCCTTTTTGCTTTCTCCCAGAATGTTTCCATGCTCTCCCTCTCCTTTTGTAATGGCCCTTGTCCTTGCTTCCACACAATAAACTCAGAATGTCCAGGTCTCCTTGCTGGTCAGTCTGCTCTTTCCTAAACTCTGGCTAAACCCTCAGCTGTGGCACAGCTTTACTGTTTGTTAGCATAGCAAGCCCTTCCCGAAAAGCTTGGCTGGGAAACCCAGCCCAGGGTGTTTTTACAGATGTTTTGTTGATTTTAATGAAGGCCAGATCCTACTTCATTCTGCAACAAGAAACTCTGACTGCTAGGACAGGATTTGCCAAAGGATAATCTTCAGGGAAACAGCCCAAAACACCGGATCCATTTCCTATATGTAAGCTCAGCATACTAATTATTCTATCACCAAAAGCTGTGATTGAGTTAGAGGGGCCTTGATTTGGTCTGTATCGTACAAATGTCAAAAATATGAAATCTGCTTTTTTAAGCTACAGTATTAATTATTTGAGCATTTTGTATATAAACATTTTTCAAGGTATGAATTAGGCTTCCCCTTGTATTTTTGAATGGCCAACTTAGCAGAGAATAATAAAATATTACAGAAAAGTCATGTAGAAAAGGGCTGCATGTTGTAATACTAATCTTACAGAAGCACAGACCTAGAACTGAAAGCAAACCCTTCCCTCCTTTTACAGAGAAATAAACTGAGACTCAGAGTCTTGATTTGAATGAAAGTCCTCCAACTATAAGGATAGCTAAGTAGTGCAGTGGATAGAATGCTGCCTGGTGTTGGAAACATATAAGTTCTAATTTGGCCTTGGATATGTGCTAGCTGTGTGTGACCCTGGGCAAGTCGCTTAACTGCTCTGTTTCTCATCTTTAAAATGGGGGCACACTGAAGAAGGAAATAGCCAAGAAAACCCCCTATGGGGTCATAAAGGGTGAGATAACTAAACAGAAACAACCACCTCTAACTATAAAGCACTTTCCACTTTACCAAAGATGGAGTTTTATGTCTAGGTTCTGACACTTACTGCTGGGTGAGCCAAGACAAGTCTCAACCTCATCAAGTTCTAGGAAACTGTAAGACTTATCTACTAAGATAAAGATGAGTTTCAGTCTACCTTAATGGAGTGTATATATTAGGGAAGTTATAGATGCTTGACATATTGAAATTTGGGAGTATGCTGTGGAACCAACTTATGCCAGTTCCTGAGATCCAGCTGTTAAATTTTCAGGGAGCATTTATTCCTCAGAAATTGACAAACACTGCAAATCAGGCTTCCTTTATTATATTGATTGTCTCAACTTAAGAAAGTGACAGTGAAATATTAATAATGCAAATTAAATTTTAAAGTGTGTTATATGTATTTTCTCTGGCGAACTGGTTGTTAAACATTTATTTGTGTGTATAGTTATATCCACTTGAGGTGGCACAGTGGATAGAATGCCAGGCCTGAAGTCAGGGAGACTCATCTTTGGGAGGTTCAAATCTAGCCTCAGACACTAGCTATGTAATTCCAGCCAAGTTTCCTCCTCTGTCAAATGAACTGGAGAAGGAAATGGCAAACCACTCCAGTATCTTTGCCAAGAAAACCTCAAATGGAGTCACGAAGAGTTAGACATGACTGAACACCAGCAGTTATATAATGTAGTTGTTTCAGACTTTAATGAATTTATTTTCAAAAATGAAAAACCTTATAGATAGTGATCACATATACAAAATCAAAGAAATAATAACTAGCACTTCTATTCCCATTAGGGTTAATTCCTAATGTAACCAAAATTAACTTTTTTGATTCTGGTGTGGCTCATGTGAATTTGGACAGTAGTTTTCCTCATGCTTGATCAACCCTGGTTAAGTTCATTAGTTCATAATGCTAATGTTGTAAGACTAAATCTTATATCCTAGAGCAATACCTAGGACCTTGAGATCTTTGCCCCAAATTCCCAAACTATATATTTTATTGAACTTTGTTCTACAAAGAATATAAACCCTTTCATTTCATGCCTGATTTTTCATTAAGGTTTTTTTTTTAGTATCCTCGAGTGTTTGACCAGCTTAGAAAAGGGAACTCAGATATCATCAGTTCCCTCATTTTACAGGTGAGGAAACCAAGGCTTAGAGAAGCTAAATGACTTTCCCAAGATAGGTCCAGGACACAAACCTCCTACTCCTCAGTTTAGTATTTTTCCCACAATAGTAGGATAGGAGAATGAATAAAGTGAACCAGTAGCTCATTAGGCAGACATGGTGGCATATAGTAGGTAATAGCTCTGAACTGTGAATCAGAACCCTTTGTTCAAATTCCAGCTCTACCACTAATTTGTGTGACCTTTAGCACTTTACACCTCTGGGCCTTAGTTTCCTCATCTGTAAAAGGAGTGGGTTGGATTAGATCACCTCTGGGGCCCCTCCCACCTCAGAATCTGTAATTCTTTTAGAATACCAAGGTTCTGACCCATGTTCTCTGATAACTTATAGTGTAAATTCTGCCTATTGATAGCTTTTTTCTTACTTCTGAATAGGTAGTCAAAGTCCTCCTCAAAATATTCTAGCTCTATTAACAAAATATAGGTCCTTACTTTGTCTTATTTAAAGGTGCAATACCTATTTTTTGCTATGTTTTTTTTTGTTACCCTTTGGGAAGTATGGGAGACCGAGGAATCCCAACATCCTGCCAGCCACCAGTTTCACCACGGCACTTGTAGTTGCTTCAGGTCACATCAGTCACGAGGATGGGGTTCAATCCAACCATGATTTGTTGCCAGTTCTAGTATTCATTCCTTGTGTGAGATAACCTCTCTGAATTTTATTTTCAGCTGTAAAATGAGGTGATATGACTAAGGCCCTTTCAACTTTAAATTTATGATACAGAGAGTCTTTTCTTTCTCAAAAAATTAAATATACAATCTCTTAAATAGCACTTACATTCATAAATATCACATTTGTGAATATCTATTGCCATGATATTCATAAATAGTATGTGATCAACCAAAATATCACTTTAAAACTATTGAAGAGTTAAAACAAGAATTTAAAGAAAAATAAATCCAAGATGTCCTGAAATACTTTGAATATCTTTTCACTGTTTCTCTTTTAAGAGATGGGCAGCTAGGTGTCGTAATGGATAGAGTGCTGGACCTGGAGTCAGAGAGACTCATCCTTCTGAGTTCAAATCTGGCTTCAGAAACTTATTGTGTGACCCTGGGCATGTCATTTAACTCTGATTGCCTTGATTTCCTCATCTGTAAAATGAGCTGGAGAAGGAAATGGCAAAGCACTCTAATATCTCTGCCAAGAAAACCCCAAACGGGGTTGCGATGAGTCAGACACTACTGAAAACATCTGAACAACAAGAGTTTATGGGATAGAAATTGGACCTATTATTTCATTGACATGAGGAACTCCAAGATGAAGAAAGTCCCTCAGCACCTACCCTGAAACCAGGAGGACCTGAGTTCAAATCCAGCCTCAGATGCTTGACACTTAATAGCTGTGGGCAATTGGGCAAGGTTAACCCCAACTACCCCCTCCAAAAAAAAAAGACCCTGTACCAATACAGACAGGTACCTTGTCTTCGACTTGTTATCCTAATAGAGTTGCCTTGGGCACTGAGAAATTAAATGATTTGCATGACTCACACCACCAATGTGTCAAAGGCAGGACTTGAAACCAGGTCCTCCTGCTCCAAGGCCTGCTCTCTATATGCTGTGTCATGTTGTTTCTCATTTCATCTTTCAACTGAAATTTGCCTTAGTTCAGGGTTGCAACCCTGTGTTTGTTTTTGCTAGTGTGTCTGGAGTCTCCAGAGTTGCCTGTATACTAGCAGGAACTTTGGTGGATTTCATACATCTGGCTTTCTCCATACCCTGGTAGCTTGAAATGTGAGAGGTCTCGGACCGAGGTAAAGGTAGGTAGGTACCCTACCTTGGTTGGGCACAAACATTAGGACTTGGCTGCACTGTTGTATGAATCATAGTAATAAGTAACTCTAGACAGGCTGGCAAGTCTCTGTTTCTACTTTCTGTGGCACAGAAGAATCCAGGTGAATCTTGATTCACCTGAAGCTGGGTAATATTATTGATAAGGACCTTTCCTATTCCTGTGTCTGCCTTCCACGAGAGAGAGGGAATAAACAACTGGCTTCTGAGTACATCTGGAATGTGTATGTATGTGGGGATGTGGAAAGTATGTGTGTGTTTGAGGGTGGAACCTTATTTGGCAATACACTTTGATTTCCGGTTAGTGTAGTAATTCCTAGCTGAGACGTTGTTTTCACAAGTACCCCTAGTTCTGGGCTCAGTCATATGATCTGTAGAACTTGAGAAATGGATGTAGTGTATGCAAAGTCATAATTGTGGAATTTCAGAACTGAAAGGGACCATAGAGGTTCCTAACATTTTTGGTGTTATGGGCCCCTTTGACAGTCTGTTGAATCCTATGGATACCTTCTCAGAATAACCTAGTTTTAATCATATTTAAAGAAAATGTGAAATCTTCCTTAGAGGTTAGTGGAAATAACTAATGTAATTTTTTTCTCATCCAAGTTCACATATCTCCCCAAAAGTCTATTTGTGGACTCCAGGTTAAGAACCTCTTCTCTGTGCTATTGCTGTTGTAATGAAAGGTTTTTAAAATTGATTTTTGAGATATCTTTTTATTTTTTACATCAACTATATTTTCATCCTTGTCCTCCTTTCTGGAACCCACAGAGCCATCCCTTTTAGCAAAGAATTTTATTTTAAAAGAAGAAAAGAAATCTAATAAGTCAACATATTTTTTTAAATATAAAATTTTTTAAAAAAATATTATATACAATGTTACATGCCAATGGATCCCCACATCTGCAAAAGAGCAAGAGGAGTCATCTTGTCATATCTCTTCTTCTAGCCATATTTGTTCTCGATAATTTCACAATATTTAGTCTCACGTGCTTTGTGATTGTGATTTTCATTTACAGTGTTATAGAGAGGTAAGGTTTTTGTAAGTGATAAAGCACCATATTAATGTGAGCGATTACAATCTAGTCCAATGCTCTTTTTACCAGTTTTACCATAACAATGGATGGGATGGAACGGAATGAAGCAAGATGAGACAGGATGGGTTGATTGGGACTGGACCTGAACTTCCTTTACCTATGCAGACAGATGCCTCCTTTGAAATTTGCAATCCTAAAAAGTTGCCTGATTTATTTAAAAACAACGTATGTGTAGAACCCATATAAGATTGCATGCTGTCTTGAGGAGAGAGGAAGAGAAAATTTAAAATTTATGGAAGTGATTGTTGAAAACCAAAAACAAATAAATTAATTTACAAAAAAAATGTTGCCTAGGACAGTACACCTTGTGAAACTAAACTAAATAGTCATTTCAAACTTTAATTCTCAACCCTGGGGTTGTTTTCCTCATGTAAAACTCACCCAAATATTAAATGTTTTCACTACGCCCTAAAAACCCGTTACTTTTTTGTTCCTGCTCCCCCTGGTGTCCAAATTGTAGCATAGCTTGTAGCCATATATTTTTAAAATTTTTATATTTTATATTTTACATATAAACAAAAAATTTTAACATTCATTTTTAAACCTTTGAGTTCTAAATTCTCTTCATCCCCCTTCCCTCCTCCTTGAGAATTGTAACCATATCTAAATGACTTATTGAAAATCTTCCTCTGTGTGTATATATACACATATATATATACATATACACACACACACACATATATATATAATATATATATAACTATATATAACTTAGTATCACCAATGTAGAGCTGGATGAGATTGTAAAGGTCATCTCTTCCAATGCTATCGTCATGCACATTTGGAAAGAGCCGCAGGAGAGTTCGGGATGACAGGGCTGGATTTGAAGCCAGGTTCTCGAGTTCTAAATCAATTGGTAATACTTCTACCTGTCTTTAGATATAAAAGTAACCTAAATAAGAAGGGGAAAAAATTATTCACTCACTTAGCATCCATTTAAAAGTTAGTTTCAAAATACTATCCTAAGTACTAGTAGATACAGAGATAATTTAAGATGGAGCCTTTGCCTGACCCGAGGCTAATTTGAAATGCTTCTCCCATTAAATAATGCAGTAACATAATGCATTAAAATCCAGACATAAAAATTAGTTATTTGTAAAACTCCGAACATCCTCTTTGAAGGGCAGGCACATGCTAAACTATTTGCAATAGTAATCCAGTTTTAGCAAGTCCTCTCTGCCCCTGGATACCTCACTTAATACATGTAGTCTGGTCACTGAAAAAGAGCTGGCTGGGTCATCTATTTGCTCCCAAGGGGGATGGAAAAATAGAACACTGTGCTCAGCACAACGAAGTCTGCATTTGGGAGCACGGAGGCCCTGGGATGGAAACAACTGGAGGATGTCAAAACATATATTTTTAAAATTTGTATATTTTATATGTAAACACAAACTTTTAACATTCATTTTAAAAATTTTAAGTTCCAAATTCTCTCCCTCCTTCCCTTCTCTCCTCCTTGAAAATTGTAACCATATCTAAGTGGCTTATTATAAAATCTTCCTCTGTACGTGTATGTGTATGTATATATATATATATATATATATATATATATATATATATATATATATGTGTGTGTGTGTGTGTGTGTGTGTGTGTATACATATTCACATAAACATACATATATATATACATTTATATATATACGTATATATGTGTATGTATATACACACACACACACACACACACACACACACACACACATACACACACACACAGGTCAGAGTTCCTGGAAGACAGTGAGGAGCACAGCAGAGCACAGCAGAAAGAACACAAATCTTGATCTATTATTTTTTATCTGTATGACTTTAGACAAGTCATAAATCCCTCTGAAGCTCCCTTGGCTCAGCTCTCAATCTATAAGCTCTAAGGGGCAGGAAGAGAAGATTCGAAGCAGTCTAGATCTTCAGAAAGCTGGATGAAAGAAGAACCTTAAACTACCACTATCTTTGTTCAAATGAGAGGGGACCAGATAATCGCCTAATTATTCAGCCTTAAAGCTCATTGTGCATCTCTGTTTATACTAACTCACATCAACTGTGGTTCTTCTTATCACTGCTTAGGGATAATGCCAGTTAAAATGAAGACAGATACCACAGGCATAACTGAGGAAGGGGGTGGTATCAGAACCCATGGTTTCATGATGGTAAGAAACTCACTATGAGGAAACCCCTTCTACCAATGCAGATGGGCAACTTTTCTTTATTTTTTTTTTAAATTATTTTTAGGAAACTACCTGAGAGATTTGAGAAGTTTTCATTTTCCCAGGGTCACATAGCCAATGCGTATCAGAGGCAACACTCAAACCCAGGTCTTGATTTCAAGACCAGTTCTTCTTTACACACTGCCACCCTACAGAGATGGTTTTGCTTGTCCTTCATTCTCCAAGAGGACCGTGACATGTGTAAGGTGATGATGCCATGACTTGCAAGTGAATTGGATTTAAGTGAGGGAGAACTGTGCAAAATCAACTGCCTTACTCTCTCTTCCAGAGTCCTCTGGGTCCAGTGGCAAGATCAGTACAACTGGAGATGGCCCCCACCATACAGAGATAAGGAATGAACCAATTCCTATTACCAAGGAATTCTGTTATCAGTATTCCATTATATTTCAATGGAAGGCACTTGATATGGCATATGATTATAAGCAGGTTAAATATAAAGAGTGTAAATAAAATAAACACAAAGTAGTTCAATATAAGGTTGTTTGAGGGGGAGAGCCCTGAGACCCAAACCTCGTCATATAGTACATCCCCAGGAAAGATCTGCATTCCCTGGGCAAGCAGGAGTTTGGTCATCTTTTTGATAATGCAAATGATAATAAAGTATATTAAAATGCAAGTGTCATCAGAGGTGGACAGTATTGCATTGACTAAAAAGAAAAAGAAAAAGATTTGGCAGAGAACAGACCTGTATTATCAATCCTGCCATGTTGAGAAGAAACAGACCTAAGAAAATGAAGGGCTAGCTGACATCCAAAATAGCATTGGCTGCAGGGGGGTAGAATCAGACTCAGAACTCCGCTCCGTTTTTCTTTCTAAGACAGCTGTTCTCAAATTTTTTGTTCTCAGGACCCCTTTCCACTCTTAGAAATTATTGAGGACCCCAAAGACTTTTCATTAAAGTGGGTTAAGTATATAAATATTTACTGTATTAGAAATGAAAACCAAAAAATTTTTAAGTAACTGTTAATTAATTAGAAATAATACACCTATGACATGTTAACAGAAATAAATTTTATGAAAAAGAACAATTTTTCAAAACAAAAATCTTAGTGAAAAGAAAGATATGGCTTTAATTTTTTGCATATCTCTTTAATGTCTATCTTTAAGTGGAAGACGGCTGGATTATCGTATCTGTTTTTGTATTTAAGCTACATTTAGTATGTTATTTGGTTGAAACAAATGAAGAGAATATAGGCTCACTCAGATATGTAGTTGGGAAAGGGAAGAGTATTTTAATAGGCAAATAACATCCTACTATTGGTATGAAATAGTCCCCTAGGTGGTACAGTGGATAGAGTGCTGGACTTGGAGTCAGGAAGACTCATCTTCCTGAGTTCAAGTTATTGTATCCATCCTTTGTTCTCAAAGAGGACCATGACATCAAGATGATGACATGACTTGCAGTTGACTTTGATTTGAAGGAGGGAGAGCTGTGCAAGGTCACCAGCCTCGCTGTTTCTCCTGAGTCATCTGGGTCCAGTGGCCAGATATTCATTAGGATGGCTGGAGATGGCGCAGGATGCAATATGAGACCCTGATTCTTTCAGGCTAAGATCTCACCACATTCTCACCCATTCATTGAACAGGTTTCTTTAAGTAGTTGCTCAAGGAATAGCCCCTTTAATAAAAAAACTTAAACTTGGAGGGGAGGACCCTCAGGGTTCCTGGGTAAAAGAGAAACAGTTACCATTTAGTAACTATATCCACTCTGTGCAAGGTGGGTGGGGACTTTTCCAGTCTATGAGCACCAGAGTGAATTAACTTCGTAGGCAAGTCATTTAACCGATATCTTCCTCAATTATATAACAAACTAGAAAAGGAAATGGCAAATCACTCCAGTATCTTTGCCAAGAAAACTACAAATGGGGTTATCAAGAATCAGATACAACTGAACCAACTAAACACAATAAATTGATATGAAAATAGTTTTGAACATGAAGACCCCCTGAAAGGGTTCTTGGAGACCTCCCAGGATCCATGAACTTCATTTTGAAAACTATTGTTGTAGTTCCACACTTTGTGGAAAAGTCACTGAACTGGGAGCCCACAGGATCTTCCACTAACTAACTTGGTCTTATTTTCATCAATAAAATAAATAGATTGTGCAAAATGATCTCTTAGGTCCTTTGAATATCCTATGATTTGGGAATGGATGTCTCTTTATACATAATGGCTAATATTAATATAGCACCCTAAGGCTTACTAAACATTTTATATACCTTACTTGGTCATCACAGCACCCCTGTGGAATTGAATGTAAGTTTCTGGAGGGCAGGACCTACTTAAACTTTGTTTTGGTGTCCCCAGCCTGTAGCCCTTTATAGCCACGTGATAAATGTTTTTAAGTAAATACTGCAGCTGTTATTATCTACTTTATACACATGAGGAACTGAGGTCCAGAGAGGCAGAGGGCTTTATCTATGATCACACAGCTAGTAAAAGTGAAAGAAAATGTTCAAATCCATAGTCCCCCTTGACTCCAAAGTCAGCTTTCCTGGGGGTAAAGCCAAGAGGGTCAAGTAGAGAAAGTACCACAGCCCACCTCTCACAACACTCCCCTCAAAAAGAAAACCCAACAAAATCCCTTAAAATAATGCCTCAAATCAAATTCTGGAGTGGCAAAACTAGCAAAGGTTTGAAATGAGACTTGTATTTTCCCAGCCCAAGACAACTTAAGAGGTTAGGAGAGGTCTGTGATACTGGGTTGGGGCTAACCCCAAGTGAAAGTGGCAACAAGACCAGCTGTGGGCGTTGGAGGCAGGAGCAGCTTTGGAAATCCTCAAGCCAGAGCAGGTAAGATCAGGGAAGTGGTACTCCAGGGGATCCTTATACTAGCACTGGGTATAGGACAAGGTCTTGTTTGGAAATTCCATTGCTGGGTCAGAGTTCCAGGGTAGAGAGGAAGGCTTGCCGTCCCACGGGATCAGGGACCCTAAGGAACAGTATTGCTCTAGATCACAGCACTTTGGAGCTTCCAAACCCCCAGAACTAGTTCCGAAAAAACTCGAGTGAAAAAAACCTGAAGCTTGGGCAGTACTTGCATATCTCCAGGATGGAAACACAGCCCAACTTCAACAAAAGTTCAAAGTTAAGAAACAGACTGGGAAAATGAGCAAACAGCAATCACACACACACACACACAAAAAGTGAATTGGGCACAAGTTCAAAAAGAAATCCTGGAAGAACTAAAACCAATTTGATTTTAAAAATTAAATGAGTGGCAGAGGAAAAAATAAGAAAAGAAATGAGAGTGAGTCAAGAAAATGATGAAAAGACAATTAGGAACTTGATAAAACAGGCACAAAAATTACTGAAGAAAATTTTCCCCTCACCCTGCTTAATTGTATTTTATTTTTTCCAATTACATGTTAAAATAGTATTTCAATATTCACTTTTATAAGATTTTGAGTTCCACATTTATTTCTCTCTCCCTTCCCCCCTCCCCAAGACAGCAAACAATTTGATATAGGCTAGACATATAGAGCCATATTAAACACATTTCCACATTAGTCATGTTTTTACTTTCTTTTTTCCCCCAGTATCACTAAAAAGGAAATATGTCTTGCTTTACTTTATGTATATAATTGATATTATTTTGCTTGCCTTTTCAATGGGTGGGGAAAAGGCCATGAAGGAAGAAAAGAAATTGGAACTCAAAATTTTTAAAAAATGAATATTTAAAAAAAAGACCTGAGTTCAAATCCAGCTTCAGACACTTATCAGCTGTGTGACCCTGGGCAAGTCATTTAAACACATTGTCATAAAAAAAAGGCATTTTCCCTATACTGCCCTGACTCCAATGGAGAAAATGTACCTTTTATATAACTCTCTCTCTTTCTCTTTCTCTCTCTGTCTCCCTCTCTGTCTCTGCCTCTATCTCTGTCTCTCTTTCTCTCTCTCTCTCTCTGTCTCTCTCTCTCTCTCTCCTAGCCCTCTAGAAGGAGCACTGTTGTCTCCATATTTTATCTGTTAAATGAGACTTCTTTCCATGACTGATTGCCATTTCAGTTCCAAGAGACCACAAGGAAAAAATCTGTTAAAGTAACATGGAAGGGACCAGAATCTTAGAGAAGCCCAACTACCATTCACTTTGCTTGGCAAAAACCTGCTCTTAGCCTTCTGTTTCTAACTTTTTTCCCTCCATGAGGATTAAGGGGCCTCCACTCACAGTGCCATTTTTTGTATGTTGTGTTGCCAACAGCTAGTCAACAGAACCTTCTTGATTTTTGTTACCATTGCTCCAGCCAGCTGGCCAGCTTGCCTGGCAAGTGTCTGTTAAATAACAGAAGTCTTTCTGTAGTTACACTGATCAAATACTCAGCCAACCCAGTAGGTTCACAGAGACTTCCAAACAATTTTGAGCCCCAAGTCTGTGCTCCCAATGCTGTCACTTCATCTTATGTTCTGTAGTTTAGCTTCCATTGTCCCTATGGCAAGTGATAAGATAGGAGGGACCATGAAAATCCACTTTAGGGAGCTGTTCAAGCTTGTCTGAATCTCCAGAATGATCTGTTGGGTAGCAACAGTTCCCCGACTATTAGCACTAAGGAAGCAGGGAACCTTTATAAGGTTTATTTATTTATCTTAAATAAGCCATCCTGTCACTGGGCCCCATCTGAAAGCTTAGCAAGGAGGAATATGTTTAGTTCACATTAGGAGACCTACATAACTAACCCCAAGGTGTGACTGACTCATGTTCAAATGTCCACTATTGGTGCTAAATTATTTAGAAACATACCTATCTACTTACTTCAACATTCTGTTTACAGTCCTGGTCATAGAGAGTTAGGTTAAAATTTTCTCCTTAGCTGAGGGAGTTAGGCATACCCATATGTGGACCCTAAAATGTGCTGAATCTATACCTCTCAATTGTGATATCATAGATTTAAAGATGAAAGGTACATTATAAGTCATCTAGTCCTATGGGGCAGCTAGATGTTACAGTGGTTAGAAGGGTGGACTTGGAGTTGATGGGGTGGTTGGGTGCATGTACTTGGGCCCCAATTCTAAAATCACATTTCTCTTTAAAAATCACATTTCTCATTAGCCTCAAAATATTATTTTAGGCAGTTTCTCCCCAGTCCAAGGACACAGCCTGCCACAGCAACAACCTTTATCTCCCTTCCTGCTACAGCAGCCAGCTGCACCTATAGAACTTATTAGTCTGAACCAGCCATGTACTGACTGAACTGGCTGTTCACTGGGTCATAATGACATTTGCTACTCACTGACCAGTCATGTATCCTAGACTTAGACATACGTATACTCCCTTACATTTATCTTTTTTAACAAGACACTGATGAGAGCAACCTGGCATTTCTGAGCCAGCCCTGATCATTAGTTGACTTAGTGATGTTTCAGCCCTAAAACCACACCTCCAGGTAGCTCCCCACTTCTTGGGTTATTTCCCAATGAACTCTGGGCAAAATACCTGTGCAGTAGATACCAAAAGTGCATGTTCCTGTGAAAAATGACCATTCCTTAACCACTCCCTAATCCCACCCTAAAACACTTAGTTAGCATATTTGGCACATGTTTCCTATAGAATATCCTATATAAATTTTTCCTGTACCCCTCTAAGGTTGCAGGTTCCCTAAGAACTCTTTCCCACTGAAAAGTGTAATAAATTGTACCTTGATCTCAATAATACTTGAGTCCACAAATTCCTTCCAGGTGACCTGGCCCTGGTACTCCCATCTTTGTCAGGGTCTCACCACCTCCTTTCCCTTTCCAGCACTCATCAAAATCAGGAAGACCTGATTTTGAATCCAACCTCAGACATTTACTAGTTGTGTGACACTTGTCAAGTCACTTAACTTCAGTTTGCCTCATTTTCCGCACCTAACTCCCAGAGTAGTTGTGAGAATCAAATGAGAGAATAATTATAAATCACTTAGCAGGGTACCTGGTACATAGTAAGCACTATATAAATGTTAACTCTCTAAAACAATCCAACCCCTTTATTTTACAGATGAGGAAACTGAAGCCTCGACAGGTTAAGAGATAT
Source organism: Potorous gilbertii (assembly GCA_028658325.1). Classification (NCBI taxonomy): domain Eukaryota; kingdom Metazoa; phylum Chordata; class Mammalia; order Diprotodontia; family Potoroidae; genus Potorous; species Potorous gilbertii. Next base: position 586,185,771 of record CM053769.1, on the reverse strand, counting down.
TCCTAAAGTCACATGGGTACAAAGTTCACGCTCCTGCCCCTATACCACACTTAGTCCTATTGATTTAATGGGATGGTAGGATTTTAGGGCTGGGAGATGGTCTCCAAAGTGGGGACTAGATAGCCCTAAAAGAATGACTCATGGGAGTGTCTTACCAATCAAGTGGTGGCAGAAAGATTAGTCTTATCCTATCTTTCCTGCAACAGATGATTACAAGGTTCATCTCCAATGCAACCCTATCAATCTGCTTATCTATTATCTCCCAACACTGCTCCATTCACTCCTCCCTCTTCTAGCATTGTGAAAACTCCTAGCCTCTCCTGGTACATACAAGATGTCAAGATAGTTCCAACTAACCACAACCCAGGCACCCTCAACTGATGCATAGATGCTGTTGGGAAAGTCTGCTCCCTCTTTCAGATTAGCCAACAACCTCTGAACCCCCAGATCATTACCTGACTGCATCAGGCACCAATGACTTGCTTTGTAGTCCCCCACAGTGACCAGTAAGCATTCCAGTCCTTTCTTTGTTAGTGTGAATTGCACTAAGGCACCAGGATAATCTGGCAAAGATGAATTTCAATCTGTCAGTTATTGGACTGGATTATCAGTCCCCTCTAAACCCACCTCTCCTCTCTGTTTCCCTGTTGCTACTGAGAGTATCATCATCATCATTCAGCCGCCCAGGTTTATAACACTCTCTCTCATCTAATATGTCCAATCACTTATTTACTTTTGTTGTTTCTGTCTCTATAATATATACAACCTATAATATAATACATTATATATAACATATACATTATGTATGATTTTATTAATACATATTATTATATCATACATGTA
>CM053769.1:586161914-586184428 GCA_028658325.1 Potorous gilbertii | reverse complement strand
TATTATATCGTATATAATATATTATTATATAATGTGATTATATATTAATATAATAGTAATATATAATATTTATATTATATAATGTATACACCACATTGTATTATAGATTACATTATATAGTATATACACTATATGTTCTATTATACAATATATTATATATAATGTCTCTATATGTACATATAAGAGTATATATTTATGTGTGTGTATATATACATATACATATATATATGTATATATATAATGTCTCTATCTCTTGCCTAATATGTATTAGGACTGTGCTGGCTCTGGAGCTAAAAAGATAATGAAAAATGCCTATTCTCTAGGAACATGTATTCTAATGAGGGAAACAACAACTAAAATAATTATATTTAGAATAAATATAAGGGGAGAAAGTGTAAAGAAATCAAATATGAGGTATTGATATTCTCATACACCTATCACCTTATTTTAGAACCTAAGTAACTCTAATCAGAACTATTACAATAACCTTGGGATTGATCTTCCCTCCAGAGATGTTCCCCTTTTCCAATCTCTCCTGTCAAAGTGCTTTTCCTAAAATATAGGTTTGACGATGTCACTCACCTACTCAGTAAACTCCAGTGGCTCCCTTTTATCTCCAAGATTGAATATCATATATGACATTTAAAGTTTTTCTTAATTGGGTCCCCTTCTACCCTTCCAGTCTTCTTCCTCTTTCTCAGGCCTTCTATAATTCAGAGACACTGGCCTCCTTACCCACATGTCACTCCACATCACCTCGTCATGACTTTGCACTGGCTGTAATGCGAGGAATGCTTTACTTCTTCCATTTCACCTATTAACTTCCTTGGCTTCCCAGCCCCTTCAAACGTTAGCGTCTTTCCCTCTATGGTTATCTTCTATCTATTCTGTATGTAGCTCATCTCTTATCATTGTGAGTCTCATGGTCAAATTGTCATGACCATAATACCTGACCTATAGTATGTCCATACCATCCATGGGATTTTCTTGGTGAGGATACTGGAGTGGTTTGCCATTTCCTTCAGCAGCAGTAGAGGTTAAGTGACCTACCCAGGGTCACACAACTAGTAAGGCTGGGTTTGAATTTGGATCTCCCTGACTCCAGGTCCAGCATATCCACTGAGCCACCTAGCTGACATAACTTAGAGATATCTAATTATTTACGTGATTTCTTTCCTCCCCAAACTCACCACCACCATTAGCATGTAATCTCCTTTACTCTAAGAAGGGGTAAGACAGAGAGATACACGGAGATAATCTAGGAGATAGAAAAACAAAAGATATTAATACAAATCTATCTTTTAAAAAGGAATGTGAGCTGAGGACATGAACTGATTTTGCCTTTATTTTTATCATCAGGAATTAGCTGGGTACGTGGCACAGCATACGTTTTTAACAAATGCTTGTTGACCAACAAACACTATTTTTTAAAATTCCAGGAGGGATAACATAACCACTAATTAACCCTAATTTTTTTCTTACCTACTATTGCTCATTAAATCTGGTTTAATTTTTAAAAATTTAAGTGAGGAGGACACGGTAATTTGTGAGATGGCTCAGTAGATAAAGCACTGGGTCTAGTGGGAGGAAGACCCTGAATTCAAATACAGCCATAGACATTTACTAGCTATGTACCCCGGGCAAGTCACTTAACCTCTGTTTCTTTTGGTGAAAGAAATGGCAAGCCACTTCAGCAATCCTTGCCAAGAAAATCCCATGGATTGTACTGGTGTGATATGGTCTACAGGATCACCAAGTCTAAACAACTAAACAGCAACAATTTGTGTCCTCAAAAGGGAAATCAAGAAAGACTGATGTTTTGGAGAAGATTTAGACTAGGTTGATAGAACTACATGGAAATAGTTTTTAAAAATAAACAAAAAAAGTATGTTTTTTTTACAGCAGCTTGGTAGCACAGTGGATAGAGTGCCTGACCTGAAGTCCTGAGTTCAAATTTGACCTCAGACACTTCCTAGCTGTGTGACCCTATAGAAGTCACTTAACCCTGTTTGCCTCAGTTTCCTCACCTGTAAAATAAGCTGGAGAAGGAAATGGCAAACCACTCCAGTATCTTTGCCAAGAAAACCCAAATGGGGTCCCAAAGAGTTGGACACGACCAAACTGACTGTTCTCCTTCAGTGAATTCTTTCTCATCTTCACAAATTCTTTTTGTCTCACTCATAGGAAGTTTTTCTTCCTGTGTCGAAAAAAAGTGTAAAAAAAAAATCAGTGTCAAAAAAAAAATGATGAAAAACACCCATGCACTGGTATGCTGAAAGAGTATCAAGATGGAAAGCCTGTAATTATAATTTCAACCACTAGATGGCGTCCCTGCATATTTTCCAGGAAGAAATCCAACCAGAGTCTGTGACTTGGAATATGATGAATGAGCAGACAGACTAGAAAAAAGGAAAACACAGGCTTCTTTCAGGCATGATAAGTGGAAAAGTGGGAAGCCCTTGGAATAGTACTGAAAGTATCCAGCGTGGACCCAAGAGAACTTAGTTAAGACTTGGATCCAGAGCAGTCTTGCACAAGTCATTTTAACTCTCTAAGCCTGGATTTTCTCATCTGTAAAATGGGACAATGAAAATACTTGCTCTACCTACTTCATAAAGTTATCGGGAAGAAAGTAGCTTGTCAATCTCAAGGCACTGTCTAAATGTGAATGGACATTATTGAGGGATAAGTGAAATGCAAGGCAGAGAAGAATAGACTTCCTAAAGCTTTTATGCCATACAGACAGCCCACTCATGGAGAGAAGTAGAAACAGATAAAAATCATTTATATTGAAATTTAAGCAACTCAGTGCATTGATTTATCTGCCAGAGTTTTTGACAAAGGAACAAAAACTATTAAAATATTAGAAGTAATTTCTTTCTGTTAGACTCTGGAAGGAAAAGCCAACTATTGAGAAGAGAGTGCATGGTCCAGGTGGGAGTGTGCTTGTGTTTAGTGTGTGTACGTGTATGTGTGTGCATGTGCATGTGTGATGTGTATATATATGAAGCTCATTTTAAATAAGAAGAGAACATGTAAAAAAATACTAATCTCAAACTCACAAGTGATAGAGATTTCTTGAGTGTCCCAATAACTTATATTTATGTAACACTTAAAGCTTGCTACTACTACTAATAATAACTTAAGTGTATATAGCACGTACTATCTGCCAACTGTGCTAAGTGCTTTACAATTACTATCTCATTTTGTCCTCATACCGAGGTCCTGAGTTCAAATCTGACCTCAGACACTTACTAGCTGTGTGACCCTAGGGAAGTCACTTCACACTGTCTGCCTCGGTTTCCTCACCTGTAAAATAAGCTGGGAGGTCAGTTGCATCATTATCACTCTCATTTTATAGATGAGGAAGCAGAGGCAAACAGAGCTTGAGTGATGTGCCCAGGATCACACAGGGGCTAAATGTCTGAGGCTGGATTTGAATTCAGGTCTTCCTGACTCCAGGTCCAACACTTTATCCCCTGTTCCACCAACTCCAAGAGATGAATAATGCAACAATTATTTCTCCCCATCCCGTCATCTTTTAAGGATGATGAAACTACATCTCAGAAAGGTTAAGTGATTGGCCTCAGTCACCCAGACAGTAAGTTTCTGAGGTTTCTCATGTCTCCTGGCTCCAGCATTTTCCCTGTTTCACCAAGCTGTCCAACCTACACTTCTTTTGAAAGACCTTATATCCAGTCACAGGACCTAGACATAGATCATAGGAAAGGGTGAGCCTGCAATACAAAATCTGCATTTCTGTACATATGGCATCCCTGAATTTCCTCTGTGATTTCATCTGTTTCCTATGATCCCTCTCCTCACCTCACCCCATTCCTAACTACCAAGAGGGGATGGGGGTATGAAAAAGAAACTTGGTTTCAGGCAATCTCACACCTTCCCTCAGGTAGTGCTCTCCAGCTACCTAAGCACTTCCCTACCTCCCTACTCCCTTTTCTCCTCTTCTACACTCCTGTCCCCACTCAAAAGTAGAGTCTGATAACTTCAACCCCTACTGAGATATTAGAGACTTAATGTGTTTTCTTTTCTAGGGGTGTCTGCATTTGAAAGAGGGACCCTTGGGCAAAGTCAGAAAATGAATTTTTAATGAGAGTATTTCATTTACTTTGACATCTAGATACTCAAGCCTATCAAGGAAAGAGCCCTTCTGGTGAAGAGGAAATCACCCCACATAGACAACCCCCTACACTGCCTTCTGGTACAACTAGATCTAAGATTCAGTCCAGTTTAATAAACATTTCCAGAACATTGTGATTTGAGCTCAGGAAATCACAGTTTAGTCATCAGGAGAATATTGTGTACCACATAACTGCCATAGAACACCAAATAATATGGCCTTTCTTTGTATCCTGAGCACTTAAGCCAATGTTGGGAACAAAGCCAGTGCTTAATAAATACTCAGTGTTACTGATGATGGTGGTGGTGGTGGTAAAGTTGTTGATGATTATGGTGGTGGCAGGGGGTGGTGGTAATATTCCAGTATTTTGGTATAGATATAGTCTCTTCAAAAAGGGAAATGTGACTGTGTGTTCTTAGACTGCATGATTTTTGTCCGCATCTTTCATAGACATTCCGTAAGGAACTCTTCTACCATGCTGGAAGACTTTCTTTGGATCTTGTATTATCTCACGCATGCCAGAGCTTTTAATATCATTATTCTCTCAGTGGTGTTTTATAGCTGTGAATCATGGAATATGACAGTCTCTGAGGAATCATAATTGCATGTCACCCAAGAAAAATTGAGAGAAACCTGCTGGACAGCTACGGCATATTACAAGTCATGATATATGCAAAAAGTGACATAAGGAATATTATCTAGAAAATGTATGATTAGAAAAGGTGGGACAGTTACCTCCCAATTCAACTACTTGTACTGTTTTGTGAAGCAGTACTACTCCGAGCCTTCCATCTTCCCTCACAAATAAACTCGTATCTAATTTTGTGGTATTACTGTTTTTTTCTTACTTATTGTAAGCACTGTATTTTCTTACTTATTGTGAGAATTTTCTTATCAGTTTTTTTCTCTAAGAATCCATGATGTAGTTAACTTTAATCACTGCTATTCAATTCCTTTTTTTTTGAGCTGATGGTTTAACAGGTCGGGATGGATTTGCTATATATACTTGCATATAGCATCCTCTTCTTTATTCTTTCTTCTGTATCCCTTATACCAGATACACTTTGGAAGATTTTCTCTTTCTTTTGTCTCATAGCCTAGGAAAATGATTAAATAGATATAGAACCCAAGGAAGTAAAAGAGAGAAAGACCTCTTATATGCCAAGATATTTATTTATCACAGTCATTTTTATGGTAGCAAAACAAAAGAGATTCCCACCAACTGGGAACTGGTTAAACAAAATGTATTGTATGGATAGAATAAAGTAGAATTACTCTGGAAGAAACGAGAAATTTGGAGAAACATGTGAAGACTTGTATGAACTATTATACAATGCAGTAAGCAGGATGAGAATGACATGCATGATGACTCCAAGAAAGCTATAGTAATTCTAATAACCAGTTCTAGTCTTGGAGGAAAGATGACAAAATGTACCTTCCTCCTTTCCATAGAGAGGTGAGGGGCTAAGGATTCAGAATATGGTCAGCCGCAGTGGCTTTTGTTTATCTCTTTGTTACAAGAAAGGATTCCATGAGGGTACATGGTGGAGGGAAATGACCACATTATGAAAACAAAAGCCATTAATAACACTTTAATTTAAATGTCAAACGATGAGAACAGGCAGTTCCCAATGAAAGAAATACAAGCTATCAGACAACTGTATGAAATGCTCAGAATCACTAACAATTAGAGAAATGTAAACTAAAGCAATTCTGAGGTTCCACCTCACACCCATCAGATTGACAAAGCTGAACAAAAATTGAAAATATTGAATAGTTTAGGGGCTTTGGGAAAACAGCTATTGATGCACAGAGAGAGAAGCTGTGAATTGGTCTAACTGTTCTGGAAAGCAATGTGGTACTATAACCAAGAGGTCACCAAACTGTGCATACCCATTGACTACTACTAGGTAAAAGTGTTCTCCTGGCTCTCCTTACATCATTTTGTGTAAGTTCATACATTCATATATGATAATTCCCAGATGGATAGATTCCTCCTTAGGTTCTAGTTCTTTGCCAACACACACACATACACACACACACCTCTTATAAATTTTTTTTTTGAGGAAAAGTTGCTATTTGTTGAAAAACAATTTTATAAGAGCTTTTTTTGTGATGGCAAAGAATTAGAACTTAAGGAAGAATTCATCGATTTGGAAATGGCTGAACAAACTAGGGTATATGAACATAATAGAATGTTATTTTCTGTAAGAAGTGATGAAGCAGACAGTTTTAGAGGAACCTGGGAAAGTTTGTATGAATTTACATATAATTATGGAAGCAAAACCAGGAGAACAGTTTCATTATATCAACAATATAAAAGTGAACAATTCTGAAGGACTTAAAGAATTTTAATCAATACAATAACTGACCATAATTCCAGAGGACTGATGATGAAGAATGCTACCCATCTCTTGAGAGAGAGGTAAGAGACTTAAGATACGGAATGAGACACAAATTTTTAAACATGGCCAATAGGGGAATTTATTTTTCTTGATTATACATATTTGTTACATGATCCTTCTTTTTTCATTCGAGGGGGTGTGAGGATAAAAAAATAAGTTCTGGGTAATTAAAAATTTTTTAAATATGTTGAAGAAATGCTGAATTTTATTCTTTTTTATTTATATACTTATTTTTTTGTGTTTTTATTTTTCCCACTGTCCCTACTGTCATCTGAATAAAAGAAAATAAAACCCTCATAAAAAGTATGCATAGTCCAACAACAACAAAAAATTCCCACAATGCCCAAGTGCAAAAATGTGTGTCTGATTCCATATCTTAAGTGCATCACTTCTCTGGCAAGAAGTAGGCATCAGGTTTTATCTTAAGATCTCTGGCTTCATGGCTTATCATTGCACTGATTTCAACACAAAATTCTTTAAAAGGTGCTTTTCTTTCTTTTTTTTTTTGTAACTGTACAAATTGTTTTCTTAGTTCTGTTCACTTTACTCTGCTTCAGCTCAGAGACCTTCCCAGTTTCCTCTGAAACTGTCCATTTCACGTTTTCTTACAACACAGTACAATTTCTTTATAAACAATCATATGCAACAATTTGTGTGGCTATTCCTCAATACATGAGGAGTGGCTGGGTGGTGCAGTGGATAGAGCACCAGGGCAGGAGTCAGGAGGACCTGAGTTCAAATGTCACCCCAAACACTTGACACTCACTAGCTGGGTGACCTTGGGCAAGTCACTTAACCCCCATTGCCTCATCCTGGGTAATCTCCAGTCATCCTGATGAATATCTGATCACTGGATTCAGATGGCTCTGGAGGAGAAGTGAGGCTGGTGACCTGCACAGCCCTCCCTCACTCAGAACAAAGTCAAATGCAAGTCATGTCATCATTTCTCTGATGGCATGGTCTTCTTTGGCAATGAAGGACGAACACACACACATACCCCAACACATGAGCAATCAGTAAATAGGAAGGTTACAGTTCTTTGTCACCACAAAAAAAAAGTTGCCATAAAAATTGAAATTGAGAAGATTCCCATAAATTGGAGAATGGCTGAACAAGTTGTGGTGTATGAATGTGATAGAATACTCTTGTGCTATAAGGCAGATTTCAGAAAAACCTGGAAAAATTTACATGAATTGATGCTGAGGGAAGTGAGCAGAACCAAGAGAACATTATACACAGTAACAACCACACTGTGCAATGACTGACTTTGAGAGACAGCTCCTGCCAGCAATGTAATTATCTAAGACAATTCCTCATGATGGAAAATACTATCTATATCCAGAGAAAGAACTATGGAGTCTGAATGCAGATGGAAGCAGACTATACTTTTCTTTTTTTTTCTTTTCTTTCTCATGTTTTTGTTCCTTTTGTTCTGATTCTTCCTTCACAATGTGACTAATGTGGAAATATATTTAATATAAATATACATGTATACCCTGTATCAGATTGCATGCTGTCTTGAGGAGGGAGGGAAAAAAGGAGGGAGGAAGAAAAAAAATTGGAACTCAAAATCTTATAAAAGTGAATGCTGAAAACTATCTTTACATGCAATTGGAAAAAATAAAATATGAATAAGTGGAGGGAAAAGAGTTACTGTAAGTATTTTGGTACATATAGGACCTTTCCTTCTTTGATCTATTTGAGATATCGCACTAGCTGTGACTTCTGCTCAAAAGGCATCTAATTTATAGTAATGTTGGGGATGTAGCTTATTTTGCTTTATAGAATGGCCAAAACAAGTCATAGTTCCTATGATGTACTTGTATCCCTGTTTTTCCCACAGCCTCTTCAATACCAGTCATTCTCTTCTTTTGTCATTTTTGCTAATATGATGGATGTGAGGCAGAACCTCAGAGTTTAATTTATATTTCTAAAATTTTTAGTCATTTGGAGCATTTTTTCATATTGTTGTTGATGATAGCTTGAATTCCTTCCTTTGGAAATTGCCTGTTCATATCCTTCAACCACCAACCTATTAAAGAATGGTTCTTAAGATTATAAATTTTAATCAGTTCCTTAAATATCTTGGATAGGAGCCCTTCATCAGAGAAACTTACTGCAAAGATTCTTCCCACCATTTACCTATTTCCTTTCAAATTTTAATTATGTTAGATTTATTTGTGCAAAATTATATTTATATTATATTATATATTATATTAAATTATATTTATAACTTTATGTAATAAAAATTTTCCATTTTCTCTTGTATGATCCTTAGTCATTTGTTTAATTGTGGCCACTTCCCCATCCATAGATTTGAAAGGTAACTAACTTCTTTCTTGCCCGTCTAATTTGCTTAAGATGTCGTTTTTTACATAGAAGTCATTTATACATTTGGAGTTTTTCTTGGTATATAGAATGAAGTATTCATCTAAAACTAATTTCTACCAAACTATTTCCCAGTTGGCTCAGCCATTCTTGTCAAACAGTGAATCTGATGCAGTTTGAGGGGTTCAAGAATCCATCAAGATCTGAACTACAGAATGAGATCATCTGGAAAGAGTTCAAGGACTCGAGCAATCTTGAAGTCAAGCTGGCAAAGATTCATTGTTAAGCTATCCAGCAGGCAAAAGTTTTTAATCTGCAACCTTAGAAGAGCACAGGTAAAGTTTATATAGGAAAAACAATAGTGAAACGTGTGCCAAGCATGCTAATTAGGTGATTCAGGGTGGGATTAGGGAGTGGTTAAGGAGTGGTCAGTTCCTAAGGGAAGATGCACTTTTTGAATCTATTGCCCAAGCATTTGACCCAGAGTTCACCAGGAAAAGCCCATGAGGAGAGTGGGGGTGGGTGTGGGGAAGTGTCACAGAGAGGCGTGGTTTTGTCACTAAGTCAACTAGCCATCAGGGCCAACTGAGGATTGTCCTGTCTGCCATTATTCAATGTCTTGTTTGACAAGATAGATGTAGGGAGTGTACATATGTTTAAAGTCTAGGATACATATAAATGAGGAGTCCAGGATTCTTACAATGAGGCAGTATGCTATATAATTTGATCTTCGTAACAGTTACTATCTCAGCTGTGTCACACTTCAGAAAGATGGCTCGCTTTTGAGAACTGACTCTCATCTGGCCTCACTTTTGTGAAACCAAGATAAATAATGCTTGATCAATGTACTGTCAAGGTGTAAAACAAACAAAAAGTGCTATATGTGGTCTAGGGTGAGAAAAGGTTGGTACCAACTAACAGATGAGTAAAGGGGAATAAGAAAGGCTTCTAGCAAGAATATGGCATTTCAGTTGAACTGTCAAAGTCTGTGTAGGCCTTCAAAAGGTGAAGAGTCAGAGGGCAGGCGTTTCAATCACAAGAAAAATCTAGGTGAATGACACAGAGTCAGGAAAACAAAGCTTAGCTCATGTTATGGAGAGACAAAGAGAAATCCATTTTGGCTAGTTTATAGAGGGAGCAGGAGGGCATAGAATGAAAGACAACATTGTAAAAACTAGAATGACATCAGACTCTACAAAGGGTCTAGAATGCCAGGCAAAGGAATGTCAACTTTACTTGTTGGACGATCAGGAGCCATGAATAATTAGCCAGATCTGCACAGAAGGAAAACAAGTCTTGCAGGGATGGGAATGATGGATGGTAAACAAATCCTAGAGGATCACACTTTCGACATCACTGACAAGTACACAGAGCAAGGTATTCTGATGATTTTTATACAAATTCTTGATTGAAATGATTTTATTTGAAGAAGTAGGAAAACAATACATAAAATAACTAGAACAATGTAAATGGGAAGAAAGAAAAATCAAAACTGCAAAGTGTGTAGTTATAATAACCAAATTTGAGTCTAGAGAAGAATTTAGAAAAAGTATTTCCCTTCCTCCCCTCCCTCCCAGAGGAAGGATTCATCTGGTCTGGATATGTTGTCAGGCTTTGTCGGTGTGTTGGTTAATTTAGCTAAAGCGCTTTTATTTTCTCTTTTGTTTCAAAGGATGGGTTACTAGGTCAGAGACAAGAGATAGGTTGAGAAAATATGGTGATTTAAATATGAAAGACACAAATAATTTTTTTTAAATCTAGTTTTTGACTTACTGAGTAGAGAGATCAGAAATTATATTAACTGTACTTCATGCCTTCTTAAAAAGAAGAAAGAAAAGGTCTTGCTAATTGAACTGTAAATGGGATCAGCGCGGATGGGGGATGTTGAACTGGACCGACTTAAACACGCTGAATGGATTTTTGTATTATCACGGGCCAATAGCAAGAATGAAGCTCAAGGATCTGACCTGCCTGTTGGAGAGCTGAATGAAACAATGTTTTTGTTTTGTTACAGCTGGCTACATCTCTCCCTTTAGAGCCCTAGAGGTACACCTAAGAGGTGTGGGGTACTTCTCGCATTATGAACTCAAGCCCTCATTGTGATATGCCCCTCAACATCAATTGCCGGTGATCTATTGCCTAAATATCATCTACAGTTTTTGTCTCTCCAATATTATTTAACCTGTTGATAGCTTATTATCAATGGGCAACTGAAATCAATTAGCTTTTACAAAGGACTGTTTTCTGGGTTCTAGTGAAAACAAAAATACAAACCTGTCCCCTTGAATTGGGGGCACAATCTCCCCTCTGCCACCTTGTTCACTGAGGAAAGTGGGCTCACATATAAAATGACCTCTACCAACATTTGCCCCACCACACTCACCTCTGAATGAAGTATATGTGATGGACAACATCCCTCCCTAGGTTTCTATTGTCAGGTTGATGCACTACCTGCTTGGGTCAAGTTACACTTCAGGCTGTGCTGGCTTACCTAGCTTGGTTGTCAGCAAGGTTTGGTATGGATTTTTATAGACTCTTGTACCTTTCAAAGCTCACCATGTCAGAGCCTAGTCTGCTCTGTCTCCTTAAAGCAGAGTAGAAAGAAGAATCATAAAAAGACGAAGGAACAGAGGTACTATGTGTTGAAGGTCACATATTTGGGTGGGAAGAGTAAGCTATGGTACATTTTCTCTTCTAACTAACCATAGGATTACAGTTCTTGCTCACTTGCAATAAAGAGAGGGAGAGGAGGGAAGGAGGAAGGAAGAGAGAAAGAGAGAGAGGATTAAAAGTTCCTTTACCAGTCAGTTAATAATCATTTATAAAGCACCTACTATGTACCAGGTACTTCGTACATCATAATTGTAAGTGGACTGGAAATAGTCACAGAATATCCACACGAGCTCTGAAGTGGAGAAAGGTCCCTTCATTCTACATCAGCATACATTTTCTCATGCAGCTCACCAAACTCTCCAAGTGAATTGGCGGTAGGAAGGGCCTCTTCTTCAGGGCAAGGTTATCTTTTATGGTTCTTTGACTCCCCAGGATTTAACACAATGACTAGCAGGGGTGGGGAACCTGTGGCCTTGAGGCCACATGTGACCTTCTAGGTGTTTGATTGAGTCCAATTTTACAAAATAAATTCTTTTAGTAAGGGGATTTGTTTTGTGAAGTTTGGATTCAGTCAAAGGGCTGTCCTTGAGGATCTAGAGGGCCACATGTGGCCTCATGACTCTCCACCCCTGATAGTAGATACTTAATAAATGACTGACTGGCCCTTTATTTTCCAGTCCCTCCTACAATACAATGGCAGGATTTGTCAATGTTACATGTACATAAGAGTTCCTTTTGTTGTTCCAGTTTTAAACATGAAGTCATGCTTTTAGAAAAACATTCTAAATTCTAGGGGAGGCTCCAGAATAAGCAGTTCATGCCTTTGATTAAAACTTGAGTAACCTGAAAATATAATTCCCTTCCTTCTTTGCAGAGGTAGGGAACTATGCGTATAGGATGCTGCACATATTGTCAGAGTCCATTGATGTGTAGATTAGTTTTGCTAAGCCATTTTTTAATTTTTATTTTGTACTCTTTGTTGCAAAATATGACTCATTGGGCAGAGAAATATCAGGAAATAAAGGTGATTTAAAAACAAAATTGATCAATAAAAATGTAAAATTTTTAAAATTGTCTCATTCCTACCTCCATTTTCCTTCAGTTTCCTCTCTTAAAATATAAACTCCTTGGAAAGAGAATATCACTTGATGGCCTGACAAGAGGTTTTCCTCACTCTCTGCTAAATGAAGGTCTTGGTGCCCTGAAAGAGTTAAGAAAGGGTAGAAAGAAGAGACCATCTTTGTCTCTAACAATCTGCTGAAAGTCAGTCTTGGTCCTATATGTAGGTGAGACAGGCAGCTGCCTATGTTATATGACTTGTAATATTTTCCCTATGAGATTTTCATGCAAGGAATCAACTCTAGTATTTGAGTGAGTCCATTTTAGCCTTCTTTCTAAGGACACTATTATGTTTTAGTGGGATCTGTCATTAGGGATATAGGACACAACATCATGGTTGAGTTTGTCTGATTAACTCATTGCCTCCTCTATTGTCTGATGAAGGAATATCAGGTTCTAATGGAATGGGGCATGAGAAAGGTAAGGCTTAATGGTCAGGAGAAGGAGGTTGGAACATGGGATGATATTTAGGTACTAGTTGGTTTGGAGGAGCTGGTAAAAATACAGTGGAAGCCAGGAGCAAAGTTATGAAATAGTTGGATTGATGTAATTGGATTAACTTCTGGAGCTCCCAAGCTCCCTTATCTCCTCACCAGACTTCCAGTATAGTGATCAGAATTCCAAAAACTTAGCCTTACCCTTTATATTTGACTTGGATGCTACCTTGACTTTTCACCCTGTTGGACAAAGAAGGAAAGAGAAAGGAAGGCTGGAGTACAAAGGAAAGAGAAGAGAGTGGGAGTTCTCAGGACTCATTTGTTACCTTATGGGAATGGGACAAGAGAATTAAATATTACCAGCGTGTGGCACCAGGGTGGTAACAATGACGTGGCAATCTCCTGCATTCATTGGCTGATTCAATAAGAATCTGGTGGGGCTACTAATGATTTTTCTGGGCATCACCTCCTGCTAAACAACTTTTTCTGCTTCCAAGGCCAAAGCTGGTATTACCAAAAAAAAAAAAAAAAAGCCCAGGCAGAAGCCCACTCTTCCTAAGGATAAAAGAGAAAAGAGGGGTGGAAACTATGTTATCAGAGAGGGAGCAAGTGTCATCTAGAATTGGGACTTGCCAAAACATTTAAGTGGACATATGAAGAAACCCTGTGTCTGAGACTAGGGTGGGAGTGGAGAAACAATAGGACTCCTTTTGATTTCCACTTTCTTTCTACATCTAATCTACAGAGAATTCCCAAGCTGAGCAAATTCCAGACCAGTCCCATCTGATCTTGGTCACATTCAAACCCTTCTATTGTAGATATGCTCGTCCTCTGTTGCCAAAGAGGACCGTGCCATCAGAGAAATGATGATATGACTTGCACTTGACTTTGAGTCAGGGAGGGCCATGCAGGTCACCAGCCTCACTTTTCCTCCAAAGCTATCTGAATCCAGTGATCAGATATTCATTAGGATGACTGGAGATGACCCAGGATGAGGCAATAGGGGTTAAGTGACTTGCCCAAGGTCACCCAGCTAGTGAGTGTCAAGTGTCTGAGGTGAGATTTGAACTCAGGTCCTCCTGACTGCTGCACTGGCGCTTTATCCACTGCACCACAACAACTCACATTTCTATGATACCTTAAGTAATAGCTTACATTTCTTTTCATAAGATTTTAAGCTTCACTTTTCTCACCATAAGCCAGTGAAGTCATCTGTGGTATTTTTTTATTATATATAATAACATTTTTTTATTATTTATTTTCATTCCTATTTTATAGGTAAGGAAACTTAACTTCTCAGAAAAGTTAAGGGACTTGTCCATGGCCAAAGAGCTAGAAAGTGTTGAAGCAAAAAACTCGGAATATTAATGATATGCTATGAGATTTAGCGTCATCTGCTAGAAACAATGCTATTGAATTTAGCTTTAATATAAATCCAAACCACTGGAGGTGAGTCTAAACTGGCATAATCCTCCATTATATCTCTGCCCCAAAGTAATTTGAGGTAACATTTATAGGAATACTGAACAAGGAATAAGATCACAATATGTTATCTATCTGTACAATTTGGGGATGACATTCCAGGATTATTTCTATTTAGTTACTTCCTGGATCACTTACCATTAAGATCTTATGTCAATATCTTAACCCTGAACTCCGAAAAAGAAGACACCATCCCCAGTGCTCATAGCACCAATCACTT
The DNA here is from genome assembly GCA_028658325.1 of Potorous gilbertii. Classification (NCBI taxonomy): domain Eukaryota; kingdom Metazoa; phylum Chordata; class Mammalia; order Diprotodontia; family Potoroidae; genus Potorous; species Potorous gilbertii. The sequence goes on along the minus strand of CM053769.1, from coordinate 586,169,686 downwards.
TAAGGGATGAGGATGGTTGCCTCCTATCTAGACAAGAATTAAGTTTGGTTATCATCTGGTTCTTGCTCACTTTCTTAAAAGGAAGAATCTAGAAAGGATTTTTAGGCTAAAGAAATAGTATTTCTTAATGTTTCCAGAAAAACAAAAGGATATTTTTAACATCCTTCCACACAAATGTTAGAGGAAAGATTTGAACTGAGTTCTACTGACTTCAAGTTCAGCATGTTGTCATTCTCTGCTGGTGTAATTCATAGAGTATGTTTGCTTGTTTCATGTGCATTTGGAACAAGAATCTTGTCTATTAAACTATAATCTCCTTGAATACTAATTGATAAGCACAGTGGAAAAAGAATTGAACCGGAAGTCAGGAGTTCTGGGTTCTCACTCTGGTTTGGCTAGTAGTTTACTCTATGATCTGAGGAGGTTACCTGCTTGAACCTCAGTTTTATGATCTACAAAAAAGAGATGACAAGTGTCTCTTTACTTTCCAGCATTACCTGAGGAGCAAATGAAGTAATGGAACTCTGAGTCCTTTTCTTTCTGTATTTCTCTTTGTCACTTTCCACTGACTAGCACCAGACTTATCCCACAAAGAACCCTCAGTTCTAGGCACTGGCTGATTGCTTGACTGATTTTCAATGGATCCCAGTGTAATAGTGAAGGTGAGTTATAATAGTTAATATGAATGCATCCAGGATCATGCCAGGGTAGGGGGGGCAGCCTCTACTACATAGATTGGGACATTTTTTGCGAGGACTCCAGCTACAGTCGTTCTTTTTCAGTGAGTAAAGCATAGACAGGACAGGCTCCTCTCCTGCTTCCTTCATACTTGGAGTCCTCACAGGTTGTGTAAAAGTTCTTTTTTCATGTGATGAGAGCAATCCACTATTCAACCAATATTTACTGAGCACCTGTTAGATACAGAAGACTATGTTCATGGAAGTGTTTGAAGTACCTACCCTGCCAATCCAAAACCTTGAGACTTCTACCATCTACTATTATCCCTCCCCTATGTGCTATTGAATGAAGATGGAGAAAATCGCAGAATGGTATTAATTGGTTCTCCTACAAGTTTATGCTACATAATCTCAATTGGGATCTCCAAGAAAGCAATCCTTTTATACCTCTCTAATGGACTCACTATCCCACTCAATACAGTGGTTTTTTCCAAATCTTTTCATCACTCCTAAAATCTCCCTTGGCTCTCTCCCCAAAGCCTCTCAGGTGAGAACTTTACTTCACATTTCATTGAAAAGGATGAAGGCATTCACTGAGATCTCTCTTTTCTCCTTAGTCAATAACAACCCACTAGGTATCTAGGGAAACCTAGGCTAGGCATCTTTTAAGTTCACCTTTTAAAATTACTCTTCTTCCTTATCTTTTGGGTTTTCTCAGTTTAACTATTATCTGAGTTATGGACAAAAAAATATTTTTAATTCTTATCATACTCCTGGACTTGGTAAATTATTCCCAGAGGTTTTACTTGGGAATTTACTTCTAAAAAGAATTTGATTGAAGCTATACTGAAGAGACTCTTTTCAATACCTGACCTTTATCGTATTCCTTGAGTTCTATGCAAATCACAGGGGTCAGACTTCCGCCAGAAACAAATTGTTCTCTGTTCTCTGCCTTTGAAGCTCTTTCTATTTTCTCAGAAGTTAGCATGAAAACTGATAAGATTTTGTTGATAATTAATTCATTTTCAGTTTTCAACAATCACTTCCATAAGTTTTAAATTTTTCTCGCCCTCCCAACCCCTCCCTTTACATTGCATGCATGACAGCATGCAATCTTATATGGGTTCTACACATACATTCTTATTAAACATATTTTCTCATTAGTCATGTTGCATAGAAAAATTAAAATGAATGGGAGTAACCATGAGAAAAAACAAAACAAAACATAACAAAATAGAAAATAGCCTGCTTCATTCTGAGTTCTGACTCTATAGTTCTTTCTCTGGATGTAGATGGCATTTTGCATCGAGTCATTTGAAAGTGAAAACCTATACTTCTAATATCGACAGGAATATACCCCAATGATTCCTAAGGAGTCTTAAGTTATAATTGATAAATGTGAACAGCTGTGTGGCCTTGAAGTCTTGGGCACATGGTTCTTTCTCTTTGCCAACATTCAGAGTCCACGAGAGAAATCATTAGGCATTACTTAACTAGGGATTCTTCAAATTTTGTGGGTCATGGACCCCTCTGAAACTCCAGCTAAGCTTATACACTCCTCAGAATAAGGTTTTGCTACCTACATTCATAACGGAAGGATATGTTAATTTCAGGATAGTGAAAAATGATACAATTTTTCCCATACAAATACATGAATCCCCTAAAATCCATCCATATATCCCTTCACAGAAGAAACTGAAGGTCTGTAAAGATAAATGATTTGTCCAAGAACAAATAGCTAGTAAACAGAAGAGTCATGTTTCAAACCCAAGTCTATAACTCCAAATGTAGAGCTTTTTCCCCTTCACTGTATAATAAGCTTAGATTTTAGCAAAGCATTTGGCAGAAATCTTTCATGCTAATCCTGGTGGTGCCATGTGGGCTGAGGTATCCCTTTCATCCTTTTTCCTTATAGTGTAGGGGTTGGCATTCCTTCAGAAGTGCCATATGAAGTCTTCACGTCTTAATGAGCAGAGGAGGAGTAAAGTGGCAGAGATCCAAATGTCACCCATTCCCACCTCGCCCCCACTCCTCAAGGAGCAGCTGTGGAGTTAGGTGGACCAGCTGAATCTTTTAGCAGAGATGTGTGCCTTAAGAGATTGTTATCCCCTAAACCTCAGACCCTTGCAACACAGGGAATATATAGGTGGTCTAGAGGAGAGTCAGAGAAGTGAAAGCACAGTATGTTCTCCCCACCCTAGTTTGTGCTTGACTTCTCTCATTTTGGACAACTTCTACAGACTCCTTTCCCACCTCCTGCCTGGTCTGTTGGTTACCCTGGGAACTTTGGATTGCCCCAGCAGAGCATCCTGTTTACTCTCTTAGATCAGAGCCTGGCCCACACCCTCTTTTCCTCCAGAGAATTCTTTGCCTCAAATACCATTAATTACCCTAAGACCTTAGCAAGGAATAGTTGACTGTCATTTGAGGGTGCAGATAGGACATAGGATTCACTCTTTTGGGGTAGGAGGCAACAGGCAGAGGAAAGAGGCACTAATAGAGGAGGTGGGAACATGCCAATACAAACTTCATCAAGTTGACATATTTGTCGAAAGCTAATCCTGGCCATGCCATTTATTCATCTTGATGAGACAGTGTGCTACAGTAGAAAGAGAATTGCCTGATTGGCTCTAAAGTTGGAAGACATGAGTTCAAATTTTACCTCTGACATTTACTACTTGTATGACTCTGGGCAAGTCAATGAACTTCCCTGGGTTTTAGTTTCCTTATCTGTAAAATGGAGGGACTGGTCCAGATGACCTCTGAGGTCCCCTTCAGCTCAAGACCTATGACGTGGCTTGTGCTTGGTAGCCAATCCCTACATAGGAGATTGTTATGCAAAAGTAAGGGAAGCAGAGTATCAGAAAGGAAGCAGTTGCCTCAGAGATGTCTTCCAAAAGAGTTAGCAACAAAGAGCGTAGGGAAATACCAACTCCCTAGTCCTGACTGAGATGAAAGTACACCATAGGGACATCCCCACAGGGTGATTGAGCTTTATGATTTCTACTCCATTTCATTTCATTTGTTTTTTTTACAGATCACACTGGTTTTTTGGCTTTATCTTGCCTTCTTGAGAGTTATGCTCAACTGTTCATATTTTCTTCTCTCCTCAACTTCATGTTTTTCCTTCCTTGTTTCCACACTGTCAATATGGCCACATAGCCTTCCAGATCAGTTCTTTTGGCTGCTCCCCCCATCCAGAATTAGCTTTCAGCTTTGCTCTCCCTGAAGGTCCTTCTTCAGGATTGGAGTCTGAGCACATAGAGAATTACCCTGGCTGCATTTACTGCACATTTTCCTTCTCCACCCCAGTCGCTGACTGTGAATATGACCTAGGGGAATTTGACAATGACCTCATTGAAGACTGCTGCCTTTCCTCATTCCTGTTTCCCTACTCTGATCTCTTCTGCTTATTTTTTCTATTTTGTTGTTCTTAAGGCATTTTTTTGAATTTTCAAAAAAGAAATGCTATTTCTGCTTGTTTTTCTTTTGAGTAAATGTTCAGTCAAGTGAACCCTATGTTTATTTCTTTTCCACTTTTGGAATCAAAGTTTGGTCTTTTCCCCCCTTTTTTGTCTTATGATTTATTTCCCAAGCAACAGTCTGCAGTTTCTTCAACTTGGAAGAAACAAACCCAAAGTCTGTGTCTATGTGAGCTGGAAGATAGAATAAAGGAACATACTATATATTTGTAGAGGATGCATTGTAGAACATGCCACTGGAATCCATGAATATGGTATTGTCTCAGTAATATAAATTTATGCAAGGTTTTCCAAAACAAAATGACTCAGATACTTCTCTCTCAGTTTCGAAGGCTCTAAACTTTTCAAGAGTTTTTCAATACTCTTTTGACTCCATTAATGAATAAGTTTGCATTTTGCACCAATTCTTCCTCTTATAGTTTGTAACTTCTGGTCAAAGAGGTTATGTGACCTAATAGAGTACATATTCTTGAACTTAGGAAAACTTGGGCTCCATTTCTGCCTCCTGCTTCTATTGGCTATGTGACCATGGCCAAGTCACTTAGTTTCCAGGAACCCTGTAGGATTATGAATTAGAGGCGAGTTGCTGATCTACATTAATGGAAAGAGTTTCCTCAGCGGGAATTTCGCACACTCATGAAATCACATGTGTGGACACACTCCCCAACCACCTCTTGCCCAAAAGGATTGATGTTCTCCTTTCTAAAACAGATATTTCTAGATGAATCCATCTGCTAGATTAAGCACTTAGCAGCAAGAAGCTGGATTACAGTGGTACTACACAGGAGGCAGTTGAGTTTCTGATGGAATATCAGAGAAGACCTTAAATATTAAAACCTGAATCTTGAATCAAGGAATCCAGAGAGTTCCTTTATCAGTATAATCCAAACTCCATGTCCTCCAACATGTTTGTCAATGATCTTGCCATACAGCTGAAAACATTTTGGGGAGGTCAGGGGCTATTTAAGATAGTTGTCTAGATTCTGGACTCCCTCTTCTCCCTTCCTCCTCATCTCACATAACCCAGATACCTTACACTTATCTATCATTGATGAGTCGGTGATCAATATAGATTATAAAAAAACAAGCCAAAAAGCTTCTGGAATTAATGGAATCCTGTCTCACAAAATGAGGGCCCTTTTCCTTGCTGAGGCAAACTCCTCTGCATGCACAAGTGATCCCATTCTATGCTATCTTTTCCCACAGATTTCCCCCTCCATCACTGCCACCCTCTCACTTACTTCAATCTCTCCTTTTTTATTGGCTGCTTCCTCACCACCTACAAATAGGCTAACGTCTCCCCTCCATCCTCAAGAGTCTCACCCTTAATCCATCCATATCCTCCTAACTATCATCCTATGTTTTCCCATTCTCAAGAAGTGACTTGATCTGTCTGTTCCCTCTAGTTATGATCTTATATCTCTTTGGCCAAACTCCAAGGAAGCCACCTACAAATCAAATTTGTCCATTTCCTTTTCTTTCACTCTCTTCTTATTTCTCTGCTGTCTGGCTTCTTGACCTCATCATTCAAGTGAAACAACCCTCTCCAAAGTTATCAATTATCTCTTCATTGCCATTTCTAATGGTCTTTTTTCAAACTTCATCCTTCTTGAATTATGTCACCTATGACGCTATCATTCACCCTCTTCTCTTTGATATTTTTCTCCAGGATTTTGTGACCCCACTCTCTTCTAGTTCTACTTGTCCGACCATTCCTTTTCAGACTTTTTGTTGTACCTTCATCCATATTGTACCCATTGATCTGTGGATATATTCAAAGGTAGACGTCCTAGCCCCTTTTTAATTCTCCCTCTCTATTATTTTCCTTAGTGATCTCGTCAGTTGCTATGGATTCATTTATCCTATCTCTGCTAATGATCTATTTGTACAAACCTAACCTTTCACCTAACCTCTAATTTTACATCTTCTACTGCCTATTGGACAGTTCTAACTGGTTGTTGTAGAGACATCTTAAACTCAACATGTCCTAAACGGAACTCATTTATCTTTCCCTCGAAATTCTTCCCTTTCTAACTTCTTTATTTATTATTAAAGATTTCACTACACTTCCAGTCACTTAGGCTTGAAATCTAGGTTTTATCTTCTACTCTCTCATCTCCCGTATCCAGTCTCTGGCTGAGGCCTGTTGATTTTACTTTCATAATCTTTCACAAATGCCTTTTCCCTTCTCTGATACTGCCATCACTGTGGTACGGGCCCAGACTACTGAATAACTTGCTGGTGGGTCTGTTTGCCACAGGTTTCTCCCTACTTCAGTTCATACTACACTCAGCTATCAAAGTGATCTTCCTAAAGCATAGACCTGTCTATATTACCTCCCTACTCTATAAGCTCAGATGGCTCCTTATTACCTCTAGTTGGCTTTTAAAGTTTTACATAACATTATCCTTGCTTATATTTCCAATTTTCTTATATGCTCTGAAACTCACTAACACTAGCTTCCTTGATGTTCCTTGAATAGAACACTCCATCTCCTAACTCTGGGCATTTGCACTGTCTTTCCCTCATGCTTTAAACTCTCTCCTTTCTGATCTCCTTTTCCAAGTTCCCAAGGCTTCCTTCAAGTCTCAACTAAAGTATTGCCTTCTGAAAAAAGCCTCTCCCTATCATCTTATATTATCTCCAATTTATCCTCTGTGTATCTGGTTTGTTTATAGTTGTTTGCATCTTGTCTTCCCCATTAGAACATGAAATACTTCAAGTAGAGAATTTTTTTTGGCCTTGCTTTGTATCCCCACTTTTTAGTACATGGCACGTAACAGATGCTTGATAAATTGATTCTTGATTTTGCTTGATTCTCTTAGGTCATGTGGACCAAGTATTGAATATGGAAATTTGGAAGCATCAACTTTTGTGAATCATTTAGGTAGAAAGCTTGATTCATATCTATATATCTATAACTGACTGCCTTCATTTTTTAATACTTGGTCTTTTTTGGGGGGGCGGAGCCAAGATGGTGGAGTAGAAAGACTCACATTTGCTAGCTCGGATCCCACAGCCCATGGATTTCCTCTAAAAAGAACTCCTGACAAATTCTGGAACAGTGGAAGCCGCGCAGAAACACAGTGAAGGAGATTTCCGTTGCAGAGAGCCCTGAAAAACCGACCCCAGGGGTCCATCGTGCCCCGGATGGGAATGGAGCCCTCCCCTGCCCTGCCCCGGGCATGCGGCACTGAGAGGAGCGAGCAGATCCAAGCAGGCTTCAGGGACCAGAATCTCCAGCGGCTGCGAAGGTCCCTCCACCCACAGACGCACAGGTCAGTGAGAGAGACGGGCTGAGAGGGGAGCGGGGTATCTCCGGGACTCAGACCCCCAAGGGAGGCAGCCGCTGCGGCAGAGGCAGAGGCAGCTTGGTCAGAGGCTCCCAGAGCAGGCAGGAGCTCCACTCCACAGCAGCTCCATTAAAAAAGATCTCTGCATAAACCCCCTGAGGGAACTGAGCCTGAGAGGCGGCCCTGCCCCCACCTGAGCACCAGCAGATAAGCTCCCATTGAAGAGCAGTCAGGCCTGCCGCCAAAAGCCCTGAGGCTGGGAAGCAGCATTTGAATCTCAGACCCCAAGCACTAGCTGGGCAGATCTAGGCGGGGCTGGA
>CM053769.1:586124620-586161414 GCA_028658325.1 Potorous gilbertii | reverse complement strand
ATGGTCTTAGTTTTTTTCCCTTTTCTGGGCATTTTCCCAGCCAGTTACTTGATTTCTGAGAGTCCTCTCCACCCCCTGGCCTAGATCCCCCCAGCTAGTGCTTGGGGTCTGAGATTCAAATGCTGCTCCCCAGCCTCAGGGCTTTTGGTGGGGCAGGCTTGACTGCTCTTCCATGGGAGCTTATCTGCTGGTGCTCAGATGGGGGCAGGGCCACCTCTCAGGCTCAGTTCCCTCACGGGGGTTTATGCAGAGATGTTTTGTAATGGAGCTGCTGTGGAGCTCCTGCCTGCTCTGGAAGCCTCTGGCCGAGCTGCTTCTGCCTCTGCTGTGGCCACCACTTCCCGAGGGGGTCTGAGTCCCAGAGATACCCCGCTACCCTCTCAACCGTTCTCTCTCACTGACCTGTGCGTCTGTGGGTGGAGGGACCTTCGCCGCTGCTGGAGATTCTGGTGTCCTGAAGCCTGCTTGAGTCTGCTTGCTCCTCTCAGTGCCACGGGGCCGGAGCAGGGGGAGTGGAGGGCTCCACAGGGCAGGGCTCTGCTCCCGTCCCGTCCGGGGTACCTTTGCGGTCGGTTTTTCAGGGCTCTCTGCAACGGAAATCTCCTTCACTGTGTTGCTGCGCGGCTTCCAGTGTTCCAGAATTTGTTAGGAGTTCTTTTTACAGGAAATTTATGGGTTTGGAGCTAGCAAATGTGAGTCTTTCTCCTCCGCCATCTTGGCTCTGCCCCCAAAGCCTTCTCTTTCAAAGAAGTTCTTAAGGAGTGGACACAGAAGTAAAATTTACTTGAGTGAATGTTAGAACCATTAAGATTTTTTTTGCCCTGCAGTCCCAACTCATCATCCAGCTGGAACTACAGTGAATTGTAAATCTTATCATCCCAGATTAGATGAAGGGAAGAGAATGCTAAAGAATAGTAGGGAATTTAATTGACCTTCCCTGAGGGTAGGGGTTGGGTCACAGAAGTGTGAGATCACAAGCCAACTAGCCCCTACATTTAGTAAACCCAGTCTTCTGTTAATAATATTTATATATGATGGTTTGGAAATGTAATTAATGACACCTAAGGTTCACTATTTGTGTTACTGTTGTGTTTCTAAAGTGTTATAGTCTTGTAATGTAAAATTTGAGTAACACTTGCAATCCAGAAACAGTGTTAGAGAAACCAATTCCTAATCTGCATTTTGTTGAAACTAAAAGATGTTGGGAAAATTGTGTAAAACCAGTTATGTTATTTTAAATTTTATCAGTCCAGCTAACCTTGTCTGTATAATATTTTGTTTTTTGTAATTGTCATTTAGAAAACCAGGTATTTTCACCTTTGCCTGCTAAAGAAGCTTCAGGTAAAACAATTTGGCTATCATTTTAAAACTTGTAAGACTGTTAAGTTATTTGGAGTTACTGTTTTAATGCTAAACCTAAAATTGTTAATTGATTACTGTATGGCATGGGTGTGGTGCCAATGTCCTTTATTTTGTAAAATTGCTAAGGCCCCTAGGAAACCATTCCTATAGTCATCAACCCTAGGAAAGAAACTTGATTGGCTTATGCAAATTATAAACAGTGAATAGGACTTGCTCAGAAGTTGTAATATATGCAGAGGATTTTTGGCAATTGGCTTTTACATCTGGACAAGTTTTAAACTTGAAAAGGAAAGATCTTAATAGAATTCCCTTATGCATACGAGTCCTGGTAAATCCTTATTGCTTGCTGCAACTCCATGAGAATAGAAATGACTATCTGACTCTGAGCTGATTAGTGAATTTTGCTGTTTAAGGAGAAAGACAGTTGAGACCACAAATATTTTTGTTTTGAGTTTGCATTTAGGTGTGGTTGTTTGCAATCAGTATCTGAGAGAAATACCACAAGCTATTCAAAGGGAATATTTACCATCCTGTCTGTTCCTGAGTCTGGCTATGAAACAGATGCTATGTAATTGGAGAATTTTACTCTTATCTGAATTCAAACAAGAGTCAAGGATGTGTTTATCCTGTCATTTGCTATGTCACATGTCCCTGTTTTCTCTTTCTATATAGCAAATTTCTATGATCAATAGTAAATGACCAACAAAATATGTGAGCCCCTTTTGTGTAATCTTACTGGGAAAACTAATATTATTTTTATCTGAAACTAGAACATGTTTAGCAATTTAAGTAAACTACTTAAGACTCATCTGAGAAGTCACAATTGTTTAAAATAATTTTATAAGCAATAGTGTTTTTCTGTAATCAATCTCTTACTGTTATCAGTGTGAGAGTATATATTGCACCTTTTTGACTAAAGCATTTTGTGTTATCTAGGAATTCTGTGATAATTAACAATTTGGGCATTCATATAACTTAAAGACATTTTCATACCAAATAAGCTTTAATGGATTTTAATTTTAAAGGTTTATTTTTGTTTCAAAGTAAAAAGAGAATTATCATTTTAAAGGTTTTCAACTATTTTCTTTATAAAAGTTTAGTGACTGTTAACATCAGGACAAATTTTAAACTGTTTTAAAACAAAAGAAAACACTTTTAGAAGAAATATTTTATCTATAAAGCAGAAAAGATCTTGCTCTTTTAATCTGAATTTGTTGTCATTCCATAGCCTAAGCAAAAGTTGAAATTAGTGTTTGAACTTGTTTTTAACAATTTAATTTCTAAAAGTTTTTCTTCAGAGTAAATGTAATCAGAGAAGGAGAAACTAGCCTGTGAAACAACGATGTACATCTATTCAGTTGTAAGGTTCAAGTTTGAAATCTCTTTTGTTTAAGACAATAGTTATGTTAGTGAAGAGTGATAACTTGTGAGCTCTCTTGTCTACGGTAATCTTGCCGCTTAACCTGACTTTTCATATTCAGATTTGCAGCCAGGTCTTCCTGAATCTTCCCACTTAATCTGGCCTTTCATATTCAAATATGTTGCCCTTGACCTAGCTTGGCTTTCCTTTGTCTGTTATGCCAGGGAAATTGTCCTTTATTTATATTCCTTTTGTTTCTGTTTGGTCTTTGTCTAACCTCCGTGCCAGGTTTGTCTTTTCCAGAGTGCAAGCCAGCAACTCCCAGATAACTGCTCAGGCTGTGTATCTCTTGAACAGGACCCATCGAGGCAGGGGCAGCTCTACATCCAATCTCAACAGGAAGCAATTTCAAAAGTTGAGACTTTCATCCCTTACCCCAAAAGGTGTTGGGTCCCCTCCCATACACAACTGCCAGGGCCCATAATAGAGGGAAACAGACAAGCAGACAGCTTGCTCACACTGACAGTTTTAGAAGCACAGCATTCTCACAACCAGTTTCATCAGTCGGCTCCATGCTTTGCAGGCAATTTCATATTACTAGAGAGCAAGCAAGAAGCATTGTAGTAACATCTTGTCCCCATTGTCTGTTTTTGCCAGCTCCATCCAATACATCCATCAATCTTAAAGGATGCAATCCTCTTGAAATATGGCAAATGGATGTCACACATGTGCCAGAATTTGGAAGAAATAAATAACTTCATGTGACTAGACACACATTCAAATCATACTATTGTCACCTACTGACTGGGGAATCAACAAATTTGTTATCGATCATGTGTTTAGGTGTTTTGCAACTCTAGGTATTCCATAAATTATAAAAGCAGATAATGGGCCAGCTTAAATTAGTCAAGCCTTTGCTAAGTTCTGTCTGTCATACAGAATACAGCGTAGAACTGGCATCTCATATAATCCTATTGGTCAGGCCATTGTAGAACATCCCAGTCATGACATAAAAGCTCTCCTCCAAAAACAAAAGAAAGGGGGAGAAGAAGGCAAAAGAATAAGAAGAGTTGACATGGTATTGTATACCTGATACCAGATAGAGAGGCTTATGCCTGCTCAAAAATTTCAAAAAGGCAAAATACACCTCACTGATTGGAAAAAAGTGAAGGTGAAATGGAACAACACAAAGACAGGCCCTGTGTTAACATGGGGGTGAGGATACACTTGTATTTCCACAGGAAATGGTGAAGAAAGGATCTGGATACCGAAAAGAAACATCCAACCTCTGCCATACATTGGAGAAGATAAGGATCAAGGAAAATAGGAAAGAACAAAGGTCAAGACCACAACAAGCCCATCGGACTGACCAGACAATGAATACACTCATTCTGCTTCTGGGCACCCTCCAGCTGACCACTGCAGCAGAAGGAACTTATTGAGAGGAAGATAGATGGACTTTTTGTACATAATCCACCTTGGGTTATGGGTGGTGAAATGGGGAGATAGGATAGAGGAGGTAATTACGGTAGCACATGGGTTTAAGATTTTTAGGAAACAAATTGATATACATAGAATTTTTGCTTTTATGATTGGGAAATAACATGCTTTAATTGTACTAACACTAAATACGTTGGTTTTCATATAGTTAACACTAGCATTTTATCTGTAAATTATGTGTCCTAAGCTTGCCTTAATGCTTATCAAAAGTAAAGGCTGGTATCTGTCTGTATCTGATCAAACTTTTAATCAGTTAATGTTGAAAGTAAGGCAGAAAAGATGTACAAGTTGCATTATTTTAGGCATTATAAACTTTGTGGCAGCCTTGGCTTCCTCTGTATCAATTGGCTTATCCGTACATACAATTTAATGGATACTTTAAGGGAAACTATTTTGGTGGTGGGAAACAAAGTTTATGTTTTTGAAACAAGATTATTCATAAGATGTGATTTTAGGTTCATTTCTATTTGTGTTATTCCTGTCCATTAAAATACCACTAAACATAATTTGTAGATCAGGTCTCCAAGGGAAATCTTGACCCCAAGGAAGCTGCAAGCACCATTTGGGATTACGTTGCTAATACAAATCCCTTTGCATCCCTGTTCCATTGGCTTATATCTATATTACCTCTATCCCTTTGTTTCTCTGTATGGCCCCCTCTTCATAGGTGCCTTCTCTCTCTTGGGTAAGCTTTTCAAACCCAAGTAACTTATCTCTGGTTACAACAAAAGAAAGGGGGAATTGTTCAGGGTCAGAGTGGAGTGCAGTTGACAAGATCAGGAGAGACCTTCGGGGAAACTGTTCTTTGAGACTGTGCTCATTATCATCCAGAATGGCTCTCCATTCCTCCCCCTTCCCCCCCATGTTGCTGTCTCCAACAAGGGAATTACAGAAAACAAGGGATAGGTAAAATAGATGTCCTCTAGACTCACAGTCTTTAAGATAAGATTGATTAAATCACTAGGGCAGGTGATAAGCAGAATGTCACGTAGGCTTGCAGTTTCTGTCTATAAATACCCTGACCCTCAGATGAATAAACAGAGTTGGTCTATCTTCACCCTCCTCCCTGTGTCTTCTTCTTCACCACATTGCCAAGCGGTGTAGGGATGCGGGCCATCTGCTACAAACAGTTTTATTAACCAATGCCCAAATCATTAAGAGTAAGTGAAATGCAAATAAAAATAACCCTATGGTTTTGTCTGATGTTCAGCAAAGTGTCAGAGGCAACAAACTCGTCATTATTGGAAGGACTGCAGAGTGATAGGCACACTAACACTCTGTTGGTGGAGTTTCAAATTGGCTAGACTCTTCTGGAAAACAATTTGGAATTGTACCAAAAGAGTTATTTGATCCTTTGTTCCTGAGATCCCACAATTAGAAGGTCAAAGACAGAAAGTGCCCACATGTATGAATGTTCCATATGTATAGGTGCCCCAAGGAATATACTACCTTTTTCTGTTTTCCAACACAAGGATCTGGTTGGCAAAGTGCTTCTTTAGGCCTGCCATCTTTGAAGGCAGCAAATTTGCCTGTTAAAAAACAAAAACAGAAGCAAAGCAATCATTCCTCTCTTTCAGCAGCAGTGAACTCAAGACAAAAAAAAATGCAAAACCCCCCCAAACAAACAAACAAAATCACAAGAGAGAAGCAGTGTGCTATCGTGGATACAGTCAGGAGAAGCTGACTCTCTCTGATACTGACTGGGCAAGTCACTCAGCCTCTTGTGTCCTTAAAGGCACTTAACCTCTCTAAGACTGAGGTAGCAGAGCAGCTGCCAATCTGCCCTGACAGAAGGAGGTCCGTACTCTTAAGGAAGACATGGGTTTGGATCCAAAACAAACCAAACCACAAAGCACACCCTTCATGACTCCTGGCCAGCACATTCAATTGTAATGCTCTCTTTCCTAAGGTGAAATATGTGTTTAGGCTTAGGTCTCCATGGCAGAGAGTGAAGCAGAGAGATGAGCAACTAAATTGTGAGCTTGGCTCAGGTTGCCTAATTTATCTGTCAACAATGAGGCAAGGAGTTAATCAGTCCAAGTTTCTTGAACACCAAGACTTTAAATTCAACTCTTTGCTAGGCATGGTGTGGAAAACAAGAAAATGAGACAATGTGATCCCTGCCCTCAGGAAATTTCCAGTCTAATTGACAAGAAGGATAAAATGTATGAAATAGATGATTGTTAAAAATATGGTATTATCTGGAAGAACTGGGAAGAGGGGGTTGAGAGGAGAGGAGAGAGAGAGAGAGATGAATGAAAGAATGAATGAGCATTTATTAAGTGCTTACTAAAACAATCCTTGCCCCCAAGGAGAGATAAAGGAAGACTTCATGGAGGTGCTTGCACACAAGTTAGACTAGGAAGGTTTGGAAGAATTTGTGTAAAGTTTGTATAGAATTTTTATAGGGGAGTAAGCATTGTCACAGGTAAAGGGTATAAGACCCTGAGGCAAGAATACCCTGGGGGCAATGAAGAGCTGGGCCTGACTAGAGCAGAGAGAATGTACTTATAGGGGAACAGGAAATAAACTTGTCTAGATTGGGGGTAGGGTGGAGATTCTGGACCACATAAGAGTTAACCTCCGATGTTATTCTATAGAGTAAAGATGGAGGCTATGATTTATTTTCTGGTGACCTCAGTTTGCATGCACCTGTGAGGCAACCAAAACATGTTTACGTAAGCAGTGGGGACCATTCTCTTGCTGCAGTCAACCTGGGGTCCACAGATCCCGAAAGGATATATGGATAGATTTCAGAGAATCCATGAACTTAAATGGAAAAAAAAATTTGCATCTTTATATGCATTAATCTGTAACTGAAATTTAGCATTTCCTTCAGTTATTTAAAAATCGTTATTCTGAGGAGCCAATATGCTTTCACCAGGGGTGGGGAACCTGTGACCTCTAGGTCATATGTGGTCCTGACCTTGAGGCCACAGTTCCCCACCACTTCACCACTACTGGTCCATGACATTAAAAGGGTTAAGAATCATAGTCTTAAGAACAATGGAGCTTTTCTAGTTGGAAAGGAGGGACAGTGGCCTAAATCCTCATGCATGCTTGCCTGATAGCCTTGCCTTCTGGGGATGGACCAATCATCTCATTCTGCTACTTCATTATTGGGGGGAAGTGAACTTATCTAGGGAAAATAGTTAAGAGAACAGCCTGACTCTTGGAAGCATCTGAGATATGTCCGCCTTATCTCTAAAATAGGGAACTTTGTGTGGTGACTTCCCTTAGAGATGAGGACAGAGTTTGGCACCTGTACAATCCACAGTCATGCTAGGTTCTTTTCCTACCTGTCTCCTTTTGCTGGTTGGTTGGGTACTAGTTCTAGGAGATTACGGAACACACATGATTATTCCCCTGGTCCTTTGGAGCACAACTAAATTAGAACCCACCAGTGGAGTTGTCTAGAGATGAAATTAGCCCCTGACATCACAATCCAAGTTTAAGTTGTTTTGACTTTCAGAACTCTGTCCCTCTCAGTTTCTAATCCTTCTATCTAATCCAGTTTCTTGTGTCCTTCCTGCCATCTGTATTCTAATTTGAGTGACAGGACACACTAAAAGTCCTTCCTCCTGACCCACATGGGCCAGGGGGCAAGGGAAGCCTGTCAGCTGAACTTTCAATCAGCAGTAAGCATCAGGGCAGATCCAAGGGGGTGGCAGAGCATGAGAACCCTGGGCAGCTCACTGTGCAGGCTGCCCTTCCACCCTCATTGTAACATTTTTTTATGGATGAAATCAGGTTAAAATGAACAGCAAGGGCAGAGTTGAAAAAATAAAATGAAGAGGGAGGAGAGAATGGAAAAAAAGTATTACATAGCTTGGGGCCTGGGAAAAAAACCAGAGAGCTAACCTCAGTCCTTTGAATTAATGATAATGGGGGATTTCTGGATTATTCGGTAGGGCTCTGGGCCTCGTGCTTCTTTCAGCAATAGCTGGCAGACCCACCTTTTCCTGCTGCCTTCATCAGGATGGGGTGTTGCGGTCCCAGGAAAGCCGTAATTAACATCATCATAAAAAAAAATGTAGAAATGGCCCTATTTACTCACACTGAAATGATAGAGTCTGACCTTGTTTCAAGGTAGAGTCCACTGCAATGGCATGGATCCCATGACCTTGACAACAATTTACATCTTTGGCATTTAACCTTTTTTAAGCACTAAGTTATCTTAAGAAAACAAGTGAGCTACTAACTGGGTAACTCTTTTCACCTTTATTTTTTCTATATTTCTGCTTCAGTTTACTTTAATATCTGGACATTATTTTATTTTTAATCTTCTAAAGTTATCACAGGTAAGATGATAATGGATGTAAAGTGATTTATAAGGGCAGTTAGGTGGCAGAGTGGATAGTGTTAGGCCTGAAGTCAGGATGGATTAAGTCTTGATGAATTCATATCTAGCCTCAGACACTTACTAGTTGTGTGACTGAGCAAGTCACCTAACCTTGGTTGCCTCAGTTTCTCATCTGTAAAAGGAGATGAAGAAAAAAATTGTAAACCACTCTGGTATCTTTGCCAAGAAAATCCCCAGTGGGGTCATAAAGAGTGGGGAAATGACTGAAAGGAAGGAACAACAAAGAGCTTTATAAAACAGTGTGCGATGCAAATACTCATTGTTGTATTCCTGTCCTATGGAGAAGGATTTTTGTATCTGGGTAATTGACTTGCATTTCAAGACTTAACACCTTATCATCAATATTGAGGCAAATTAGGTATTCTTTACTCTCTCAGTTTATCTAGTTACCAAATAAATGATCAATATATTGTCTCACCATTAAGATAGTATATAAATCTCTTAGGAAATGTATAGAATCATAGATTCTTAGGTCTAGAAAGTATTTTAAAGATCACCTGGTCCATTTTCACTCCATTGAGTCTTTTGGTCCACAATGAATTCCCTAGACTATAATTAGGGCTTCTGAGATGACTAATTGTGCTTTTGAAAGTAAAGCCCAGGTGCTCCTTTAAAAAAAAATCTTACCTGTTGAAACCTTCAAAGATATCTGGTGGTTAACAGGCTAGAGTTCTTTTTTAAGGACCATGCCTTAACCCGAAATCACTCCGGCTCTCATTGATTGGCCAGTAATGGGTCTTAGGCCAAGCCTCATTTGATCACTGTTTGGGCCCTGATTGGCTCAGAATGCATGTAAATAACAATTGTTTCTGTTTTGGTCAGAAATCCTGAGGGTCTTCCCTCCCAGACTGATTTTTTTTTAATTAGGTAAAAGGGGCTCTTGTCTCATTTCTTACCTAGCCTTAATCACTGAATGAGTGTTGCCTCAGACAAATGGAGAGTTAAGTTTAAAAAGGCCAAGGTCTCCTACTGCATCCAGGACCATCTCCAGTGGTCCTGACGTGTATCTGGCTTTTGGACCCATGTAACTCCAGAAAAGAAAGTGAGGTGGGTGTCTTTGTACAGCCCTCCCTCACTTAAATCCCATTCATTTGCATGTCATGGCATCACCTCCCTGTACCTCTCTGAGAACAAAAGACAAACACCAACGCCAATGCCTGTTACTCAAGACCCAACTCAAATTCCATCTCAATCTTTCCTCATTACTCAAACTCACATCTTTGTTTTTTGGATTTATGTGACACCTTGACTGTACCAACCACTTGGTAATGAATCATGCTTTACTTTGTGTCATTTCTTATATTGTTGCTTTGGTTCTTCATGTGTGTATTCTGTATCACCTCAGCTAAAGTCTAAGGTCCTTAGGGAACTTCATTATATTATCCACAGTGCCTAGACATCCTTCAATCAATCAAAACTATTGGATGCTTATCAGGTATAAGGTGTTGTACTGGGTGTCAGCGGGAGATGAACAGTAGATATAAACTTCAAGGCCTTGGAAGCAGCTGAAGAGGTATCTTAAACTCATGAAAAATTTAATAAAATAATAATACAAATACTGTATACAAACTCCAAAGATGAATGTTAGAAGAGATGTCATAGAAAGGTTGGAGTGATCACCATGAACTAGAATGCTATAGAAGCCTCCACAGTTGAGCCCTGAAGGATAGGATTTTGCAACTTATTCTAGCCCCAGCATAAAATGGGTGCTCAAAAAAAAAGGTGCTGATTGAATTACTGAATTGTATAAAAACCCCAGAATTTGTAGTCACTTGCCTGAAGAGAGGCAGAAAGTTGATCCCCATATCTTTGTAGAGTGGAATTTGGTTTGAAATACTTACATAATGCTTTAATGAATGAAAGGAAGGAGGAGGGGAGCTATTATCTGACTTCCTTTCAGGAAGGTCTGAAATCACCTCATTACTTTTTTTTTTTATCATACTTATGTATAAAGACTCTGCTTAAGAATAAGTTATATTCCTTTGCCTTGTTTCTCAGACTAAAATTATGTATTGACTTTTCTCTTTCCTTCCTTCCTCTGTAAGCTTGCCCTAAAGAGAAAGAAATCACAGGGAGCTTCTGGACACTAGCCAACATGTGAAGGAGGCTATTGTTTTGTTGGCACTAAGTATGCCTAAACCATCCTTAAAGATAAACTATCATTATGACAAAAGCCAAGCCTTCAT
The DNA here is from genome assembly GCA_028658325.1 of Potorous gilbertii. Classification (NCBI taxonomy): domain Eukaryota; kingdom Metazoa; phylum Chordata; class Mammalia; order Diprotodontia; family Potoroidae; genus Potorous; species Potorous gilbertii. Next base: position 586,150,643 of record CM053769.1, on the reverse strand, counting down.
GCCATGGAATGCTGGATCCCAAGAGTGCTGATAATCTGTGGGAATGAATTGGGGAAACTCCTCCCTGTTGCCATTAGCTCATAATCACAACAAAGAACTAGAAGCCAGTTAGGATAGGATCAAAGAATTAGAACTGGAAAAGGGCCCAACTTATCTGCCTCCATTTTACAGTTGAAGAAACTGAGGCCAGACTGGTGAAGTAATTTTCCCCTGGTCAAATAGGTAGCAAATAGCAAAGCTAGAATCTGAATTCTAGTCTTCTTGTTCCAGCAGTGGATAGAGCACCAGGTCTGGAGTCAGGAAGAGTCATCATTAGATACTTACTAGCTGTGTGACCCTGGACAAGTCATTTAACCCAGTTTGCCTCAATTTTCTCATCTGTAAAATGAGCTGGAGAAGGAAATGGCAAACCACTCCAGTATCTTTGGCGAGAAAATCCCAGATGAGATCACAGAGTCAGACACACCTGAAAAAAGATTGAACAACAGCAAACTTCATGCTCTAAATGAAGAACTACTTCTATTACACTACATCTCTTTTTCAGTTCTACTAAGGTGATTACTGACATTAACTGAACATTTGGACAAAGCAGGTATCCTGGAAACAACATAGAGATTGTGTTTGCCTGAGCAGCCTCTATTAGGCTCAGTATTTTGAGACTGAAGAGTTTAAAGTCCCTCTATTTTAAGACTTTCTCTTTCATTCCATACCTCCCCGCCTGCCCAAGTATTCTTTTTCTATTTCCCCTAATGACCATATACTCTTAGAGCTTTCATTCACAATTGAGCTGTGAGTGAAAATTATTACCCATCTTTAGGAGGCTTCTGCCTTCAAAGAATGAAACTAGACACATCACACTCAACAAGCAACTTTTATGTGCCTACAATGTGCACTGCCTGACCTTGGGGAATACAGAGACAAAAAAAAATGTAACCTTTGAGGGAATTTGCATTCTATTGGAAGAAAACAACATGTAGATTAAATGAAAAGTAATTTCCCACTAGAGGGAGTGGGAAAGGTTGTGGCACTTGCATTGAGCCTTGAAAAGAGAAATTACAATAGGCGACTGTGAGAAGAGAGGACATTTCAGGGATGGGGGACAAAGCTTGAGCAAAGACACAGAGGTGGGGATGGAATGCCAGGCATAGTGAAAAGTGCACAAACTAAGTGTGACTGAAATGGGAGGGGAGAAATAAATCAATATGAGAAGATAGGCTTGATTGTGAAGGACTTTAAATGACAAACACTGGAGTTGTTTTTGTTTTTGTTTTATCTTAGAGGGAGCCCCTGAAGATGCTTCCTAAGCGGAAGAGTCACCTGGTTATCTGAGCTTTAGGAATATCTGCAGCTGTGTGGAATACGGATTAGAAAGAGAGAGGTTAGCTGCAGAGAAAACCATTAGGAGGCATGAGGTGATGATAGCCTGAATAAAGGTGGTAGCTATGTGAGTGCAGAGAAGGGGGACAGATTCAAGATACCTCTATGAAAATACGAATAATAGTTTTGACTATCACCTACTAAAACCTTTAGGTTGCTTTTAGTATAATGTGATAAATCAATCCTTGGTTCAACTGGTTTAACTTCAGAACCATTGATGATAGTGTTATCTTTTGAAAAGAAAATGAATCAGTCATTGAAATGGCCATTATTTCAATAGAGTCAGATGTCCTTCAGTCTGACCATAAGAGATTTATCTGGTTAATCTTCATCTTCACCTCTCAAAGAGAAAAGGTGGTATTTCAAAGATGAAACTTTTTTATGAGTGAACTGTTGTCCTGCAAAAAAAACTGAAATGAATCAACAATCAATCAACAAATACTTATGGAGTGCCCACTATGTTCTAGGTACTGGGCTAAGTGCTCATGATACAAGTACAAAAAGTTGAAATAATGCTTCCTTGTAAGAAGCTTACATTCAAATGTGGGGTGTGGGAGTGGAGAAAAGCCAGGGGGGAGAAAGAGTGAGAGAGAAAGATATGCAGTATATTATATAAAATAAATAAATACAAATATATACAAAATGGTTAAGTACAAGATAGTCTGAGAGGGAGAGCACGAGAACTTGTGGGACAAGGAAAGGCTGTAAGGTAGAAGGTGGTGCTTGAACTCTATTTCAAAGGAAGAGAGAGACTATGAAGTAGAATTAAAGATGGAATGTCACCGTGTGTGTGTGTGTGTGTGTATGCCTGGGTCCACCTGCCTCCCTCAGACAGGCAGTTCAACAGCTACTCACCTGCCCAACTTCACTACTAATATATAGAAACTTTGACTTTCTCCATTTCTGACCTGGGAGGATCTGGCCTTCTTTCTGAAGTTTAGTGGGCCCCTATTCCTGAGGGCTCTCCATAGTACACCATACTTAATGTGGACACTCAATTAACTTCAGCCTTATCACAGCTCAGAATTCCAGAATTCAAAGGATCTCCCAGCCTCAACTTCCCCAGGAGCAGGAATTATAGGAGTGTACCATGCATTCAGTGTGATTTAAGGGATGTTTAAAAGGCCTTACTTCCCAAAACTCTCACTACTTCTGACCTCAAACCCTGCCTATCTGGTCTGTCTCAATTTTAGTAATGCCTAATGTTCTACCATCATAGCTCCATTTTTTCTTTTTAAAATTGTATGTTATCGTTTAAATGGTGTTTATTGATATCACTGTTTTTACATAGCATATTCATTTTTAAATATCCCTCTTCCCCTCTCCTACTCAATAAGTCATCCCCTATAACAAAGTTTTCCAAAAAAAAAGGATAAGTACTGCTGTCTTCAAGATTTCCAATTGTTATCTTCAAGAATCCCTTAAAATAATACAAATCCCCCTGGAAAGGAGAATATTTTAAACCAGTTAGAGATAGACAAACTTAGCAGAGATGCGTGGACAGCCAGTTCAGAGTACTGAGGCAGAGTCATGGATGAGGTTTATGGGATCAAAGCAGGAAAAGACAAAATGGAAGCTCTGAAAGGAAGGTTCTGATTCTTCAGCAAAATATGAAAAATCATAAAAGCTTATGCTAGAGAAAATGGCTTCATTTTTTAAAGTATAAAGACAGGGACTAAAAGGCTGCTTTTCTCCTTTCATGGAGAAATTTGAATGTGTCAAAATAATATGAAAGTCAGGAATTAAGAACCAGAGCAGCTGGTTTTTACTTAACCTGAACAAACTGGACTGTTTTCTCTTCAGTGAGTGGCTTGTGCTCATGTTAGCATGCATATATTCTTAATGCAGAATTCAATCCAGCCCAGCTTGAATTCAATTCAGTTTGATTCAGCAAGTGTTCAGTGAGCAGTCACTGTGTGCCCAGCCCTGTCTATGAGCTGTGGGAAATATGAGACATATAAAGACATGAGTCCTGCCCTTCAACAGGGTTTGCATTATATAATAATCATGGAAAGCTACTGGGTACACAAGTGCTGGGATACAGCTGTTCTCACTCCCTCTTCTAAAGGAAGTCAATAAGCATTTATTAAACACCTACTATGTGCCAGGCACTATGCTCAATTTAGGGATACAAAGAAATGTGAAAACAAGTTTTGACTTAAAGAATTTAAGCTCACACTTTAATGGGGGAGACAACATGAAAATAAATATGTACAAAAAAATATATACAGCTAGATCAGAGAGAAACAACAAAGGGAAGACAGGGAAACCAAGAAAAGTTTCTTGCATAAGGTAAGATTTTAGCTGGGTTTTGAAGGAAGCTAGGAGAATAAGACAGAGAGAGAGAGAAAAAAGAGAGAGAGAGACAGAGAGACAGAGAGAGACAGAGACAGAGACAGAGAGACAGAGAGAGAGACAGAGAGAGAGAGAGAGAGAAACAGAAAGACAGAAAGAGAAAGAGAGAGAGTGACAGAGAGCATTCCATGTATAGGGGACAGCCAGTGAAAAAGTCACAGAGTTAGTAGATGCCATGTTGTATTCAAGGATGAGCAAGGGCTGGATTGTAAAATGCATGGAGGGAAGGAGAGTATAAAAAGACTGGAAAAGCAGAAAGACATCAAATTGTAAAAGGGCTTTAGAAGTCAAAAAGAGAATTTTTATATTTTATATATTTTATATATTTTATATTTGATTAAATATTATATATTATATTAAATATGATTAAAATACGTATTTATATATTTTATATTTGATTCCAAGGATAATAGAGAATTTATTGAGTGGGGGAAGAGAATGACATGACCAGATCTGCTCTTTAAGAAAATCACTTCAGCTGCTATGAAGGATAGACTGGAGTGGGGAGAATTAAGACAGGAAGACCAACCCAAAAACTATTACAGTATAGTCTAGTTGAGAGATGAGGGGCAACTAGCTGGTGCAGTGAATAGAGCACTAGTACAGGGAATCAGGAGGACCTGAGTTCGAATTTCACCTCAGACACTTGACACTCACTAGCTGTGTGACGTTGGGCAAGTCACTTAACCCCAACTGCCTCATCCTGGGTCATCTCCAGTCATCCTGATGAATATCTGGTCACTGGATTCAGATGGCTCTGGAGGAGAAATGAGGCTGGTGACCTGCACAGCTCTCACTCGAAAAACAAAGTCAAGTGCAAGTCATGTCATTATTTCTCTGATGGCATGGTCTTCCTTGGCAATGAAGGACAAGCACACACATGGTTGAGAGGTGATGAAGGGCTGGACAGGTGATGGCAGAACCAAAGCAGAGAAGGAAACTTAGAAAATAGATATTATAAGGAATATATATCACCTCTGATCTGTGATCCTATCTATCTATGATCTAATCAAAATTCTGCCAACTGTGTATGATATGCAAGGGCCAGTCTAAGTACAGAAAGCAGAGGGCAGCTAGGCAATGGATAGAGCACCAGACCTGGAGTCAGGAGGACCTGAGTTCAAATCCAACCTCAGATACCAGTTACTTACTAGCTGTGTGACCCTGGGCAAGTCACTTAACCCCAATTGCCTTGCAAAAGAAAAAAATGAGTATAGAAAAGCTCATCATCAGTAGACTGGCCTTGCAGATGATAAATTCTTTGGCTGGGATGAACATATTAAAAAATACAAAATGAATCTCAGTTCATTATGACTTCTTTTTCTACACTGATGATAGTAGAATGACTGAAAAGAGGACTATGGGGAAGTTCTCAGATTTTCTTTCCCCAGAGTTAACTGACACTTTGTCCAAGTAGTTTAGTAATTGTAGCTGTTGAAACTGAAGATCTTTATCCTTCCTTTGGTATAACTAGGTGGTACAGTGGATAGAGCACTGGGCTTGAAATAGGAAGACTCATCTTTGTGAGTCCAAATCCTAGTTGTGTGACCCTGAGAAAGTCACTTAATCCTCTTGTCCTCAGTTTCCTTTGTAAATAAGTTGGAGAAGGAAATAGCAAACCATTCCATTATCTTGGCCAATAAAACCCAAAATGGAGTCACTAAGAGTTAGACATGACTGAAATGACTGAACAATAAGAAAACCCTTTCTTTGGATTTGGTGCTGACTTTTTTTAATGTACAGAAGACAAGAGAAGAAAGATCAGAATCACAGACAAACAGGACAATTTAAAAAGTTATATTAAATTAATTATATACTTTAAATGACAAGCAAGCAAAAAAAAAACATAATAGAAAATCACAGCTTCAAATGAGTGCAGTCTTCTTCTTTTCCCACTCTACTAGGTATTCAGAAGTATTCATTTTAGTTGACATTGTTAACATAACCATCATCATCATCACTTGGTATTAATTTTTACTTTTGCTCTAACTTGTCTATGATCTGGCTGCATACATAGAATGATTCTCAAGCTGGTAACCAGTCATTTCATATTTGTTAAATTTTAGCAGTTTTCATATTCTGTGGTTGTTTTTAGAATTTTCCAAATTGAAGGAACTATGCAAAATATATAAAACTTCTGGACAATCTGCAATAAAAATAGAAATTCTATTTAAAATAACTACAGATGTATAAAACACTTGGAAATCTATCAAGATACAACTAAGCATGAATTTAGACATTTGAATATACAAATAAAGTTACAAAAAATCTTTGACTGGCTCAATTTCTTCATCTTAGTTTATATTTTTTTCGTTGCTCTTTCTCTTTTGTTCCCAATTCCACACTGAAGTCAACAGTAATATCACTTAGACTTCATTGTTGATGACAGTGGCACTACCATATTTGGACTCTAATCTCTCAACACCCAAGGTCTTTTCTCTATGGAAGAAAGTGAAGAGTCAACTTGTTCTGGGAAATAGAGTCAAACTTTTCAGAAAATGTATTCACTTCTTCATCCTCTGCAGCATATATTGTAACATTCACTGCAATTTTATCTGTTTAACTGTTTACTTTAACATACCCATTATGAGCCTCATGAATATGAGGTTAGTTGACTAAGAGTCCCATAAAATAATATTTCTTATTGTCGTCAGCTGCAAATAAAATCAACTCCATCAACACATTTATGTGTCTTTGGTGAGAATGGATGAGCAATTCTTTTATGTAATACATGTAATATTTAGATATGAAACACACATATATGTATCTATACCCAAGGCATATATAGTATGTATAGATGTAGACATAGATCTCCAGTCATTCTTTCCTACATTCTAGCATTGCTACTGCCTGCTTGACATTTTCAACTAAGCATGTTAGCATCTCAAATTCAACATATCCAAAACAGAATTCCTTATCTTAATTCCCCTAGCTATTTCATTCTCCAAATTTCCCAATTTCTATTGAGGGTATCAAAATCCTTCCAGTCACCCGGTTGTATAGCCTGAGTTATTTTTGACTCTTCTCACTCACCATCCATATTTAATTAGTTGCCAAGACTTGTCAGTTCTACCTTCACAATATTTCTTGACTCGGTTCTGTTTTTTCCAACCAGTAGCCACCAGTCTAGTTTATGACCTCATCATCATTTCTCTGGACTACTGCAATGGCCAATTAATTGGTTCACTGGTTTATAGCATCTTTCTTCTCCAATCTATTTTCCACACAGGTGTCACAATACCTCCTGAGATGTGGGTCTGACCAGGGGTATTGTGAGACTCTGATAAGATAACAGATGTAAAAATACCACTTTATAATGAAGACTTTCCCTATCCATTCATCCCAGTGCTCTTTCTTCCTCCTTAGAGTTTCCTGTATGACTCATCTGAATACATGTGGCATCCTATCGATAGAAAGGAACTTCTTAAGGCCAACAATTATTTTGTTTTGTATTTTGTTTTCAAGCCCTCAACACTCAGTACAATGTCTTACTGTGACATAGTATGTGTTTTTAAAATATTTGTTGAATTAGACTGTATTATGTAGCATTAGTTATAGATAAAGCTGGTACGGGAGATTGTGCCAGAAGGAACTTGAATTCTGGGCTGAAAAGTTTGAACTCCATCTAGATTGATGGTATCAAACTTAAATAGAAATGAGGGCCTCTAATCCATATGTAAAGATCCCTTTGGCCCTAAAGTTGACTTAGTTTTGAAATGTAATATTATGTTCTACTGTATTTTTGCTTATTTTGTTAAATATTTCCCAATTACATTTTAATCTAATGCCAAGTACTGGGGTGGTGACTAGCTGGCAACTTGTTTGACACTTCCGATATTTTGACAACAACACTATTATCTATAGTCTAGATAATGGATGACTATAACATTAGTCTATAAATTCAGTTATCTATATTTCTTAATATGCTAAAAACTATTTTTCCTCAATGAAAATGGCATACATTGGATCTCATGTAGCAAGTTATAAACTTCAAGTTTTATCACCAACAGAGGGTCTCTCTTAAAAAAAAAAACAACTGGTAATTTTTTTTTCAGTTATCAAGAATTTAGTTTTTTTTCCTCCCACTTCTGTCTCCTACTAAAAAAAGAAAAAGAAAACCCCTTGCAAGAAAACATATATAGTTAAACAAGACAAATTCTCATCCTGATAAGATGCTGTATTTATTGTCAATTTTCTAGTACAATAGAAGCTGTGGGAAGAAGAGGGCTGATCCTTACTGCTAGCCACCCCCACCTCTTCTGCCATGGCATTTGGTCATGGAGTTCAGGGTTGCAATCCACAGGCCAGGAGTTGTAGGTTGCCCAAGCTGCTTGAGACTTTGCCAGTTGAGGACTACTGGGAACCTGGGTACAAGGAGAAGTAGCAACCTGAGGTTTCAGACAGCCTGAGGCTGCAGAAGCAACCACTATTTACTCAATTATTTCTTAGCCATTTAACATGAATACAATTGTACTAGTTTTTTATTAGGCCCTTATCTTTTTTTAAAGGTGTCACTGAAGGCAATTTTGAGCATTGTACCCCTGACCCTATTTCCTCATATGCATCATGATTTTTAATTGCATAATTTTAATTAACTCAGTGCTCTTGGAGAAGACATATATCAGATTATAGCAGAACTGTATAAATCATACTCCTGGTTCTGCTGATATCACTCTGAATCAGTCCATACCAGTCTTCCCTTCTAAAACTATCTCGTTTATAATTTCTTATAGAATAATAGTATTCAGTTAAAATACTATAAGAGATATATGGGATATTCAGGGAGGACTAGCACCTCTAGTGTGAAGGTTTGCTGAGGTCTTTTCAGGGCTACTCAACCATCTTTGGGGTTCACCTCCATCCAACTCTCACTTGTGCCTCCAAGAAGCTATAGCATTCCCAGTGACCATACCCTGGTAAAACTTTCTTGACAGATGAGATAAACCAGGGTAACCTGTAGGCCTCAGACCTGTTCATGAATCAGGAGGATGTTTACCCCAAGCATGTGAAGACTTCCCCTGGCAGAGTGGGCAGATGAGAACAATTTATTCCAATGTCCATGAAGATAGCTGAAGCAGGCATTGTAGAGCACTTGGTTAGGCATGGAAGACACCAAGATCCTTTGTTGCGTTTCTGGTTGTCTTGATTTTTGCTTTCCATTGGACTTCATTGACTCTGGAAGAGACAGTAAGGCTAATGAATTTGTGCAGCTCTATCTCACTTAAATCCAGCTCACTCACAAGTCAGGATATCACCCCATGATGTCATGGGCGTCTTCAAAAATGAAGATTGAACAACAAACAACATTCAATTGTATATGATTATAATACCTTAATTTGTCCAGCCATTTCCCCATTTCTCTGATATCTCCTTATTTTCCAGTTTTTTTGGCACTACAAAAAAAAGATGCTATGAATACTTTTGCATATATGTAGGATTATTTTCCTCTTTTTTTGGCTTCTTGGTAGTGGTATTGTTAAGTCAAAGTTATGCATGTTTCAGTAACTTTGAGGTTGTCAGTCAGCACTAAGATTATGAAGAAAGACAAAACAAAGTCCCAGCCCTTGAGAAGCTAATGGGGGTAGTGGTGGGAAGTGGGGAGAGGTGCTTTTCTCATTAGTAAAGAATGAATATAACATAGGCAGATAAGGGGAATGAGTTTGTTCATAATGAAGTTTTTGAATAGCCATTTTGATTGGTACTACACTGCTCTAAAACTAAAAGTGATCTATTCATCTGGATTTTATTTACCAGTCCTCCTTTCTACCATTTAACTTTCTTACTTCAAGGAAGCATTCAGTAGTAACATCAGTGTTAAGAGACTTAATCTCTTAGGATAGGGCTATAATATTTTAACTTTTGTTCAAAAATTGTTTAATCAGAATCTGTGAAGAATGCAGCAAGAGGCTTAAATGTCTTGTATAAATAATGAAGATCAAGGGAATGAACACGCCCTGCTAAGCTAGGTGCCTCAGGTGATCCCTGGTGTCTGCTACAATCTTTGACACTTGACATACTATGAATGAAGGCAAAAATGAAGTGTCACTCAGAAGATTGATTCTGAAGGAAGGCTTGAGCCATACTATATCCTGAGAAGAAAATACAGAAGTGAAATAGAGGCTTACTCGGAATAATTAGATAAGTATGATAGCAATAAGCTTGACCTATGATACTTATAGCAAGATTTAAATTCTGGACCAATATTTCAACAATGATATACAGAATCCTTTCAATAACAGTCCATCTATATTTTATTTCATTCTTTTCAACAAACATGTATAAAGTACCTAAAGTGCAAGGCAGCATGGGGTAGTGGATAAAGAGATAAGCTTAGAATTAGGAAAACCTGGGTTCTGATCCATCTTCTAACTGCTAAGGATTGTGTAAGCTTGGGAAAGTTAGTTAACCCCTCTGACCTCTAAGATGTTAAGTTTTAGGTAGTTTGCTTCAATCTGCTTTGATAGAGGGAGTTAACTTACCAATATAGGTGCTTGACATATGCTTTAGTCGATGAGGTAGGTTCTAAGGGAGCAAAGACAAAAATTGAGATGTTTCCTCAAGATTTTTACATTAGGTGTAGAAGTAGAGACCTGTTTGAACTCTCCCTCCAAACCCCTCAAAAAACCTGTAAAAAATGACTCAACAAATTCTAGAGCAGCAGAAGGTACAAAAGGACAGACTGAAACAAATTTCCAGCCCAACACAATCTGGAAGATTGGCAGGAAGGGTCTATCTATTACACTGGATTGGGAGTGGAACACAGTTCAGCATGAACAGAGTCAGAGCTGGAGAAGGTCTTAGGGGACTGAATTGCTGGTGGCTGCTTTGATTTCCAGACTTCTCAACTGACAAATGCCAAAGACAGTTTTGAAGGTCAGTGGGAAGGGTTCTTCACTTGACTGAGAGGGGAATGTGCTCTGGTCCTAGCCCCAGCCCCAGGGCAACAGCAGCTACTACTGAGCAGAGGCTGCTTCTGAGCCCTACACTTAACAAAGAGTTCAAAAGTCAAATAATTGACTGGAAAAATAGGCAAATGATGGAAAAAAGAATCAAGAGATGAATGAAAAAGTGAACAGGAAAGAGAAACCATAAAGGACTTATTAAAGTTGAACTGTTTACATTCCTTCATGGAAAGATGATATTTGTAACTCACGAGACCTTTCTCAGTATTAGGATAGTTAAAATATGTGTATATACATACATATATATATATATATATATATATATATATATATGTGCATACATGTGTATGTATATGTATAGAGACAGACAGAGGGCACAGATTGAGCTGAATATGAAGGGATGATATCTAAAAAAGAAAATTAAGTGTTGAGAGAAATGTACTAGGAGAAAGAGAAAGGGAGAGATAGAATGTAGTAAATCATCTCATATAAGAGGCAAGAAAGAATTTTTACAGTGGAGGGAAAATGACAGGGAATAAGTAAGCCTTCCTTTCATCAGATTTTGCTTCCAGAGGGAATAACACACACACTTAACTGAGTATGGAAGTTTACCTTACACTACAGGAAAGCATGGGGAGAGGGGATAAGAGATAGGGGATAATAGAAGGGATGGCAGATTGTGGGAAAGGGTAATTGAAAGCAAACACCTTGGTAGAGAGACAGGTCAAAGGAGAGAACAGAAAAAATTGAGGGTGGGACAGGATAGAGGGAAATAAAGTTACACTTTCACAACATGACTGTCATGGAAGTGTTTTGCCTGACTACACATGAATAACCTATATCAAATTGCTTGCCTTCTCAATGAGGGTAGATGGGGAGGGTGCAAGGGAGAGAATGTGAAACTGAAAACTTTAAAAATGAATGCTAAAAATTGTTTTTACATGCACCTAGGAAATAAGATATATAGGCAATGAGGTATAGAAATCTATCTTGCCCTACAGAAAAATAGAAGGGAAGGGGATGGGGCGGGGCGGGGGGGGGGGGAATGCTGATAGAAGGGAAGGCAGATTGGAGGAACAGTTAATCAGAATACACACTGTCCTGGAGTGGGTGGAGGGGGAAGATGGGGAGAAAATTTGAAATTCAAAATTTTGTGGAAGTGAATGTTAAAAACTGAAAATAAATAAATTTAAAAAAGGAACAATTTGAGGATTGTGGAAATACAATCAGGATAACACAGAATTTAGCAGCTTCTATGTTAACGGACTGAAAAGCTTGGAATATGACATTCCAGAAGTCAAAGGAAATAGGATTAAAACCAAGAAGCACCTACTCAGCAAAACTGAGTATAATACTTCAGGGGAAAAAATGGAATTTCAATGAAATAGAGAACTTTCAAACATTCTTGTTGAAAAGACTAAAGTTAAATAGAAAATCTGACTTTCAAACATAAGAATCAAGAGAAAAATGAAAAGGTAAAGAGGAAAGAGAAACCCTAAGGAACTCATTAAAGTTGAACTGTTTAAGCAAGAGACAGAAAAATTCCATTTAAAGCTACAATAAATACTATAAAATATCTGGGATACTACCAGCCAAAACAAACCCAGGAACTATATGAACACACTTACAAAACACTTCATACAAATAAAGTCAGATCTAAATAAAAGGAAAAACATCAGTTGCTTGTGGGTAGGCCAAGCTAATATAATAAAAATGACAATTCTACCTACATTAATTTATTTATTCAGTGCCATACCAATCAAACTACCAAATAGTTATTTTCTAGAGCTAGAAAAATAATACCAAAATTCATCTGGAAGAAAAAAAGGTCCAGAATATCAAGGGAATTAATGAAAAGAAATGCTAGGGAAGACAGTCTAGCCCTACCAGATCTCAAATTGTATTATAAAGCAGCAATCAACAAAACCACTTGGGTACTGGCTAAGAAATAGAAGTGTAAACCAGTGGAATATGTTAGGTATTCAAGACAGAGTAGTCAGTGAATACAGCAATCTACTGTTTGATAAACCCAAGGACCTCAGCTTTTGGGATAAGAACTCACTGTCTGACAAAAATTGCTGGGAAAGCCAGATAACAGTGTAGCAGAAACTGAGCATAGACCAATGTCTGACACTGTACAGAAGAACAAAGTCCAAATGGATAGATGATCTAGGTATAACGACTGATACTATAAACAAATTAGGGGAGCAAGGAATAGTGTATTTGCCAGATTTATGGAGAATGGAGAAATTTTTGACCAAACAAAGGATAGAAAACATTATGAAGGCAAAATGGATAATTTTGATTACATTAAATTGAAAAGCTTTTGCATAAATAAACCCAATACAACCAAGATTGGAAGGAAGCAGAAAACTGAGAAAGAATTTTTACAACTAGTGTCTGTGATAAAGGTCTCATTTCTAAAATATATAGAGAATAGAATCAAATTAACAAGAATACAAGTCATTCTCCAATTGATAAATGGTCAAAGGATATGAGTAGGTAGTTTTCAGCAGAAGAAATTAAAGCTATCTATAGTCATATGAAAAAATGCTCTAAATCACTATTGGTTAGAGAGATGCAAATCAAAACAGCTCTGAGGTACCACCTCACACCTATCAGATTGGCTAGCATGACAAAACAGGAAGATGATAAATGTTGGAAAAGATGTGGGAGAGTGGGAACACTAATTCATTGTTGGTGGAGCTGATCCAACTACTCTGGAGTTAATTTGGAACTATGCCCAAAGGGCTACAAAAATGTGCACACCCTTTGACCCAGTAATATTGCTTCTAGCACTGTATCTCAAAGAGACCATAAAAATGGGAAAGGCTCCCACATGTACAAAAATATTTATAGCAGCTCTCTTTGTGGTGACCAGAACTAGAAATCAAGGGGATGCCCATCAATTAGGGAATGGCTGAACAAGTTGTGGTATATGAATGTAATGGAATACTATTGTGCAATGGTAAATGCAGGAGGACTTCAGAGAGGCCTGGAAAGACTTATATGAACTGATGCTGAATGAAAGGAGCAGAATCAGGAGAATTTTTACACAGCAACAACCCCAAATGTGTGAGGAATTTTTCTGGTAGACTTAGTCCTTCACTGCAATGTGAGGACCTAAAAAATTCCCAGTGGACTCTTGAGGCGGAATGCCTTTCACATTCAGAGAAAGAATTATAGAACTGAATCACAGAATGAAGCAGACCATTTTCTCTTATGTTTTGTTTTGTTTTGTTTTGTTTTATGGTTTCTCCCATTCATTTTCATTCTTCTATGCAACATGACTAAGGTGAAAATGTGTTTAATAAGAATGTATGTGTAGACATTATGTAAGATTGCATGCCGTCTCAGGGAGGGAGGGAGGAGGGAGGAGTAACGAGTAGGGAGGGAGGGGGAAAGAGGATGGAGGGAGGGGGAAAAATCTGATACATGGAAGTGATTGTAGAAAACTGAAAACAAATGAAATAATTTTTTAAAAAAGTTGAACTGCTTACATTCCTAGATAGAAAGATGTTATTTGTAACTCATGAGACATTTTCAGTATTAAGATAATTAGAGAAAATTTCTTTTTTATTTCTTCTTTCCTTCCCTCCTTTCTTTCTTTTTCTTTTCTTTTTCTTTCTTTCTTTTTCTCTTTCTTTCCTCCTTTCTCTCTCCCTCCCTCCCTCCCTCCTTCCCTCCCTCCCTCCTTTCTTTCTTTCTTTCTTCCTTCCTTCCTTCCGTTCTTTCTTTTCTTGTCTCCCCTAAAACCTTAGGCCCACTGCACTCTGAAGCCTGTGGATTGACCCTGCCCAAACTCCACTCAATGGCTGTTTTTGGACCCTCCTGGCTTTGAGTGAATGACAATAGTCACAGTTTCTGTTCAAAACAATAACCTTGAGACTCCTGACCCTCCCAGAATGATTTAGCTATTTTTTTTCCTTTCTATTAAACTGACCATCCCCCTGGCTACTTTTTAAAGAGGCCTATTCATTGAATGGGCATTACCTTACTTTAACTGAGTACCTGAAAAGTACTCAGTTAAAAGGTCTTAGTCTAAAAGGCCAAGGTCTCCAATTGCATCCTGGGTCATCTTAAGTCATCCTGATGACTATCTGGTCACTGGATCCAGATGACTCTGGAGAAGAAAGTGAGGCTGGTGACCTTGCACAGCCCTCCTTCCCTCAAAACAAAGTCAAATGCAAGTCATATGATTATTTCTCTGATGTCATAGTCCTCTTCTAAAATGGATGAACACAAGAACAAGTTAGAGGGAATATATATATGTAGGAGTGTGGGTATGTATGTATGTATGTGTATATTATATATGTGTAGGTATGTATATGTACACATGCACATATTTATATGTGTGTAAGTATATACATATATGTATAGATATGTAAATGTACATGGGTATATGTGTGTGAGTATATACATAAATACATACACATAGACAGAGGACACAGGGTGAGCTAAATATGAAGGGAGAATACCTAAAAAATAAAATTTACTCTTGTGTGGAATGTACTAGGAGTAAGAGGAGGGGAGAAGTATAATGTAGCAAAGCATCTCATATAAAAGAGGCAAGAAAGAGCTTTTACAATGAAGGGGAAGAGGAGGAAGATGAAAGGAAATAACTGAGTCTTACTCTCATGGGATTGGGCTTAAAGAGGGAACAACATACATTCAGTTGGATATGGAAATCTATTTTACCTTGCAGGAAGGTAGAGGAGAAGGGGATAGGAGAGGGAAAATAATAGAAGGGACAGTAAATTGGGGAAAGAGATAATCAGAATAAAACATTGTGGGAGGATAAGTCAAGGGAGAGAATGGAATAAATGGAGTGCAGGATAGAAGAGAGGGAACTGTGGTTTGTCTTTCCCAATATAACTATTATGGAAGCGTTTCGCATGGTTACCCATGTATGACTTATATTGAAGTGCTTATTTTCTCAATGAGGGTGAGTAGGGAAAGAGGAAGGGAGAGGATATGGAACTCAAAGCTTTAATAATGAATGTTAAAAATTGTTTTAGCCTGCAATTGGAAAATAAGATATACAGGCAATGGGGTATAGAAATCTGTTTTGCCCTACAGGAAAATAGAGTGGAGGGGGGGGTGGGAGAAAGAGAGGTAATAGAAGGGAGGACAGATTGAAGGAAGGGGTGGATGGGGTGCATGCTGTCCTGGAATGAGGGGAGGGGAGAGATAGGCAGAAAATTTTGAATTCAAATTCTTGTGGAAGTGAATGTTGAGAACTGAAAAATAAATGAATTATATATTAAAAAATATTTCTGTTAGGGGCATAACTGAATCTGACATATTTGAGAATCATCAGTAGTTTCTTTCCTCTGTTATATTTAGGTGGTTACTGCCAATTCCCACAACCAGTACCTCAGAGCAAGACAAGGTTGGATTGAAGTGTGCATATACAATGATGATTAAAAAAAAGAGAAAAAAGCAGGTTCTTGAGGAGGAAGATTGGTTCATTATCATTTCACCAATTCTCCTGATTTCATACTTCCTAATTTCCTTGAATGTCTCAGGTGCAACTCCAAGATTCTCATTCCTACTTCATCCTTTAGATTTTTCTTATCAAACTCATTCCTCATCTTTGCTAAGATCTAAATTTGGAATATATAAACTTCTTCCCAGATGTAGGATTTTCCCTCATACCTGTTAATTGCCTCAATTTCCCAGTACATCAAGGGCTGGTATTTGGAAACCTGACAATCTGTCCCTTATTTCTACAGTTATTAAATCTTGTCATCAATGTAGTATGATTCATGTCTACTCTGTAGATATACTGTCTCCTCAGCTCTTGGTGCCCTCTCTCACAAATAGAGTCAGCCCTAAGTGTAGACAGAATGGATGTAGTATGTTTTGTGGAAGGGCACCAACAAAACTCTCTGTCTCCTAAAATAGTCTCTTCACAAATGTCTGAAATGCCATCATTAATTAGTCACTTACTGGGATTGAGCATTGCATTCAATTCAGCACCTACTTATTAAACACCTACTATATGTAAGGCACTGGAAATACAAAATGTTCTCAGAAAACATATTGGGAGTAAAATATTGGGAGAATATAGCATGTATATTAATAAATAAGTTCAAGATAATTTCAAGGAGATGACACTAACAACTGGAGACAAAGGGGAGAATCATGAAAGGTCTTGTGTAGAAAGTGGCACCTGAGTTGTGCTTTGGATGTGAAGAGACTGCTTTCTAGCCTTGGAAGACCCCCATATCTTTGCTCACAAAGATATGGTAAGGTGATGGAATATTGTGTACAATGCACAGTCTAATTAGAAAAAAAGAGTACATAAAGGGGAGTAATATGACAAGAGACTGGAAAAATATTTTGAGAGCTTTAAGTATTATGTCAAAGATTTTGCTTTTTATCCTAAAGACAAGTGGGGGCCACTGAAGATTTTTGAGTAGAGTAATGAAAGGATTAAATCTGTGATAGAGCCATGAGGGGAAGGATTAGAGAAGTGAGAGGATAGAAGCAGGGAGACCAATTCAATTCCCCCTGAGGAAGGGTATACATTGTCACTAACATCTCAGTATGAATAAATTTAGTCATTCACACTATTATTTTTCTCTCTGTTGGGAGGATTTGGAAACATGAGAAAAGGGGAAATGTGTGGGTAGGATAGAAGTAAGGGGATGCTAAAAGGGATAAAGAGGGAGAGAGCAGGATACAGTGGAAAGAATGTTGGATTTGGAGTCAGAAGGTCTGGTTTTGATTATAAATTTGCTACTCATTGCCTGTGTGACACAGACAAGTCATTTAACCCTTCTAGGACTCAGTTTTTTCATCTATCAAATAAGAGGATTGCATTGGATGGCCTTTGAAATCCCTCCTAGCTCAAAAGTCTGTGATTCAATAAAGGAACTACACTAGACAACTGCTAAGTTCCTTCCAGCTCCAAATCTGATATTTTTATGGTGAAGGAAAGGAAGGTGTTGTAGGTCTGAATGCTAGCATAGAGCAATAGCTATTCAGGTGGGCAAATATGACTGGGTGCTAAGTCCCAGAGATGAATCTTGACAGATTCCACTTGAACCTAGGGGAAAATAACTAGTTAAAGGTTGTAATGAAGATCAGTGCTGGTGTTTCTTTCAAAAGACTGAAAATGGTACATAGAGCACAGTACATGGGAGTGTATGGAAGCAAAGGTCAGATAAAATTTGTAGGAATGGAACAGTAGTGTAATCTTTGAGGTCTGGTCTTACTTTGTGCCTTCCTTGTGTGTGTGTGTGTGTGTGTGTGTGTGTGTAGCCAGTCACCCACACCCTCAAAGAGGTGACTAGGGAGGCATCATGGTATAATGGAAAGAGGATTGCTTTTGGAGTCTGAAGATCTTGGTTTGAATTCTGATTCTGATATTTACTACTTACAACTTTGGGAAAATCACTTAATCTTTCTGGGTCTCTGTTTCCATATTTGCAAGATAAAATGCTTGGACTAGATGGCCTCTAAGACCCCTCCTAGCTATAAATCTGTGATTTATGAATACCAGTTTCCAAGATATCTCGGTGACTCCAAGGTCAAGGGATTCTTCTGTTCCAGTGTGTGGAACATGATACATATCAGAGACAGGGGGTGGTGGCGATGGTGGTGGTTCAGAGAGGATGAGCTCTGTCTCAGAGTCAGCCTACGATTGGTGTATTGAATTCCACCACCCCAAATCCACTCCCTTGGTGGTGCTGCAGACTCCAGGATATGACACTGAAGCCAAACAAAATCTTAATTTTGTTGCCAATAATGCTCACACAAAATAAAATATCTTTTCTGCCCCATTTGCCTTAAAGATGTCAGATATCATCAGATGGGAGGGGATGTTGTTAGACCAAAGAGACACCTGGTGGAAACACCCTCCCCTTTATGGAGCAATTGACTGAAATAGCCAAGGTATGGGTGTTTAATTTCTTTGGAAACAGGATTTCCTCTGATTTGATTTTCTTGTGTTGTTTTATTTTCACTGCTTAAAACAGCTTCATGCTGTCTCAGTTTGGGCTTGTTTTTCAAGGGATTTCTCTGGTATTTCGATTTTGGTCAGGAGTTGGCCAGGTTTCTGTTTAAAGTTCCCAGAATCAGCAGGAAGAATCCAAGAGATAGCTTGATTCCTGCCAACTCTTGGGAAGTTGACACCCAAAATATCTTTTCAAGGGACAAAACTGGCAGCAATCCTGGCTCTGGAACCCTGCTAATAAACTGATTTCAACCCCAGGCTCTAACTTGTACTGCCCCGACTTGAATCAGACATGAACCTGAAAATATACATAGGCATGAAAGTTGACATAACAATCAGTCATTAATTTTTTCCCGATTTATTTTCTTTCCTTCCCTTCTCTTTGTATTGATTAACACACACACCCAACAATCTTGTTAACAAACATTCATAGTCAAGAAAATGCAAAACAAATTCTCACACTGACCATGTCCAAATAGAATGTCTCAGTCTGCACCTTTAGTCTGCCACTTCTCTATAGGGAAATGGGCAACATTCTGCATCATCAGTCCTGTGGAATCACAGATGGCCTTTGCATTAATGAGAGTACTTAAGTATTTCCAAGATATTTGTCTTTACAACTTAACTATGACATTTTAAGTGGATAATTCCGTGGTTAAACTCCAACACTGGAAGTTCAACATATCTTTTTCCTGAGGTGGCACTGGGATGGATCTTAGGGTATTGTTTTGAAACAGAAAACTTCAGACACTTACTTCTAATGAATCAGCCTACATACTGAACCCCTACTCTGCAAAAAGCACTGTGCCAAGCACCTAGGAGGATTCAAAGTAGTATAATACACATTATTTGCTCTCAATGGACCACCCACACATTGTGACCGCTGCTTGGAATAGTAGGGAGATTTACAGAGATTGTATGCATAGGCTTTGACTGGAGAGTAGCTGGGGACTCAGGGACCTGAGCTCACTGAAGTAGGCAGCAGGAATGACTCAGGAGGTAGGACTCTAGATGAAAGCAACCATTTCCCTGATAGAGAGGAAACAAGAGATCTTGTTCATAACTTCATTCTGGGCTCTGTTTTTCTTTGACTAGGGACAAACCAAGTATATCTGCCTTTCCAAGATGATTGTGTGATTGTGGAAAACATGAAGACATTTTAGTTCTCCTTCCATGAAATCATTCTGTGAGCTATAGAAGCAAAGGCTGCATATGAGGCATTTTTATGACTTTATATATTCTCCTCCTAAGAGCTCCAGAGTAATTCTTAATTGGCTAAGGTCTTGCCATCCCTGAGGCTATTTGTAATTAGAGTTAGAACTACTTGCCTTCTAATTTAATGATATCTTGGTCCTCCAGTATCATAGTTTTCAGGATTTTATTTGCATATGTTCTACTAAAACCCTCCTATAACGCCTTATCATTGGATGGAGCCACTTAGTTGTATCCAAAGCTATGCATAGAGCATAAACTTTCAAGGGTCTAATCATGTGCAAAGCATGGACTGGGCAATAAACTCTATGCCTCTTGTCCAAACACTGATCTCACTAAGTTCAGAGATCAAGTTTGAACGCAGAATATTAGTTTCCTTTCTTCCTTTCTCCCTCTTTTCTTTCTTTCTCTTTTTCTTTCTCATTTTTCTTCTTTCTTCCTCCCTCCCTCCCTCCCTCCCTTTCTTCCTTCCTTCCTTCCTTCCTTCCTTCTTCCTGCCTTCTATAGAAATTCATTAAACTGTGGTGACATGGGAGAGAACTCTGAGAAGATGGCAGAATAAGTCAGAAAATTCCAAGCTCTCAACATTTTACCCCACAAAAGAGATAAAATAGTGCCTCAGGGAAAACATAGAGTGGTAAAAATAAATAAAAGTAGGAGCAGACCAGTGGCTTTCCTGTGACAATCAGAGATCTGAAAAAAAAAAAATCCCAGGAGGAATTTTGGCTTTTGTGAAGGGTACACACCTCCAGACTAGGGACTCCTTAAACAAGTGTCAAGCCCTGGGGTTAGCTGGGTTGGGAGGTTACCTCAGCCCCAGTTACAGGAACTTTTACCCCTAGAACAGTGATGGGAATTGGGAATCTGAGCTGGGGAAGATTGAGGGAACCTCTTTTGACAAGGAATGCCAGACCCAGCTGTGCTATGGAAATCATCAGAAATGAGAAGGAACTACCACACACACAATTAATACAGAAGCAGTGGGGAGGGGATGCCACTGACTGTGGACATCTACAGGAGGTCTTGGTTTCCATTCCAGATCAGAGGGGAGAACTGAAGTAGAATCTGAGGCCAGAGGCACCATCCCCCATACACTAGGACTAGAGATGATCCTTCACAGGAGGGTATTAAAGCAAAGAAGCCCCCTTTTACCTCCAAGAGTAATGTCAAATGATTGTCTGCCCACAAAGAATTCATAGAAGAACTTAAAAGAGACTTTAAAAATTAAATGACAAATTAAGGAAAAAAAATAAGAACAATGCAAGAAAAAAGAAGTTTATGGAAAGAAAGTCAACAAATTAGAAAAAGAGATCCAGAATCTTAAGAAAGAAAATGACTACTTGAAAATCAAAATTGGGCAAGGAGGAAACCAGAGATCAAGAAATAATAAAACAAAATATAAAGAATAAAAAAATAGAAGAGAATGTGAAAAATCTCATAAGAAAAAACAAATGATCTGGAGAACAGATTAAGAAGAGAAAACAAAAGAATAATTGGATTACCTGAAAGCTATGATAACAAAAAAAAGAATCATGATACAATAATACAAGAAATAATTAAAGAAAATTGTCCTGAAATATTAGAACACGAGGGGAAAATTGAAATAGGAAAAAAAACACTGGTCACCACCTGAAAGAAATCCTATGAGGAACACCCATAGGAATATTATAGTCAAATTCCAAAAACACCAGCTCAAGGATAAAACATATGAGCAACAAGAAAAAAAATTGAAATACGGTAGTGCCACAATTAGAATCATGTAAGACCTAGCAGTGGGGACACTACAAGAGCATAGGTCTTGGAACACTATATATCAAAGCGCAAAAGACTGGGCTTCCTGCCAAAAAATATCATACCCAGCAAAGCTAAGCACAATTCTCAGTGAAGAAAATGAACATTAATGAATTGTCACACTTTCAGGACTTTGTTGAAAAACAAAACAAAACAAAATAAAATCCTGAACTTAATAGAAAATTTGACATACAAGAGCCAAGAGAAACACAAGATGCATACCAAAGACTAATTACAAAGGACTCAATAAGGACAGACTGCTTACCTTTACACATGTCAAATATAAGACATATGTCTAAGATTGTTGTTAGTAATTGGGTAGTTCATAAGAAAGATTGGAATAGACCTGAGATGATACGTCTTTAAAAAGCAAAACTATTCGGGAAGAGCTAAAAAGAGTGGTTATCTCATACAAATGAGGTACAAGAGGAAGAACTGATACACCGAAGTTAGATGGGGGAGGAGGGCTGTTAGTTCTGGAAACCACTTTCATTGAGAATGGGTCCAAACGGGAACAATCCATATACATCTAGAAGAGCATACAAGTCTTCTAAAATTAGAAAGAAGTAAAATACTAAGGGGAAAGGGAGGGGAAGAGGATAAGGGGAGGGATCTTTAGAGGAGAGGGTGAGGAAATAAGTGAAAGGGGGTATAGAAGGGTGTTTAGATTATTCGGAATGGGAAGATAAGAGAGGAATCCTGGGTAGGGGAAGGGGTAGATTAAGTAATAGGAGGGCAAGGTAGGGGTTAGAAGTGAAGTAGATGATTCAATAGGGATAGGAAATAAGGGACATAGAAACATAAAAATGAAGATTGAAAGTATATGTTAATATATGTATGTATATATCTCTATATAAATACAAGCCCATTTAATTGTAGCCTTCAGTGGGGCAGTGCAAGAGAATAAAGTAAAAAGTGCACAGCAGAGAGCAAAAGAAAACTTACAAGGAAGTGAAGAAAAGATGGACAGTTCCCAACATAACGCATAGCATTTATTACACAGGCTTTCTTGAAATGGAAATTTATGGCTATATATTTTGAATTCTCTCACCTTTTGCTCTGCATAGGATGTGTTTTTTTCTTTTTCTTATTTTGTAGTTGTTTTAATATTTAAGTTTATAATATGTTTCTTTTTCTTTTCTTATTATGTATTTAAATTTTAGTATTTAAATCTAAAGCAAACAGCAACTATTGTTACATGGAGAGGTTTTTGACCTGCATTTGTAGAAAACGGGATTAACCAGAAAGAAATTACATATCCTTGAAGCACTTCCTGTGTTTAATCTAACTTCTCTCTGGATTTGATTGACAGGATGATGTTCACCAGATTCTTTCTAATTCAGACTGCTTATTACTTTACACACGGATGCTGAAAAACGCACCTAACATACTCCTAGGATTTCATTCCTTGACACCAAGCTAATTTGTAGGCTATACCCTCCCTAGGTTCAAAGGACACCCTTTAATTGTTGTTTTGCATCTGAGGATAGTTTTGAAATTTATAGGGAAATAATGTCTCTACCTTTCATCTAGAAAGAATAGATTTTAAATGAATGCTGTTTGAAGTCTTGTATGTAATCATCTGTATAAAAACTTGTTGATAATTAACTTTACAGATTTTGCTTGTGGTAACAAGAATTCTTAAAACAGCAGTGGGAACATAGAAATATTGAGCTGATTACTTTTTTTTTTTTACAAAAAACCCAGTAATTCTGTAAGATTAGTACTAAATAAGTGTATGCATGAATAATGCAGAGAATGGTTGAATAACCATTTTAAGATGTGAGTGTGCCAGCTTCTTCAGGCATTTAAAGTTGGCTTTGAAAGTAGCTCTGGAAGTTGTCTACAATGAAGGATAATCTACAGAACTATCACCCTAAATAGGCATTTTAATTCTGTTTTTCTTCCTCTCTTAAATGTGTTTTCTAGCAATTTGCCACAAGATTGTACTTTCAATATTATTGGTAACTTCAGTGGTGTGACTATTTTTCAGGAAGTCGTATACAAGGAATATTTCCAATAAATAGTTCTTTTCTAGGAAATCAACGGTAAAACATTTTTTTTGGACCAAATTTAACAAAAAGAAAATAAAATCTAATATTTATTTTATTGTTACCTGTAAATAATTTTCTTTTAATATGTCTATTTCTATAGGTACACTTCAAATAATTACATAGGAAAATCAGAATTTATATACAAGATAAATGAGGTGGTCAATGTTTGCTTTACAAAAGAATTCTTCAATAATTGGCAATATAACCAACTCACTTTGTACCTAAAGTATCATTTGATTTAACTTCATTTCTAGGAAACTGTAAGGAATCCCAGTGTTACTGACATACTACTCCTATCCTATGACATAACTAAACTATTTCTATTCTAATTTGATGACTGAAGTCTAAATGACTTTAAGCATGAGAGAAAGAATGTTGGATTTGGAATCTAGAACCTAGCTTGGAGTTCATAGTCTACCACTTTCTTCCTCAATGACTTTGGATCAGGGACTTAATCTCTCTGGGTCTCAGGTTTCTCTGAGCCTAGCTGTCAGACTAGATGGCCTCTGAAGTCTCTTCCATCTCTAAATCTATCATCCTATGATCCTGTATTGTCAAATATACACTACATGTCTCAAGTTAATTCTCAATTATGACACAGAAAATAAAATTTTTTCTTCTGTTTTTTCCCCCCCACAGGCAGTGGCCTTCTGTCTGACATGGGTTAGGCGTGTATCACTAGGTAAATCACTTAATCTCTCCATTGTGGGCAATTCTTTAAAATTGTGTGTGGCATAAGATGTTACTGCTAGAGAGAATTTCCATACTGGGAGCTTCCTATACCAATGAAATCATAGGTCTTCTGTGCTTAGCCCTTTTTACTTCTTCCTTTATACTCTCCTTGATTATCATGCAATGTAGATGACTGCTAAATCTCTATCTCCTTTCACCCAAGTTGCAGTCCCATATTTCTAATATATTCTGTGTTTGAAGGTCTTGAAATATCTGAAAACCCTTCCCTCTCTCTCAGTGCTCAAGTTCAATTAGTTGTCAAGTCTTGTCAATTTTACTTTGCAAAAAAACAAACAAACAACAAAAGCCAATTTTAACTTCAAGTATCGATGGTATCTGTCCTTTCTTCTCCCCTTACATTGTCAACATTCTCCTTCAGGTCTTCATTAGCTCTCACCAGGATTATTGCCAAAGCCATCTAACTTATCTCCATGTTTCTATGTTCTCTTTCCAACTTATCTTTCACTTTACTGTCAAAATAATTTTTCCTAATGTACAAATCTTATCAATTATTTCTCTACTCCAAAGCCATCAGTGACGCTCCATTGCTTACCAGATAAAATAGGAACTCTTTAAGTCTACCATTCTATGATCTCCACAATCTGGTTCCAGACTCCAGGTGCACTGATTTCTTCTTCATTTGCTATATGTTATTGCCAAACCATAGCTGTTCTCTTGTCTCCATGCCCTTGAGTGCACCATCCCCATAAGTGGAATGGACTCCCTTGTGTCCAATGGTCCTTGTGTAAACTTTTCCCTTTCTTCATAGTCTAGCTCTTTCAGGAGAACTGATTTCCCCAGCTATGTCATCTCTTCTACTTCAGATCTCCCATGCCTCTCTGACCTCGCTTATGTATATATAACATTTTAACTTGGGTTATTGTTATTTGTACGCGTCTTATTCTCTTTGCAAAGAGTACTTATAAATAGTAAGTACTTAAGAAATGTTTGCTGAATTAAATTGAATTGAGTGGCAGGAACTCAAGAAATGTGAGTTAACTTTTTAATAAAAGCCCTTTACGTGACAACATCTAGGCTAAAAAATAAGACACTTCCATATTCAATTTAAGGGCCCAAGTTTTGCTTTTGGGAACCCTTTCAGGTATTTATATTCTTTGTGTATATCTTGAGAAAAACAGTTGAGATAAGGAGATTCTAAAGGTCCTGTAACAGTAAGGTCCAAGTCAAACAGTTACTCCTCCATCAAAGAGACCTGTGGGATTTATCTTGGGCACCAGGTTAAGCAGCCCTTTTTAAAGGCGGTAATTAACATTTCCAGTCTTTGAACTATTTGCATTCAGTGACATTTATCACCATATAGTTTAGTCATAACAGATAAGTCAAAATGTTTCTGGTGACTATAGAAATAGTCACGTTATCTAAGGCTTAGTAACAAAGGTTATTTTCCACAAGCAAAAACAAGAGACCTTCTCTTGGCTCTGACTGAACTCAAAGAAGAATAATGATATGTGTGTGTCTAGATCAGGGGTGGGGAACCTGCATGTTTGGATTCAGTCAGTGCGTCACACCTGAGGACCTAGAAGGCCATATGTGACCTTGAGGCTGCAAGTTTCCCACCCCTGTTCTAGACTATTACACCTAAGGTTTCATTGGGAAAGGAAAGTATTTAGATGTTA
>CM053769.1:586093174-586124520 GCA_028658325.1 Potorous gilbertii | reverse complement strand
AAGATCATACAGTAAGACAGTACTTCCTTAAAGGGGGAATTATCCCTCATTCAACAAGATTTTTGTTTCGTTTTTACAAAACAAACAAAAACAAAACCTGTCTGGTTAAATAATGAAGAAATTGTCCATGTAAAGAGCACTAGTTTTCCATCATGGAGTCATTTTATAATAATATAGAGTAATAGAATGCTAAGGCTAGAAAGAATCCCAGAGATCATCTGGTCTAACCATCTCATTTTACAGAATTGATTTAATTAAATAAATAATTTAAAAACTACTATAAATGTCATTGAATAGCAAGACAAAATGGAAACAAACCCTTCAATCCAGAAGCTAGTCAACTGGGGGTAGTGGTAGTGGTGAGAGGCATAATAATATAAATAGGAAAGTAAAAACCAAGGTATTTCAAGAAAAGAATTAGAGACTTAGGGAGCTCAGAAAAGCGCTTCATATAGAAGGGATGGCATCTGAACTGTACTTTTAAGAGAAAAGCGTAAACTAGACATGGGGGATCATTTGGTCAAAGAAATGAAGGTGAGAGATGGAATTTTATCTCTTCAGGAATAGCTAAGTTTAATTTTTTTTAACTAGCACACATATACGTACACACAAACCTCCACATACCAGAATACAAAAGAGGATTGTATGTGAAACCATGAACCTTCATTTCATACTACTGTTTTTTTTTAAAGAAGCACTAATAAATCCTACCCATTACTTTCAAAACCATCCTGCTTCTCTGTGATTTGTTTTCAATTTTCTTTTGTTTTCTTCTATATAAAGTAAATATTTCAATGGTCCATTTTTATAACTCTATTGCTAATCCTGTCCCCATACCCACATTCACCACCATTCCCAATTAAAAACTAAGAGGCAGTAAAACCCTCTGAGCAAATAAGTATAATCACACACACAGCCACACAGAGGTCATAATCCAAAAATATATGTTTCTTTCTGTACCCTGAGTGCATCATCTGTCTGCCAGGAAGTGAGTATCACATTTCAACACAGGTCTCCTGGTGATATGGCTGCTCATTGCATGGATTGCACTTCTTAATTCTCTCAGAGTATAAATTGTTCTGGTTCTTCTACTTATTTCACTCTGTATCAGTGAAGAGGGCTACTACCCAGAGTCTCTGAAACTGTCTCTTGTATTATTTCTTATGGAGTAGTAATATTCCACTACATTCATATACCACAATTTGTTTAGTGTTCCTCAGTTGATTCCTTCTCTCTCCTCTCCCTCCCATCCTCCTCCTCCCTCCTCTCCTCTCCTCATCTCTTCTTTCCTTTCCTCTCCTTTCTTCTCCTTTCCTCTCCTTCCCTTCCCTCCAAGGCCAGGAATTTTGTTTGCCTGGGACTATTACTTCCCTGGTATTATTCTCTCTATTAATGCCCACTCCTATCCCCACGTTTTTCTCTGTTGAGTTTTATTTCTATACTAAACTCTGGGTGTATGTATTCAATCCTCCTTTATCCAATCCAGAAGAATAAGAATTATCTAATGCCTTGTTTTATAACTTGTTTAATCATGTTTGTGTATTCTTCTCTCATACCACAATGTATTCCCTCCACATTCTTATGTACATCTCCATACAATTGTACCCCTTCTTTCTTCTTTCTATACTGGTGTATTCATTCTTCTCTCCCTTCTTTTTAAACCCTCAGAGTACAGCCAATCCATCACCTTCTTGAGGTCTCCTGTTTTTCTTATTTAATTCACTCAATATCCTTTGAAAGATATTAGCACTACCATATAATGCAGCTTTCTCCAGTTGCTCAAATATATTAACTTTTTTACATTTCTCTTGATTCTTGTGTTTGCATTTCAAAGTTCTGCACAATTTTGAGCTTTTCATGTAAGTCTTGAAAGTCATCTATTCCAAAAAAGGTACATTTTTCCCTTGTAGGATTATACTCAGCTTTGCCAAGTTAAGCTGTTCTTGATCATCAGTCTATATCTTTTGTCTTTTGGAATATTGTATTTCAAGATCTTCTCTCACTTTAAGTTGAAGTTGTGGAATCCTAACTGTGACTCCTTGCTACTTGAACTCCTATCTGGATCTTGCAGTAGTTTTCTTTGACATGGGAACTCTCAATTTTAGTTATGACATTCCAGAGAATTTTCCTTTTTGACTTCCTTTCATGAAATGATTGATTGATTCCCCCCTCTTCCCTTTGCTTTGCCCTTTGATTGCAATAGATCTGAACAGTTTTAATTTATGCTTTCTTGAAATATAGTATCAGGAACATGGTTTTCAGGGACTCAAATGGTTCTTAAATTTTCTCTCTTTGATCTATTTCTGAGGTAATTTCTTCAAAGTCACATAGGGATTAGTGGTGTATTGGATACTATGACCCAAGTCTCCTGATAAACTAAACTCATACAATGCTTAAATGCCTATGAAACTTTATGGAAAGAGAAAGGAAAAGGAGAAGAAAAAGAAGAAGAAGAAGAAGAAGAAGAAGAAGAAGAAGAAGAAGAAAAAGGAGGAAGAGGAGGAGAATGAAAGGGAGAGGAATAGGAAAGAAAGAGGGAAAAGAGAGAAGAGGAGGGAGATGGAGGAAGAAGGAGGAGGAGGGGAAAAAAGTAATTCATCAAATCTATTCAATATAACAGAATCTGACAATGTTCCTTACACACGTATAGTACCCCAATTTTTGCAAAGAAGGAAGTAAGCATTTTTTTTTCTGGAACCCATCTTGGACATTTAAATATATGGCATTAATTTTAGGTTTTTGTTTTTTCTACTTAGATTTCAACAAACATTTATTAAACATATATTATGCATACAGAATTACACTAGAGACTGAGGAAACAAAGATTTAAAATGACAGTCTTCCCCTCAAGAAATCTGTAATGTGGGTTGGGAGCAGACATTGGGAATGAAACATGTATACTAATATATTGCAAATGTTACAATATAAGCTAGACTGTGACAGTGTGTAGAGAGAGGCATGAGAAACTTTTAAAAAGGAGGAGTCACTTCATGGAATAAGTACTAGATTTGGAGTCAGAAGCCCAGAGTTCAAATCCCAGTTCTTGTTTTTACCGTTGTGATCTTGGGCAGATCACTTAACCTCTCTGGGCCTCAATTTCCTTATCAGTCAAATGAGGGGACTTGATCTCTAAATTTCCTTTCAGCCTATGACTATGATTCTGTGATAACCCAAATAGAAAGATTAGGAAAGGCTTCATGGAAGAGGTGGCACTGGATGTAGATCTTGAAAAAAACGAAGATGGTTTGAAAGTCAAAGCAAGCTTGGAGACAGAAAGACTTTATCTCTTAAAAAAAAAAATTATTAGCCAACCTGTTTCAGTTTTGCATTTGACAATAGAGAAAGGTGTGGGTATTGCCTCTAGTCTCTCATGCTGGGGTTAAAGGTGGGTAGGGTGCTCATCCAGACGAAGTTTTGTTGCATAAGTGGCTTTGGCCAGCTAACTGCATTGGCATCTACTTTGGGAGGGAGTGGTTGACTGCTCCTGTCACTTCATTATATAATGGAGAGCTACTGCTGGCTCATTTAATTTGGACTACCAAGAGTAGGTGGAAGTGATAGACTCCCATAATCACTTCTATTCAGTTCACTTCAGTTGACAAGAGAGGGAAAGACTCTTTGGAAAGGGAATCTATGACTTACCTTGAATTTCTCCCAATCTTGAAAGCAATCATTTTACTTGAACTATTTTATATCTACATATTTCTTTGTTTGTCTCTTTCATGCTCATCATTTCCATAAGTTTTAGACATAGAAAATCCTATTAAAGGCCAGTTAGTCCAAACATCTGATTTATGGATGAGGAATTAAGGCACAGAGATGGGAAGTGGTTTTTTTTTTTTTTTTGTAGGGCATGAGCAAAGGCACAAAGGCAAGAGTGAGAGAAGTGTGTGAAAGGGACAGGAAGTGGCAGAATCAGTATTTGAACCCAGATCCTGCACTCTTTTCATTATTCTTAATTAACTTTTATGGAATTTGTTGTTGTTTTGTTGTTGTTGACTTGTTTTTCAGTCATATTCAACTCTTCATGACCCCATTTGGGGTTTTCTTGGCACAAATACTGGAATAGTTTGCCATTTCCTTCTCCAGCTCATTTTACAGATAAGGAAACTGAGGCAAACAAGGTTAAGTGAGTTACCCAGGGTCACACACTAGTCTGAAGCTAGATTTTAACTCAAGAGGTTGAGTCTTTCTGACACCAAACCTGGCACTTTATCCACTTGTGCCATCTAGTTGCCCATGGAGTTTCTAGTGTATTCATATCAGTCTAATTAAATAGACTCTATAAACAGATAATTTATTAAGTGCTCACTATGTGCCAGGCCCATGTTAAGTACTGGGGATATAAATATTGGCAACCAAGATAGTCCCTGCTTTCAAGGAACTTACAGTTTAATGGGGGAAGACAATACTAAGAATATAGTGCTTACTATGTGCCAGGCACTGTGCCAAGTCTTTTACAACTATTACCTCATTTGATTTTCACATCAACCCTGGCAGGTAGATGCTCCTATTATCCCCATTTTAAAGATTAGAAAACAAAGGCAAATAGAGATTAAGTGACTTGTCCAGTGTCATACAGCTAGTGTCTATGGTTAGATTTGAACTCAGATCTTCCTGACTCCAGGCCCAGCTCTCTAACCACTGCATCATCTAGCTGTCCCTATTATATATAATATATAAAAGCCATCTAGGAAGGATTTAATGCTCATGATGTGGCATGCTATCTAGCAGACTGGAAAGTTGGGAGGAGGTCTGGACCCTGGAATAAAGGTAAAGAATATTATTTAAATAAATACCAAAGGATCTAACCTTCTTTGCAATCCAACCTAATTTTCTACTCTTCTCAACATACATCCTTTAATCTCATTAAACAGGCATTTTCTGTTCCCTCCAAACATTTCTTTTCTCTTGTCTCTGAACCTTTTGCTCATGCCCTGCAAAGAACTTCCTTCCTCCTCCTTTCACTTGACCAAATTCTACCTATTCTTTATGATCTAGCTAAAGATCCAGATCCTCTGAGAAGTCCTATCTGACTTATTCCATCCACCCTGATTTCTTTCTTCTCTGAACTATTATATCTGTAATAAGGACCCTATAGTACGTTACTATATTGGCCTAAAATTGTTTTAAGCATGTTAGAGTTGTTTTCTCAGCTAAGCTTTTCATGTCTTCTTATATTTCCCATTTGGGGCTTAGCACTGTTCTGGTACTCAAAAAACACTGGTTAATGATAGGTTCAAAGACAGACTCAGATGGTGCCCCATTGTTCAGTCATTCAGTCCTGTCTGACTCTTCGTGACCCCTATAGGGTTTTGTTAGCAAAGATTCTGGAGTGGTTTGCCATTTCCTTCTCCAGTGGATTGGACAAACAGTAGTTAAGTGACTTGTCCAGGGTCACACAGCTATTAACTGTCTGAGGTCTGATTTGAACTCAGATCTTCCTGACTCCAGGCACGTTGTTTTTTCTATTGAACCATGTAGCTGCTGCAGAAGGAACATTATAGGTTCATAAAAAAAATCATAGATTGAGAGCTGAAAGGAACCTTAGAAGACGTCTAGTCCAATTCTTTTATTTTAAAAATGAGGAAAAGAGATTAAGTGATTTATCCAAAGTCAATAGAGGTAGTAACGCATCAAACTGAAACTTGAAATCAGGGCCTCTGACTCAGATTCTCACATTACTTCACCTTGACCTAAGGTTTACTTTGAAAGGTTTGTGATTTCATTAGTGCAGAGAGGCAGGACAGAATAGTGGATATACAGTTGACCTCCGAGTCCAAAACTCCCAATATCATGCAAAGTCCAAATCTGGCCTTTGAATACATACTATCTGTGTAAAGCATGTAATCTCTTCAATGACCTAGGAAACCCCTAAGATTATAAACTGCTAAGCAAGTATAGCTCTGCCTTGGTAGAAAGAATTTCCTCACTGGGAGTTCCTTCTATCAATGAAATCACAGATCTGAACCTGCTTCCCCTTTTACTAGGACAAAGCACAACCCTTCACTAATATAGATCACAATCCTGTAAACCCCAAGGGACAGTCTTCATGAGTTGCTGTGCTCAAAAATAAATAAATAAACAAATAAATAATGAGCCCTGGTAGCCAACCTTCAACTTTCAGAACTTAAGTAGTCTGGTCCTAGGCTGACATATAGAATCTGTGGCCACATCCATACTTGGAAACTTTTACCTGGATTTTGTAGTGTCTGAAAACCCAGGGCTACCTCTTATTGGAACAGAGTTTTAGTGGAGGGTACTCATGTTATAAAACTGTAAATAAAGGAAATAGAAGAAAGAAACAGGAAGAGAAAAGGAAAATCTTTCTTCTCTATCTGAGGAAAGGGGCAGGGGTGTATCCTGGTAAATGTTTAACAATCAACTCTGGGAAAAATGTAGCAGGGTAAATTTTTAAGTTTAATATCTGTAGGATTAACATTTTCTCCATTACTTTTTAAAGTATACACTAACAGCAAAACAGCAAAGCAAGCCCTGATTTGGAACATCTGCCATATTCCAAGGTAGAAATGCTCTCTTTGAAAATTTAATAAACATTGGCTCTCAACAGTAAGACTTGGACAAATCACTTGGAAAAGAAGCATGACAAGAAAATGGACTTTTGGACAAGGTGGTAAAATGAAGTTTTAAGAATAATCATAAAATCTCTTGGATTTTTATTAAATCTCTTGGAGGCCCTCAAGGAAAAGATGATGCAAATATTTGTGACAATAGTAAAAATAGCTTAGGGGACAGTAATGAGAGCAGTTGAAAACAGACTCAGGGCTTCAGAACCGGTATAAAAAGATATCATCGTTTATTTAAGTTAGTGTTATTTACTTAGCTGCACTCAAGCAAGGATAAGCAGACACTAGCTGTTGAGTCTGGGAAATCCAAAAATGCTCCTGGATACAGACTTCATGGGGACTTTGTGCATTCATCTCACAAAAATAACTTGCCTAACATTTCTGGAGATGGATACAATCTCTACTTGCAACTCTATTTAGTTCCTTGGCTTTATCAAGTTAACAGCAGAAAGGAAGAAGCTAGCATTCACATCCATGATAACTCTTCCAGTTCCAAGGACACAAGAGAGTGCAACTTAAAGCAGAGTTAAAAACAGAGTCTCTAATTACATCCAAGAGAAAGTGCTATGGTGAACCAGTCGGGGGGAGCTTATTTGGCGCCTGAAACATAGTGCTATCCCTGAGACACCAGAGGAACAGAAAGATCGCTCCAACAACACCAAAGTGCCATATTTAGTGGGCAAAAGGGAGCTATTGGAGATTGTGGAGCAAGGGAATGACATGATCCTTGCACTACTGTAGGAAAATTAACCTGGCAACAGTTGATAAATTAGATTAGAGAGGTGAGCCACTGGTGACAGGGCAAACCATTTAGGAGTCTTTTAATAGTGTAGTAACCTATATTAGGGGAAGCCAAATTAGATAGGCATGGGGGGTGGGTGGTAGGTGGGAAGACTCCCCCCCTCACTATCCTCACAATATTCATAATTTTGTTTTCCCTGGACATTAACACACACACAAAGAGAAATAGTAGTACACAGTAATAACAAAATAGAAAAAATATTTGCTCATTCATTCAATAAATATTTTTTGAGTATGTAATAAGTACATGTTCATATACTAAGTATATATATAGGGAATAGGACAGCACATGATAGTCAACCCTTGGCCTCAAATAACTTACAATTAAGTAGGTAAGAAGATATGTATACAAATAACTATACAGTGCAGACTTGATGCAAATATATGCTGTAAAAATAGTACAGTGGAATTCAGAATAGTAGGAGGTCACTTCAGGCTGGGTGGTCAGAGAAAGCTTTATGGAAGAGGTGATATTTGAGCTGGGCTTTGAAAGATGGGTAGGATTTCAATAGGTGGAGATTGGCAGGCACAGTGATAGTCATTCCAGGAGGAGAGAACAGCATGAGAAAAGGCCTGGAGACAGAAGGATATGTGGTACATTTGGGGAATGTTGACACCAGTTTTGCTGGCACTGTGGGGTTTAAATGGGGGAACAGGCAGCAAAAAGACTGGTAAGATAAACTGAGGCCCAATTATGGGGACTTTAACCCCAGGCTAAAGACTTATTGAATATTTTTGAGCTGGGGAATGACATGATCCTTGTACTTAATTTAGGAAAATTAAGCTGTGGGCAGTGGGCAGATTAGATTAGATGAGCCACTGGTGACAGGGCAAATCATTTAGGAGTTTATTTCAACAGTCCAAGTATAATAACCTAAATTAAAGAGGTGATAAATGGCGTGGGAAAGGAAGTGACTAATGTAAGAGAGACCAAATCAATTAAATTCAATCCAACAAACATGCATTAAGCATCTATTATGTGCTAAGCAATATACTGGGCACTTGGGGTACACAGACTGAAATGAAGAGCTCTGATAACCCTACCCCGCCCCCCATTATGGCCATCCAGGAGAGAAGGGACTGTTTTTAAGCTTTTCTGCCCAAGACAGGCAGGCAGAAAAATGTCATCTCTAGAGTGATCTATTCCCTTGTGTTCCCCCTCACTTGGGGTGCTTACAGAATTTGAAGGGTTGAACGCCAATAACCCAATTATTTCTATGGCATGGAGGACCCCCAAGACTTATTATCTGCCCTGTCTCTATGCACTGCTGTCTCCCAGAGCTATCTTGTTAACTATTTTAACAACGGAAGCACCTCTGAACCTTGCCCTCTGTTCTTTTATTTGTTGGCTTACCCTCATTAGAGTATGAGCTCATTTTGAGCAAGGACTTGACTGGCTTTTTCTACTCGTGTCCTAGCTCTTACCAACAGTGTTTAGCACAGACTACATGCCTTTTTTATTCATGTATGTATTTGATTTCTTTTTTGAGCCATACTATGTCTATTTGCATGGTATGAATCAGATCCTTTGGTTGTACTACCCTGTGTATTACAGGGACCCATTGGAGGAATTTTTACCCAGGATAGTTTTGCTTCTTACCTCCCACTCAACTTGTAATTTTTCCCCTCCATGCCAAAGGAAACACCAAGTATGAGAGTCAGTCTAGTGTAGTGGAGATAGCTGGTTTCTACGCTGGAAGTTAGTAAGATCTCTGAGATATACTACACATGTTATTTGTGTGAACCTAGGAAGGTAATTTAAATTCTGTGTCCTAGGTAATTCTGTAAGTGTCTCCAAAGTACACACCATAAATTGCGGGATCTACATTGATAAGGGCAGTTTCCTCACTGAGAGTTCTCTGTATCAATGAAGAAATCAGACGTGCACTACCTCCCTCTCAAGCCCCGTTCAACAAATTCCCTAATTCCAGACTTTGGGTGGTGTGTGTGTGTGTGTATGTGTGCGAGTAGGCATGACAGTCAGTTTTGCTGTAATGCTTGTTTTGAAATCATGAATTTGTTTCAACTATATTGATATATTAGGCAACAATTTGACACAAAACACAAACTTTATATTTGTTTGAGAAACAGGGAGAATATAGAAAATTACCCTAACTGACAATGTCACAAGCTACAACCCTTTTGATGCCTCCTACTTCCACAAGTAACTTGAGGTCTTTTCCAAAGTGCTAAATTTATTGCATATCTTCTGGTACAGTAGGAGCTCTAAGTGGAGTAGGACTAATCCTCACCCATACAATCCCATGGCAGCAGCTCCTAATCCCTGTGCCCTGGAGTTGTGGTCCACTGAGGCCATCCTATTACCTGTAACTATGGGCTTTGCCAGCCTGGACTCCTGGGAACAAGATGCAGGCCAAACAGCCATCGAAGGCAAATACCATTTGTTGTAGAATTCACATATTTCTTAACTATTTAACATGTGAAACTATATTACTGTTTTCATTAGGTTCCTGGTTTTTTTTTTTAATGTCACTGACAAAGTTTTTGAGTGTTTCACCTCTAACTCCATTTCTCCCCCCATCCCTTTTTTAAACTTCCCAGTAAGCTTTACCCCATAAGATTTTTATTGCTTGATTTTGCATAGCCTAATGATTTTTAGGAACTCATATTTTATATTACAGGAGAACTGACTGAAATACTCATTGTTTCCCCCTGGCCCCTAAGTGCTAACAAGTGGATTAAGAAGAATGAGTTACTCTAAGAGGTGAGACGAGGAAGGAGAGAGCATTCCAGGCATGGGAAGATAGTAGTAGGAAAGACAGTGGAATGTAATGGAGCAAGCAGAGGCTTTTGATTGGAAAGCAGAATGTGTGACAGCAAGTAATGGAAAGTAAGTGTGGAAAGACAAGGAACAAAGAATTAAGAGAACTGGATAGTTGATTGGATACAAGACTTGAAAGAGACAAGTAGCCAAAGATAATTGACAAACTGTTGAGCACTGAAACATTAAATAGGTTCAATGTAGAGAAAATCCAGCATATCTTCTCTAAACAACTGGGAAAACTTAAGTTTTTCCGTTCAACGTTTTTTGTTGATACTGTCTAGTGGGTTGTTTCCTCAATGAAATTTGCCCAAAAACCTTTTGAAGACTTTCTTATAACATAAAAAAAAGTTGGGTAGCTCTAAGCTGTTTCTAAGGAAGGCAACTGACCTTTCATATAAAAAGGGACTTTTGTATGTCAAAAACATGGGATTGTTTCTCTTTGGAAATGGGTGCATGGCTGAATAAATATCTTGCTGGGATGAATTACTTTATGTAGATATCCCATTTGCAAAATATTGAGAATGGCTCAGCTGCCTGTTAATTTTATTTTTCCTTAACAGAAATAAATAGCAATACATTGTTCTTGAAATACAAGATGATAAACATTTAACAAAGATCCTACTTACGTTTATGAAACTCATTTCTTTACCTCATTGAAGGCTTTTAGTTCAAATAATTTATATAGGACAAAAAGCAATTCTCAAAGCAAACAGGAACTGTTCTGGGCTATTCGACTAGCTGTATTCTCTTTTCTTTTTGGGGGGCTGGATTTCTATATCTTTCCCAGGCTGAAAATGGAATGATTTCACTGCTGATTGTATATAGAAGCTTTGACCTGCTCTATTTTTGGCCCAGGTTGAATTGCCCCTCTTTAGGCAGTCTCTTTGAGGCCCTTTGCTCTTGTTCACCATATTAGTGTTTGAATGCAGACACTGAATTAGTTTTTAATTATTCTGCAGTTCAGAGCTCCAGAGTTCAAAGGATCAACTAGGTCCAGTCTTCCCAGTAGTAGGGATTACAAGAGTGATCCATTATCCTTGGCTTTCTTTTATGAAAACAAAAATTTTTATACTGGGAATATTAATAAGCTGGATTTAAAAAAATATTTTTGAACTGACTAGAGTTTGGACCATTTTTATATTGCCGCCATCATCCATCATTTCCCTATTGTCTTCTGTTCCCTCTTTCCTTGGAAAAAAGAGGGAAACATTTGATCAACTTCCTTTTGGGTTAGAAAGAAGAAAAGAGATTCCAGTTCTGTTTTTCCAAAGATATACAGTCCAAGCATAAATTGTCTAGAGTCAAATTCTCCTGCAGATTGAAAAGATCATTCTCAGCCACCAAAATGTCTGCTGGCAAAAGGTAGACAGAATTGAAGCCATTTGTTATCCAGGAATTTCTTAACTAGGAGTTTGATATATTTCCTGGGGGAGAGGCAATGGATGGGGATTTTGAAAGAGTGGAAATCAGGAAGAAAAAAAGGATTGCCTTGAGGATTAGTGGGTCCAGCTAATATTAGGGAACACCTACTTATTGTGGTGGGTACTCATGAAATTTTCAGTTGCACACAAATAGAAGCAGAGAGGACAGAGGGAGTAACTCTGGGCTGAAGTTTAGGGAAGTCTGGGGAGTTATAAGACAAAAATGCAAAGGTATGATTGATTCTAGAGTGAAGGGTGTATGCATCCTTCATTGCCAAAGAAGACCATGCCATCAGAGAAATAATGACATGACTTACACTTGACTTTGTTTTGAGTGAGGAAGGGCTGTGCAGGTCACCAGCCTCACTTCTCCTCTAGAGCCATCTGAATCCAGTGATCAGATATTCATCAGAATAACTGGAGATGATTCAGGATGAGGCAATTGGAGTTAAGTGACTTGCCTAAGGTCACACAGCTAGTGAGTGTCAAGTGTCTGAAATGAGTTGGAACTCAGGTCCTCCTGACTGCTGCTCTATCCACTGAACTACCTAGCTGCCCCAGAGTAAAGGGTAGTGGAGAGCTGAACCAGTAAGGCAGGCAGGCTGTTCTAGTGGAATGAATGATGGAATTCGAATCAGAAGATATGAATTCAACTCTTGAGGGACAATTAACTAGCTTCCTGAACTTGCTTGAACATCACTTTCCTCAGCTGTTCTTACAACTGGGATGCTGAGCTAGATACTGGCAAATCTATGATCCCATGAATTATATGGATAACTGCCTCCAACCTTCAGTTTAGTTTAGCACAGTGAAATGTGTTTAATCTGTTTGGCATGAGTTTGCATGTGTGTGACCTCCCCTAACTGTGCATTCCATACTTGATCCACAAATGTATTTTCTCAAAGCCTATTGTATTTTTCAGTTTACCAGCAATATTTGCCCCTTTCTGTACCCCTCTACATAGTAGGACTTCCCTCCCTCCCTCCCTACCATTTCTTTGCAACTAACTGGTTCCATTTCTAGTCTCTGGGTTACTTGTCAATATCTGCACGCTAATAGATATTATGCAGTAAAAAGCATGGAAGGGATGAAATTGACATGAAACAAGAAGCCTTCGGAAGAAAAGTCTTGTGGATGTCTTAGGACCTAAGGTTACTTTTGTTACTTCTTTAATGACTGTATTCTATTTTTATCCGTCCAAAAAGCTTTAATAAGTCTGAAAAATAATCCACCTTCTACAGAAAGCCTTTCCTAACCCCGTTTAATTCTAGTGCTTTCCCTCTTTATCCTATATATAGCTTGCTTTGCACATGTTTGGCGCGTTGTCTGCCCCTTTAGATTATAAGCTCCTTGGAAGCAGGGACTTTTTGCCTCTTTTGCATCCTCAGAGCTTAGCATAGTGCATGGCACGTAGTAGGCCCTTAATAAATGGTTACTGAATTGAACTTAACCCTCCTTTACATGGCAAAGCTCACGTGGGTGGTCACAGCCCCAGCAGGAAGCCTTGGCCAGAGTGGCCAGAGGGTTGGGGCCACGCTCCTGGGGTTCCCGGGCCACCTCCAAGGCACTCACCTCCCCCCACTCCCAAATCTTCCCTGGAAATCTCGGCCGCCTTAGTCTCCCAACAAACTTTCTTGAAGAAAGAAGGGGATGGGGGCGGAGAAGAAATTTAAAGGGAATCCCTATTGGTCCGGGCCGCGTCCCCTCCCTCCTGGGGCCGCCGCGGGATTGGCTGGGAGGTGGGGCGGGCCCTCCCGAGGCGTGCCCCCGGCAGGGTCCTCCCCGCCCGCCCCTCCCCCTCCCCAGGTGGCAGGTGGGGCGGGGAAGGAGCGTCCGGCGTGTTCTGCTGCCCGGGAGCCTCCGCGCCCTCGCTCGGGCCGGGCCGAGCGCGGGGACCATGAAGAGCCTTAAGTCCCGCCTGAAGAGGCAGGAGGGGCCCACCCCGGCCCCCGCCAGCGGGGCAGCCCTCCCGGTAAGTGCCGCCCGCGTCCCGGCCTCCCTCCCCCCGGGGCCGGTCTGCTTC
Organism: Potorous gilbertii; assembly: GCA_028658325.1. Taxonomy (NCBI): domain Eukaryota; kingdom Metazoa; phylum Chordata; class Mammalia; order Diprotodontia; family Potoroidae; genus Potorous; species Potorous gilbertii. The sequence continues at coordinate 586,110,903 of CM053769.1, read as the reverse complement.
CGAGCCCCTAACCCCTCCGCCCTCCCCCCAGCCTCTTCCGGGGGACCCCAGGACGGACGGGACGAAGGCCCGGGGCCGGAGAGGCGAGCGAGGCTCCGGGGAAGTCGGGCTGGGATGCCGCCCACCCCCGGCCCCGGCCCGGCGCCCCCTTCCCTGAAGCCGCCCGGGGGTCTGAGCTCCGTGGCGGGGCGAGGTCCGCAGGGGAGGGGGCGGCCGAACGCTGCGTTAATTCCGGGTGAGGCTGGCGAGGTCGGAGTCTGGCTTCCCAGAGCGGCGTGCGGAGGATGGAAACGGAAGCGGGAACGGGGCTGGGGAGAAACCCTGGGCTCGTGCGGGCTCCTAGGAGTTTGTGCGGTGGCGAGGACGCGGTGCTTCACCGTAACGCGTGGGCAGTGGAGGGACCCAACGGAGAGGCTCGGAGGGGGCCCCTGGGTGTCGTGGGGGCACTGACAACTCTGGCAATTTAAGGGAATGGAAGTGCAAAAAGAAAAAAAGCTCTTGGTCGACCAGAAACCTGTGGAAGATAGAATCTCGAAACTAGTCTCACTTATTATTTTCCTAGAATGCTCAAAGCAGGATCTTTCACATCTTCCTGAAGAATAGATCACCTCCCACGACTTCTAGGGATTATCCAAGTCACTGTGTAATTCCTGACATGGTGGATAGAGTGCTGGACTTGAAGTTAGGAAAATCTGACTTCTGAATCCTGCCTTAGATACATACTGACCCTCTTTAAAGGAGGGTAAGCATAGCATCCGATGTTGTCGAAAGGATCAAATGAGAGAAATTTTAAGTAAAAATGATTTGTAAATCTTAAAGCACTATTTCCTCTTCTTTTTATATTTTTATTTGGCTTAATGGTTTTTTTCTAGGATTAGTTTATATATGAAAATAAGTTTGTATAAGAACCAAAGTCTGCACCCCAGATTTTTAAAAGATAATGCTGATTATGAATGGTATGATGATTTGTAAGAGCTGTGCCCCTTATGACCTTTGAAGTCTGGCTTCAACTTGCCTTTCCAGACATATATACACACACACCAACCTTTCAGGTACTTTTAAACTTCAGTCACACTAGCCTGTTTACTGTACCTCCTTAGGAGACCATCTTTCCCCTCTGTGCCTTAGCACCCACCAGCTGTGCCCATATCTAGAATGAACTCCTTTTTACCTCTGCCTCAGTTTAAGCAGAATCTCTTACTTTTTCCTGATGGCCTTATGTTACCTTATACTTTATATTATCTTACTTAAATTAAATATATTGTTTTCCCCAGTAAAATGGAAGCACCTTTAGAACTGGAAGTTTTTCATATTCATCTTTGTATTCCTTTGTATATAGTAACCTAACAGTACCTATAACTGAATTGGCACCTAATATTATTGATTGGAATGATTCAAAAAGAATTTTGTTAAGGCAGCATTGACCTACACTCAGATCATACCTGGGCAAATCCAGTCTCAAGTTGCTGGTCTTCATTGATGGAGGGAAATCTCTCATGAGGTCCACTCTCTGCCCAATAAAATCACAGGTTTTAAACAAAAAAGAAAAAAAAATTGTTAAACTCTTGAGAAATGATTTCCTTTTCCTTTCCCTTCCCTTCCTTTCCTTTCATCTCCCTCTCTTTTTTAACTCCTTTCTTTCCTCCCTTTCTCCTTTTCCTCCTCCCTCCCTCCTGGGACACCCTTGCTCAGGGTCCTACAGTCTGAATTTCTTTTGAGTTGGGCCTTTAATACCATCTTCCTGAATGCAGTCTACTTATCTCTATTATTATTCTTAAGAACTGGGAAAATGTTACTAGTATCAGAGAAAATCACCATGTTACTCTTCTACAAACATCTTACTTCACTGGATTCCAGGTTGTTTGTCACAAGAAGTTTATACAACATGATAAAACACTCTACATAATTTCATACTAATTCCTCCAAAAGCCCACAAGATATTTGGGATTTTAAAAAATTATCAGTGGGCAAGTTACAAACTTGCTAGGTCAGGGACAACTTTCTGGACTTTTAAACCTTCCAACTTACTATACTTCTAAGTCTTTCAAAATGAAGGAATTTAAAAAAAAATTAGGAACTTGACAAATCAGCTAATCAGTTAATAAGCATTTTTAATTATGCATCTGCACCAGACACTATAACAAAGAAAGAGAATACAAAGACAAAAGGAAACAGTTCCTACTCTCTAGAGGCTTATTTAAAATTAAGAAAAAATTCTGCATTTAACAAACATTTCAAACTGTGTAGCTTTTTGAAGGGCTTTTTAATAGATCTACTATGGGTACTCCTTATGTAACTGTAAATTACTATGAAAAATGAAGTGATTTAAAGCTTAATATTTAGCACCAATAAAACCAATTAAATTGGCTTAATTTATTTTCCCATTGATTCTCATGCATAAAATATGACTTCAGTCACTCCTTTTAAGTGTTCAACATAATTCATTGCCATTGTCATTCACATTCTTATGTGATCATAGTTACCCTTTTGGTTTTTCTTTGTATTTGCTTCATATATATTTTTCCAGATTTCTTTGTTTTCCTCATACTTGAACTCAATTACATTATACTGTAATTACATTACATTACATGAATATACCATGATTTATTTGACCATTCCTCTATTGTTGGACATTTAGATATCTTCAGATTTGTAAAATGACCTGTAATGTTTGTAAGAAAATCTTAGCATTGCAAATATTAATGTGCGCGCGCACACATACACACACACACACACACACATACATACCCATTCACAGGGCATATTTTCAACAAAGGAGCTATTGGTTCAAAGGGTGATCTTATGGTTGAAGCTTTTATTTATGTACTTCTAAATTGTCCCCAAAAGGATTCTGCTGGTTTGCAATTCTACCACTAGTGTTTGTAACTGTTTTTTCATAATCAAAAGATACTGAATTTTGTTGCTTTTAATGATTTTTGATAATTTGCAGGGTGTGGAGCACCAGTATTTTTAGGCGATTTCCTGTTTTCTTTTTCTGTTTATTTTTGATCATTTATCCATTATGGAAATTGAATTTTCGAATTATTAATTCCTTGGATATTTTAGGTGTCACTTTTTTCTGTCATATTTGTTGTAAACATTTTTCTAATCTTATTTTCTTTAAATCCTATTTTTAATATACAGTCATAACATAACAGGCATTTATTTTGTTCCTGGTAATTCCTTGTATTTGTTAAGTAAAAAAAAGGACTTCAACAACAAGCATTTATTAAGTGCTTACTATGTGCCAAGCTATGTGCTAAAGCACTTGGGATACCAAAAGAAGCAGAAAGACAGTCCCTGCCCTAAAGAGGTTACATTCCTATGGGCATGGGTGTGAGTGGGTGGAACAACATGTTAAAAGGAAGTTGAAAAGGTTGGGGAAGGAGAGAACCTATCCCTAGATGTGGTAGAGAATGTCTGGAGAGTCATGAATGGAGCATGGAGAGCAATGAAGATATGGCTGGCTTGGGCATTCTTCCTTAAAATGGAGGTTCTGGGAGGAATAAGCCAATGAGAAGAAGAGACTGTGGGCATGGGCATCTCTGGTGTGTGAGATCCAGGGGTGGAATGAACTTACAGGCTGATGAGGCTTTTTTGGCGTGGTAGTCCAGGGAATTAGGAGTGGAGCCTGGAAAGGAATGAAGGATTAAAGAATTGCCTTCCATAATTGGGATATACGTTCTTTTATTCCATCCATCTTATAGTTGTTTGCGTGTTATTCTGTCATCACCTTGGAATTCAAAGAGGCTATTTTGTAAGATTAATCAATTAAATAGTAAACATTTATTAAATCCCTGCTTTGTGACAGGTACTGTCTTAGGTTCTAGGAGTAGAAGGGCAAAAATGAAACAGTCCTTCAGTCACTGACCTCAAGATGCTTACATTCTATGAGGGGGGGCAACATGTACATATGTTAGTGTCTCTGTGCGTACCTGTATGTGTATATACATGTACATATATTTTTATTTTATCTTTTTCAGTCATGTCCAACTTTTCATGATCTTATTTGGGCTTTTGTTTGCAAAGATACTGAAGTGGTTTGTCATTTCCTTCCCCGGCTCATTTTATAGATGAGGAAACTGAGGCAAATGGAGTTAAGTGAGTTGCCCAGGGTGATGCAGCTGCTAAGTGCCTGAGGCCAGATTTGTACTCATGAACAGGAGTCTCCCTGACTTCAGTCCTGGCACTGTATCCACTGTGCCACCTACCTGCATGTTTACTTAACCCATATTTTTACATTCACAATAAAAATATAATTTTTAGGGTCAAGGCACTAGTAGTTTGGGGAAACTGGGAAAAGCATCATGAAAGTATGTGAGCTGAGTGAAATTAGGAATTCTTAGATTTGTTTAAATATTTCCCATCAAGCTGTAAAATTCTGCATAGTAAAGTATTTCAAGGTTAATTAGTTTTGGAAAGCTTATGATCACATTGGTTGCAGGCAGATGAATATTTTGGGCATAGCAGCTCTTGAAAAGTTATTGAGAGATTGTGATCTGTGTTGATGAGGAAAGTCTCATACCACCAAAAAAATCACAGATTCTTGAAGTTCTGAATTAAATATAGCAGTAATCCAGTCTCTTGGTTTAGGTGGTCTTGCTTCAAGTATTTCTTTTTCCTTTGTTTCTGAAAGCCAGCATTGCACAGCTAAGTAAATGGTATGCTAAGTTGTACCCCAGTTTCTTTTGGAGGCCAAACACTGTGCTGCATGAACCAGTTATTAATATGAAAATCTTCCCAATATTTTGGTACCCTGAAAAATTGTTGGCATCTACCTTATTCCAAATAGGAATTCAGAGCTGCTTGATGTGGTATTCTTAGTTACCTTGGGGAAGCATAATTTTAACATTTAGCAAAGATTTAAATCATTTAGAATACAAGGAAATATGTGTATTAGATATGTCTATTACATATGTGACACACACACATAGACACACAAACATACATATTTTGTTTTGTTTAAGTTTTGAAAAGTGGATTATATTCCTTCCACAGAGAGGTAATCTATGTACACATGAAAAGTGTGACTTTTATGTAATGTCTTTAATAATTTAAACCACAAATTGTTATGTTTAGTTTCAACTTTTGAAATGAAATGAAGTACTATTTTGCATTAAAGATGTTATTAATTAATTAAATCAAAACTGCCTGTTAATTAAAGCTTTAGTCTGCAATATTTCCCTAGGATCTTCTTTCATTGTAGATCTTGTGTTCCTTTACAAAAGAGTAGAAGATCTCTTTTTTATTCTCAGAACTGTAACTGCTGCATTGCCATGGACCAGCATGTTTTGAATTAGAATATTTTACTGTGCATTTCTTTGGCAGTTGTGTTCTCAAGGTGATCCTAAGTAATGAGTGGAGATCTTAGTTATTCCTTTTAATAGGAGTGGAGTAATTTATCATTGCATATCTTCAATACCATATATTTAAAAGATTATTTTTAAAAATCAGAATTTTGTGTTTTAGATATTCCTCAGTCTTTGCCTCTCTGATTAAGAAAGAAAAACTATAGACAAACTTTATGGTGTTTAAAAGCTACAGTATTTGAATTCACAAATATTGCCTGTGGAGTTTGAGTTGATCAATTTTCTTCAGTTTGTTTGTTGATTCCTGTCAAAGATTTAGTCTAAATTTAACGAAGGCATAATAGCTTCTATAGGAGGCAAAATTTCCATCTTGATTGGTTGGCAAGGTTTATTGTGACATCTCCAGCATGATTGTATTTTATTCCTCTTTATTGACTCAGTTTATAATTTTGTCTGGTTATATCTAATGTAGAAGCAGTCTGCCTGAGCAGATAGAGGAGTCAGGAAGATTTACATCCAAGATTCATCCTTAACATATACTGGCAAAAGAACTTCTCTGTGCCCCAGCAACTCTATAAGTAACTAAACAAGCATACATTAAGTGACTTCTTAGTGACAGACGATGTACTAGGTGCAAGAGATACAAATACAGAAGTGAGGCAGTTCCTTTAAGCTTTGCAAAGCTCAAAGAGCTTTCTTTCCACTGCAGAAATACAGCTTATTTCTAGATAAGTAAAGACTAAAGGCAGAAAATATACAAAATAAATAGAGTACAAAGTTATTGGTAAGGACACTAGTACCTGGGGGAAAAACAGGAAAGGCCTCTTAAAGAAGGTTGCATTTGAACTGAGTCTTAAAGAGAACTGGGAGAATATAGGAAAATGAGGAAGAGAAAGTTTTCAAGTTTCAGAACAGTTGGAAGGAGTTTTCCTCACCGGGAGGTAAGTGCTCTGAGTGTTATACTAAGTCTGTACCCCTTATCCGTTTCCCTACCAACTTTAATACTGGGTTTCAGGTGGGGCGGGAGTTAGACTCAAGTAGTACTACTTACACACCATAACCTTTGGGCTTTGCATCTGTTTCATATGGCCTTTATGTAAGCTTTTACTGATTTGCTCTGGGTGATGCAAGATATAAACCTTTGAATCTCATGGCACAAGACTGGTAATCTTTATTGTTATATTTTGCAATTACTGTGTATTAACTTGGCCTGGGTGAGAGGTTAAAATGACTTATAGTATGTGAATCTGTATATAAAATGAAAAGCTAAGCAGGAACATGCTTACATGTTATTATTTACATGCTTTATATACTTATAATGCACCATTAGATATCACACCTGGGAATCACAAAACATTTACAGCTCTTTTATATGGGTTATGGATAGTTTTCGTGCCATTTCCAGGCTTAAGTATGGAGACACAGTGGCGTTAAGGTTGAATTGATTTAAATAGGTAAGGCAGGTTGATTAATCCATTCTGAGGCCAGACCGGACCCCTCCCTCCCTTCCTGAATATTTTAAAATTTGAATAATTTTATTTTCAATTGGTATAAGCTCAAATGAAGCAGAGTTGAAAAATAGAAATGTGGTTATGTTAGTCAAGCATCGTGATGAAGAATGGATTAGGTTATGTTATTATTTTATAGTTCATGGATCTTAAATGAGAAAATGACTGACCATTCCCTTTAGGCAGGTATAGGTCAAAAGTCATTTTCTTCTAAAAGAAGAGAGAGAAAACCTTTTTTCGTTGCTTATTCCTGATGATCAAAAAGTTATTTCTTAAGTCCATCCAAATGGACTTGTCCTGAGAGAAAGATTGACAACATTTTAATAATAAGTTGTATTCTAGTGCTGCAGTATAATTTAAAAAGCAGAGTCATTGGAAATGTGTAGTTAGCATTCGGTATTGGGAAAAGTATGAATCACTAGAAAATATTTTGTTAAATTTGACTTAAAGAAATAGCTACTCAATTGCTGTGTGTGTATGTGTGTGTGTGTGTTAATAAGTAAATGTCAGCTACATGAAGCTACAGTAGCATTTTAAATCCTAAAGAACCGTGTTTTTTTGATGTGGAAAAGAAATAGAAGGAAAAAAATGTCCGTGGCTGAGCCAATGTCTGTATGTTTTAATTAGAAATTATGAATTGTAAGTTTAGATTTTCTTTTCAGTCCTTACCTCAGTTTGTGGTGCCTTATGTGAATCATTCAAGAAGATGGCATTGGTTTGATATGGGAGGAACTTGGTAGATGATGTAATTTTTAAAAAGTACAGGAAATTTTTCCAATAATATGTAAAGACAAATTTCAAGCTTTATTTTTAAAAAAATTGAATTTCAAATTTTCCCCCTCTCTTACCTCCTTCCCTGAGATGGTAAGCAATTTGATATAGGTTATGTCTGTGTAATCACATAAAATATATTAACATCTTAATCATGTTGTGAATGAACAAACAGATGAAAAGGAAAAAAATGCAAAAATAAAGTGAAAATAGTATGTTTCAAACTGCATTCAGACTATTCTTTAGTGGAGAGCCTTTTTTTATCATGAGTCTTTTGGAACTGGCTTTCATCATTGTATTGCTTAAAATAGATAAATCATAGTTTATTATTGTACAAGGTTGCTGTTTTAGTGTACCGGGTTCTCCTGGTTCTGCTCACCTCAGTTTACATCAGTTCATATAAATATTTCCAGGTTTTTCTAAAAGCATTCTGCTTGTCCTTTCTTATAGCACAGTACTATTTGATTACAATCATGTACCACAGCTTGTTCAGTCATTCCCCGGTTGATGAGCGTCCTCTTAATTTCCAATTCTTTACCACCACAAAGAACTGTTATAAATATTTTTGTACATGTGGGTCCTTTCCCCTTTTTTAATGATTTTTTTGCCATACAGACCTAGTAGACTGTTGGGTCAAAGGATGCATACATAGTTGGATTGCCCTTTGGCCATAATTCTGGATTGCACTCTAGAATATTTGGTTCAGTTCACAGCTCCACCAACAGTGCATTTGTGTCTCAATTTTGCCACATCCCCTCTAACATCCTTCAATTTCCCTTTTCTGTCATATTGCCCCAATTTGATGGGTGTGAGGTGGTACCTCAGAATTATTTTAATTTGCATTTTTCTTATCAGTAATGACTTAGAGCATTTTTAAATATGACCAGATAGTTTTAATTTCTTCACCTGAAAACTACCTGTTCATATCTTTTGGCCATTTATCAATTGGGGAATGACTAATATTCTTATAAATTAGCCTCACTTCTCTATATGTGTAAGAAGTGAGGCCTTTATCAGACACACTTGCTGTAAAAATTGCTTCCTAGCTTTCTGCTTCCCTTTTGATTTTAATTGCATTGTTTTTGCGCAAAATCTTTTTAATTTTATATAATCAAAATTATCCATTTTTTAAAAAATAATGCTCTTTATCTCTTGCTTGTTCATAAATTCTTCCCTTCTCCATAGAACTGACAGATAAATTTTTGTATACTCTCCTAATTTGATTATGATATCACTCTTTATGTCTAAATCATGTACCCGTTTTGATCTTATCTTGGTGTATGGTGTAAGATTTTAGCCTGTACCTAATTTTTACCCTATTGTTTTCCCAGCAGTTTTTGTTAAATAGTAGTTTTTGTCCTAGAAGCTGGGTTCTTTGGATTTATCAGACACTGCTAGATTACTATGTTCTTTTATTACTGTGTTTTGCATATGTAATCTATTCCGCTGATCTACCACTCTACTTCTTAGACAATACTAGAAAGTTTTGATGATTGCTGATTTATAATAAAATTTGAGATCTTGTTTGGTTAATTCATCCTCCACATTTTTTTCATTAATTCCCTTAATATCCCTGTTTTTTGTTCTTCATATGAATTTTATTATTTTTTCTGACTATAAAATAATTTTTGGTAGTTTGATATGACCTTGAATAAGTAAATTAATTTACTTACTTGCATTTAGTTTACTTAATTGCATATTAAAGTAATATGCAAAGTGAAGTGAGTGGAACTTGAAGAAAATGGCACACCATAACAGCAATTTATTTGTCATTTTTATTATATTGACCTGGCCTATCCATGAGCAATTGATAATTTTCCAGTTGTTTAGATCTGACTTTATTTGTGTGAAACATGTTTTATAATTGTACTTCTACTATTCCTGGGCTTGTTTTGGCAGATAGACTCCAAAGTATTTTATATTTTCTACAGTTATTTTAAATGGAATTTCTCTTTCTGTCTTGCTGCTAGACTTCGTTGGTTATGTATAGAAATATTGATGATTTATGTGAGTTTATTTTTTATCCTGCAACTATGCTAAAGTTGTTATTTCAAGTATTTTTAGTTGATTTTCTAGCATTCTTTAGCATACCAGAGTGACAGCTTTATTCCTCATTGACTATTCCTTCAATTTCTTTTTCTCATTTTATTTCTATAACTAACATTTCTAGTACAATATTGGATAACAGTGGTGATAATGAGTGTCCTTGCTTCACTATTGATCTTTTTGGGAGGGCTTCTTCTAGGTTATCCCTATTAGAGATAATGCTTACTGATGATTTTAGATAGAAACTATCATTTTAAGGGTAGATCCCTTTATTCTGTGCTCTTTAGTGTTTTTAATAGGAATGGGTGCTCTAATTCTACTTTTTAAGGAGTTATTTTCTTCAGTAAATTTTTGTACATCTTTCCCCCTTTTTTGGTGTATCTTTATCAAACTGCTGACTCCTTTTTCATGATTCTCTTGCATCATTCTCATTTCTTTCCCTAATTTTTCTTCTTTCTTGTTTGATTTTCAAGTCCTTTTTGAGATCTTCTATGAGTTATTTTTGGGCCTGAGATCAGTTCTCATTTTTCTGAGGCTTTGAATGTAGATGTTTTAACATCATCGTGCTCTTCCAAGTTTGCGTTTTAATCTTCCCTGAGACAATGATAACCTTTTATGGTTAGGTTCCTTTTTTTTTCTAATTTTTTTTTCTAGCGTATTTGATTATGTTTAAAGTTGAACTCTGCTTCTTGGGTGGCAGGAGTCAAGCAAGCTCTTGTGTCTAGGATTGCAGACCCTGGCTTCTGCCTGGTGTTGCATAGGCGCTGTAGGGCGTCCGGCCACTCCTGTTGTTGTGCTAGGTGTTGGCTGTGGGGAGGCCTGGCAGTTCACTTTAAAATAAGGTGAACTGCCAGGCCTCCCCACATAAATACCTCCTTAGAACAGGCTCATATCCCCTCCTGCTTGGATGATTTCAATAGACCTCTAATTCATCTCCCTCCTTCTGGTCTCTCCCCACTCCAATCCACCCACCACACAGCTGTGAAAGTGATTTTCCTATAGCACAAAACTTTTCTAACCATGCAACATATGTTCTAGTCATAATGGTTTACTTGCTTTTTCCCAATGACCAATGACATCATCAGTGGTATCTTGACCTGTTGTGATTTAAGTGAGGCAGATTTGCAGCCTCACTCCCTCTTCCTAAGACATTAAAGTTCAGTGACAGAACAAAAGTCAGCCTGGTGATGCCTAGAATGGAGTGGATAACTTTGGCATCTTCAATGCCTGACCAAGCTTTAAGTTTTCCACAGCATCTGTTTCAGGCATCTCTATGGCCACTGAAATAAACTGTTTTCATCTACCCATTCTGTGTGAACATAGGCAAGTTACTTAACCTTTCAATGTCCAGGGCAATTCTCTAGACTACAAATCACAGTAGAAATCCTAATGTGCATAGATTTCTATAGGAAAGAATTCTCTACATCAATGAAATCAGTCCTCCAGAAATATGTTGGGTAAGACAAACAGGAAAATGACAATTTCAGGGTATTCAATTTCACATGTAGCTTTTGTATAGTAATTTCTTAGTGAAAATAAAGCTAATGAAACACTGGTTACGTAAATAGAGATAGACATTCACATAAATAACACATTAATTTCATTCCTTGTATCACACCTAAATCTTTACCTGTAGCATGTGAACTTTTAAGCATTTATCCTTTGCCCCTGTCATATAACCAGCCTATTTTTTTGATTATATATTTATTTCTTGTCATACTTCCTTTGTAATTCCTCTTTTGTGGTGTATCACATCTACTCATCCTACTGTGTGCTTTTTTTGCTTTTTTTGAGTGACTTTTAACTTCATGTTTTGGAAGATTTTAGTGGTTCTTGACTTGAAGCTATATACCGTCACCAAAAAGATATTGGCATGAAAATAACAAACTTTTCATTTCAAAGAAAATCTTGAGGTCGTTACAGTTTTTGGCAGTTTTCTGTAGGCAATCTAGCTTGCTTTCCTCCTGTTGGAGGTTGGGCCCAACCCACTGTTTACTGATAGGGGTTGTAAGCTTATTTGGCTGTATTTATTCATAGAGAACTCTATTAAATAAGATAACTGGAAATAGACTATCTCTTTTTTGATTTTGTTTATTAGGTTGTTTCATTTAAAACAAACTGTGTACATGCATAATATTTGTCCTCACGTTATTTTGGGACCAAAGTCTACGGGAAAAAGTGTAGTTCAATAATTAGTTAATACCTGTCCTCTACAGTTCTTGTGAACTTCCCTTCTAGTCTGGTTTGACTTTCTTCTTTATACCTTCTACTGCTTCTGGCTGCTTTACCACCGTGCTCAAAACTGCCATCTTTCCTGACTATGTTTCTCAAAAATAATTAGTCTCTGTTTACTAGGTAACAGCATATTTCTGTACCCCTCCCCTTTTAACATGTAAGTGTGACTGTTATGCAAATAAACACCAAGTACAATATACAAAATAATGGTGTACCATTCTATGCCACATCCCAGCTCCCATTCTATGCCAGATCCCAGCAGATCTTTTTGATGCCTGCAAGCTTCTCACTGGCTCCCTATCCAGAACTATTCTGGAAGAATGATATACTACACTTTCTTCTTGGATTTCACAGTCATGACCCAATCTGGTATTTTTCTTCAGTCTGTTTTTTAATTCTGGAATAATAGAGCTGGGCTGTCCAGCTTTCTTCTATTCTGTTATCTTTGTCAGTCAAATAAACAGGAACTATTTCACCAAAGTTGTCCTAGTGAACAGATAATACATGTTTCTTTCCTCAGAGTAGGAAGGTAGGTGACTATTAGGATTGAATATTGTACTTTTTGTTAGATATGGATGACATATCAGATGTTTTGCTTAACTTTTCATTTTTTTGGAGTGGGTGGAAAATGACCATGATGTAAAGACAGAAGGCACTAATAAAATAGGTGTATATGTTTTTATTTATACATACACATATATTTTACATTAAGATTGCTATTTTAAGGAATTAATCATTTTTAAGAGTTGCTTCTACCTTTGCGTCTCTGAGACCAATTGTACTGTTTATTAGGAGAGGCAGATTTAACCTTATAAAAATTATTTTTGAAGCTATACTTCATTCTCTGGACTTTGTCATCATAAATTTAATATAGTATTAATTAGAAGGGGAACATATACTTGGGGGAAAAAAATCTAAGCAGTAAATATCTTCAATTTAAGGTTTTACTTCCAAGATATATAAGGAACCAGTTCAAATGTATAAGACTCAGAATCTCAAGGTCATTTCCCAACTAAGTGATTATTATAACCTGTTGGTAGAAGAAGTCCAGGCTATGAATAAGTTTATGAAAAGTGTTCCACATCACTACAATTAGGTAAGTTCAGATTAAAGATGACAAAAGAGAAAAATGACCACTGTTGGAGAGACTGAAGGAAAACAGGCACATAGTATGCTTTTGGTGGAGCCAATTATTGGCCCAGCCATTCTGGAAGGAAATTTGGAATATGTCCAAAGTTACCAAACTTATGTCCTTTGGCCCAAATAAACCACTCTTGGGCCTATGCCCCAAAGAAATTGAAGTGATATATAAAAATATTTATAGCAGTTCTTTAATGGTAGCCCCAAACTGAAAACTAAAGTGGTTTCTTCATATGGAGGAATGACTGAGCATATTGAAAATGGACTGGGGACTGTGAATACTTTTATGAACTGATGCAGAGAGGAGTGAACAGAACTAGAAGAACAATTCATGCAGTGATCACATTATAGAGAAAGAAAACTTGGAAGGACTTGAGAATTCTGATCAATACCATGAAAAACCATGAGTCCAAAAGAAAGAAGATGAACCATTCGGCTTACCAACTGATAGATAATGAATTTGAAATTCAGAAAATGATTGTTTTCAGACATGACTTCTGTGGCAGATTGTTTTGCAAGACTGTGTGGATGTATATTCAGGGATTTTTTTAAAAAATTGCTTAGTGGGAGAGAAGAGGATGGATTGTAGAAGGGACAGATTAATTTTAAAATGCTTAAAATTAAAATAAGCATAGCTATTATAATATAAATACTTAAAGGTCAGATTTTGAGTTTTATTCAGTTCACCAGATTTTTTGGCAAATACGTGAAGAGGAATGTGAATATATTTAAAGTTGATAGTGTGGCATGGGAATGTAAGAGGAAAATAACGTAAGTATTAGATAACTATAATTCAGGGTAGAATATACGTGTCATAAGAGAGGGTTTTGTTGTTGTGTTTTGTTTTGTTTTTGTCTTTCACAAGTGAAACAACTTTTAGGATGGCAACATGGTTTAGTGGAAAGAGCACTGTATTTGGAGCCAGGACATCTTGGTGTAAATCCTGACTCTCCCATTCAGGGCTGTAACTAGCAATTCCAGTTTTGGGGCAAGCAGCACAAAAGGCTCCCTCAAATCCATTTTTTAATTAAAATTCAGTTAAGAGCATAGAGAGAGACATTGGACCTTGGGACACAAGGCCCCATGGGAGAAGAAGAGACCCAAGGACATAAGTCTTTGTAGGGATGAGGTTGTTTATAGGTGGATATTATGGGACACCCTGAAGGTGCCCATGGAGAAGCTGCCTTGGGAGAAGAACAAGGCTGGAGGGAACTGCCCTAGAGTGATTTTCCCCAACCTTGCTGGTGGTGAGCAGCTTCTTATTTTAATTGTTTAGTCTTGCTAAGTAGTTGCTAAGGGTAGTTGTTTCTGTCTGATGAAGGTTTACACCACAAGGTCTGTCAGCATGATCTAGGTACTTGGTGGGAAAGTTAAAGTTACCTCCAGTGTTACTGCTCTGCTTCCACTCAATAGTTGCTTGATCTTGGGTAAGGCTTTACAGTATTAGCCCCAACTTTATCATTTGTGATTAACCAGGGATAATGTACTTACCCTATCTACCTTGATTAGAAGTTTGAGAGGAAAGTATTTTGTTAAGGCTAAAATATGCTGTACAAATGTGAGCTGCTATTATTATTAAAATGTCCTAATAAGTGTGGATGAGAAAATCCAGAAAGACTTCATGAAAAAGATGGTATCAGATCTACTTTGGAGGATGGTTAGGACCTTGTGATTATATAAAAACATGAATTATCGAAAAATGTTGTTTATGAATAAATTGGCAACCAACATGATTTTTTCATAACCTATTATAAATTTAATAACTTAGGGCAAGTGGAAAAGGATGTTGAACTTAGAGTCAGAAAAGCTGGGCTCAAGATATTGCTCCAGTTTTTAGTGCTAGGGTGAACTTAGCACCATGCCTGGCACATAGTACATGATCAATTCAAGCTTATTGATTGGTGGTAATATCTCTGGCCTCAGTGTCCTCATCTGTGAAATCAAAGGCTTGGCCTAATTAACTGTGATGTTTCTATAAGCTCTAAATCTATGAAAAGCAAACAAAAGATCTCATAATCCTAAGTAAACTCTTGGAAAAAATGAATTAATGGACAACCAGAAAGCAAAATTATTTTTGTTCTGAGTTTCCTTCTAGGTCTGTATGAATTTACACTGCCTCTGCTACTTTCTTTCCTTGCTTTCCTTCCTTTTTTCCCTCCCTCCTCTTCCCTACCTCTTTCTGGTCCTCATTCCCTTTCCTTCTTCCCTTTCTTCCTTTCCCTCCTATGGTAGCAGTGACACTGGTCTCCATGATTCAGGGAATGCTGCTTTGAAACTTGGTTCATATTTCTTGATGAACATTAATAACATAAGAAATAGACTCTCTTGTTACTCCTGTGATCATTTACAGGGATGTTTTGTGAGAGAGTATATTTACTTGGGGATAATCAGTCTCAAGGTTAGGGATACATTCCCAAAGAGCTTAGATTTCTTCTATAGATGGGGCTGACAGCCTTTATAGGGTCAGTCAATTATAGGTGTTATAGGAAGCTTGCTTGCATATCACAGGAAAGGAACATATACCCTTTTTATACTTCTAAATGGCGAGGAGATAATGCCAACAAATGACATGTAATACTTAAAATTACTCTATTTGCCATAGAATATAGACTTAGTTTATGAAATTGGTTCTTGGGATTTGTTTCCTACTATTTCTTCTTCCTGTGAAGCAAAATAATAACTACATATAAACTTATGAATTGAAGTAATCAAATTACATTAACACTAATAAAGTCATTTTTCCCTTTAGGTAGTTTCTTTACATCAAATAATAATTATGAAGAAATAAAATGTCCTATAAGAATATATATTCTTATATGTATATACATCTATATTTGCCTATTTCAAACTTGAATGGTAAATCAAGTCTGCATTATGATGCTGGTTGAATATGGAATTAGTTTTTGAAAAGTCATCTTTTTAATTGAACTAAGGAATACTCCTTCCCTTAATCTTTTAGGTATCCCTCCCCCCTTCCCTCAAGAACTCTGGTAATTGGCCAAAAAAAAAAGGATCACTTATTTTGAAATGTAGGGTCTGATAGAAAGCACAGAACTGTATACTTAGATAATTTTGATTTGTCCTGTGAAAACATAAAGAAATTATACTTTCATAATCAAACTTTACTTTTTGGGAATTAATTTGAATTTCTATTAAATCAAACTTCGAAGAAGTCAGCCAGTTTGTTGGGGGCAGGGCACAGGGAGAAGAAAAAATACAAACTAGTTTTATGGGTCAAAACAGACTCAGAACAATTACCCGGTCCTGATACTTTGGAGAAGGGGTTGGAGGGAGAGGTCTGACGGGTGTATTTAAGGTTTTTCTCCATTTGACTTCTTTGAAGGGTGAAAGATGGTATACATCTAGTAGTAGAATCAAAATTTATGAACAGTTTAGTGACTTTTGTCTCTGATTGAACTGTTCCAATGGCTGTATCATGTCCTCTGATTGTTTTTCAGCACAATATATTAACTTCTGTTCTCATTCTCTCAGTCTATTGGAATTCTGTTCCTCTTTCAAAGCCTGGTTCAAATCTTGCTGTGTCCTTCCCAAACATGCCTTCTCTGATTTTTCCTTATCACCTCCCTCATTTGGCACATATTCTGTGATAGTTATTTGTCTTTTGTCAAATTCCTCTCCTAGGAAGATCCTCCCCTCAAAGAACTTAATGTTTTACTTGATTCTACTGCAGCTTCCAGCACAGTGCCTTATAGACTAAGTGAAAAGTGAAGAAATACTTGGTGAATTGAATTATATTCCAGTGAGAGGAGTCTAATAGATGTCCTTTTGAAAATGTGTTAATTTCTACTTCTGTCCCCTTGTCCTTGTCACAACTCCCCCTTAAAAATGACCTCTTTGTCTCTTGGTTGGTCCATATCCATCATTTTCTTCAAAATTAACCTTTTTCCAAGAAGTCCTATCTAATTGTCTCCATTCCATTCTTTTTTTTTTAATTTATCTATTTATTTATTTATTATATCAATTAATTATTTTTTATTTTTAAATGTTCTACAATCACTTCCTTAAAATTAAGATTTTTATCCCCCCCACACCTTCCCCCCGCTACCCCCTCCCTCCCCATGACAGCATACAATTCTGTATAGGTTCTACATATACTTTCCTATTGAGCACATTTTCACTATAGTCATGCGACTATCATGCTATGTAGTCGCACTAAAATAAACGGAAGAAATCATATAACAAATCAAAACATAATAGGTTAAAATGCACACACACAAACATTCTCTGCTACATTCTGCGAATGATTTCCATATTTCTTTCTCTGAGTGAGTGTGGAAGGCATTTTGCCTTAGAAAAATGTCATTGGGATTTTTTTTTTTCAGTAAGTTCTTGTGTTATTACAAAGTTCCAAGTCTACCAGGAAAAACTTGCACACTGTTGTCGTTGCTGTGCACAAAGTTCTCCTGGTTCTGCTCCTTTTGCTCAGCATCAGATCATATAAGTCCTTCCAGGCCTCTCTGAATTCTTCTTGTTCATCATTTCTTATGGCGCAATAATACTCCATTACATTCATATACCATAATTTATTAAGCCATTCCCCAGTTGATGGGCATCTCCTTGATTTCCAGTTCTTGGCTACCACAAAGAGTGCTGCTATAAATATTTTTGTACATGTGGGTCCCTTTCCCATTTTTATAATCTCTTGGGGATACAGTCCTAGTAGTGATATTGCTGGGTCAAAGGGTATGCACATTTTTGT
>CM053769.1:586030088-586092674 GCA_028658325.1 Potorous gilbertii | reverse complement strand
CCAGAGAGGAATGGCGGAATCATCTTCTCAAGAAAGTAACCTTCTCTGGTCTTATTTTTTTTCCCTTTTCTGGGCATTTTCCCAGCCAGTGACTTGACTTCTGAGAGTCCTCTCCACCCCAGCCTAGATCTGCCCAGCTAGTGCTTAGGGTCTGAGATTCAAATGCTGCTCCCCAGCCTCAGGGCTTTCAGGGGAAGGCCTGGCTGCTGTTCAATGGGAGCTTAAGTTCTGGTGCTCAGGTGGGGGCAGGGCCACCTCCCAGGCTCAGCTCCCTCAGGGGGTTTATGCAGAAACATTCTGTAATGGAGCTGCTGCTGAGCTCCTGCCTGCTCCAGAACCCTCTGGCCGCCTGCTGCCTCTGCCACTGCCTCTGCTGCTGCATCCCGAGGGGGCCCGAGTCATGGAGACACCCCGCTCCCCTCTCAGCCCGTCCAGACGTCTCTTTCACTGACCTGTGCTCCTGTGGGTGGAGGGAACCTTCGCGGCTGCTGGAGATTCTGTCCCTGAAGCCTGCTCGGATCTGCTCGCTCATCTCAATGCCACGTGGCCAGGGCAGGGGAGGGCTCTGCTCCCGTCTGGTGCGCAATGGACCTTTGGGATCGGTTTTTCAGGTCTCTCTGGAACGGAAATCTCCTTCACTGTGTTGCTGTGCGGCTTCTACTGTTCCAGAATTTGTTGGGAGTTCTTTTTAGAGGAAATCATGGGCTGTGGGTTCGGAGCTAGCAAATGTGAGTCTTTCTACTCCGCCATCTCGGCTCCACCCCCAATTCCTCTTTAAAAAATGACTCATCCCAGTCATTCAGTAAGCTTCCTTTATTAAATTCATTTAAGGTTATTACAATAGTTGCATACTTGTGTTTTACTGTTATTTTTGTCCCTAGTAACACTATGTTACATTGTTGCTAAAGATATATTGCTATAGAATTATTCAGATCCTTCTGTATAAATGTGGTTTCCATACCATGATTGTTCTTTCATGTAATTATTAATGGCTTCTGTGAATTATGTTTTCGCTTATTTTTTTTAAGATGTTATTATTTAGCTCTGTGCCTTTTGTTTTTGTGTCCCTTGAAGTGATTACTATTTTTACTGTACAATGGCTTGTAAAGGATGTGTTTTCTATTTATGCCTTTTTACATTTATTTGCAATGTCTTTGTGCTTTTAATACAATGTCAGTTTTTGTAAAAGTTCCAAATGGTGCTAAGTGTGTATTTTTTTAGTGGTCTCATGATTCCATAAGTCTTTTGCTTTAATTTCTTGAGCAATTTTTTTCATGTCTATATTTTTTCTTTTATTGATTTATTTGTCCAACTCTGAAAAGAACATTAAATTTGTTATTATATTGCTGCTTATGTTAATTTCTTTGAAATTTTAGGGGCTATGTTATTTACATAAATAAGTTTACTATTGATAATTATTGCCTGTGCTTCCTTTCAGAATAACATAATTTTTCTTTTTATTTCTGTTAATATTGTGAATTTTTGATTTTGCTTTGTCTGATGGCATTGTAACTCATGCTTCTTTGGATCCACTCTATTCATAGAAAAAAAATTTTCCAACCTCTCATTTTTATTTTTTAATTTTTAGGTATTTCATGCAAAGAACAAATTTAATAAAAAATTCCGTCTATCACTCTGATCCTATTGGATCATTTACTAGATTAGTTTAAAGTCGTTAGGTTTATATTTTCCTCCATTTGTATCTCTAGTATTATTTTATCCCTCTGAAATAAGATCTTTTAAGACAGTACCCCACCTCCCCCACAAGGATTAGTTTTGTTTAATTTACTTTAAAGCACAACTCCATTTACTCTTGCTTTCTTCTCTGAATCCTCAACCCCCTCACTCCCATGTATCAATTGTTTCCTTACTTTTGTAGTTTTACTTAACTTATTGATTTGTTTTTTTTCTTCCTTTTAGTTTATGTATTTCCTCCCCCTCTATCTTCCTCTTTCCCTCACTTTGTTATTATTATTATTTATTTAAGTAGTTAACTCTAGGTACTTCCTCTCCTCTTCCTTCCAACTTCTTTTGTTAGTTGCTTTCTGTTTCTGCACGTTTTTCTTTTCTTCTTTTACATTTTTATTTAAAGATTTGAGTTTCAAATCTCTCCTTCCCTCTCTCCCCTGCCTCCTGTCTAAGATGGTAAGCAATCTGATATAGGTTATACATGTACAATTATGTAAAACATTTCCATATTAGTCATTTTGTACAAGAAGATTTGAATTAAAAAAAGAATGAAAGTGAAATATATCATGCTTCAGTTTGAATTCAGTCAATATCCAGTTCCTTTTCTGGAGGTGGATGGTATGCTTCATCATTAGTCCCTTGAGATTTTCTTGCCATTGACCAGTGTTGCTGTTACTTTGTACAGTGTTCTTCTGGTTCTGTTCACTTCATTGTGCATCGGTTCGTGCAGTTCTTTCCAGGTTTTCTGAAATCATTCTGCTTGTTGTCATTTGTGCAATAATATTCCATTCCATTACAATCATATAGTTGTTTAGCCGTTCTCCAATTGATGGACAGCCCCTTGATGTCCAATTCTTAGCCACCACAAAAGGAGCTGCTATAAATATTTTTGTACAAATAGGTCCTCCTTCCCTCCCTACCCTGCCCCCCCTCCCCCTTTTTTTGGATGTCTTTGGGATATAGACCTAGCAGTAAGTAGTATTGCTGGATCGAAGGATATACAGTTTTTTATTCCTTTGGGCATGGTTCCAAATTGCTCACCAGAATGGTTGGATCACTTCATGACTCTACCAACAGTACATTTCTATCCCAGTTTTCCCACATCCCCTCTAAAAAACATTTTCTTTTTTGTCGTATTAGCCAGGTAGGTATGAAGTAATACCTCAGAGTTGTTTTCATTTGCATTTCTCTAATAAATAGTGCTTTTGAGCATTTTTTTATGACCATAGATAGCTTTAATTTCTTCATTTGAAACTGCCTGTTCATATCCTTGACCATTTATCTATTGGGGAATGATTTGTATTCCTATAGATTTGACTGTATATTTTAGAAATGAAGCCTTTATCACAGACCATAATTGTAAAAATTGTTTCTCATCTTTCTACTTCCCTTCTAATCTTGGTTGCATTGACTTAGATTGTGCAAAAGCTTTTTAATTTTATATAACAAAAATTGTTTTACATTTTTTAAAGCCCTTTTTTGGAAAATGAGAGTGTGAGATGTTGGTTTATGCCTAATTTCTGCCACATTGTTTTCCAGTTTTTTCAGTAGCTTTTGTCAAATAATGAATTTTGTTCCAAAAGCTTGGATCTTTAGGTTTATCATATACTTGCTTATACTTATACTTACTATGGTCATGTATTATAATGTAATTTGTACCTCATCTGTTCAACTGATTCTCCATTCTATTTTTTAGCCAGTATCAGTTTGTTCTGATAATTATTGCTTTGTAATACAGTTTGAGATCTGTTATGACTAGACCACCTTCTTTTGCATTTTTTTTTATTGATTTCCTTGATATCCTTGGGCTTTTGTTCTTCCAGGTGAATTTTGTTATTATTTTTTCTAGCTCTATAAAATTTTTTTTGATAGTTTGATTGGTATGGCATTGAATAGAACTGTCATTTTTATTACACTGACTCAGAATACCCATGAGCAATTTATATTTTTCCTGTTGTTTAGATCTGACTTTATTTGTATGAAAAGTATTTTATACTTTCGTTCATATAGTTCCTGGGTTTGTCTTGGCAAGTAGACTCCCAAGTATTTTATATTGTCTACAGTTATTTTAAATGGAGTTTATCTTTGCTGCTGAATTTTGTTGGTAATATATAAAAATGCTGATGATTTGTGTGGGTTTATTGTATCTTGAAGCTTTGCTAAAGTTGTTAATAATTTCAAGTAGTTTTTCTTTGCACCTTTTCCTAAGTATTTCTTTACTGTGTTCTCTTCACCAATTCTTTCTGTCTATTCTAAATTTCTGTTCTTTGATTTGTGTTCTATATATATGTGTATGTATATTACTTATTTAGCCTTTTGTATTCCTCATGATATTAAGGCTTCTAAAGGACCAAGTTTGAATTTCCTCTTCTAATTTCTGTGCTATTGTCTTTTAGATCTTGCCCCTTCATTCTTTTTGTCTATTATGTCTCATTCTTAGAAGTATCAATTCATGGGGGAGATAATGAGGATGGAAGCATTGTTCCACTATAGAAATTTCCCTGAGTCCCAAATTGTTTGATTTAATTCTACCCTCAACCCTACCCATGTGAAACTCCTCTCTGGGTGCTGGTTGCTGGTTATTTCCAGTAGGTCAGATTTCCCTTCCCTTGAGACAAGATGTTGTCAGTGGAAAGCAACTCACTTTCTCAGAAGTTCTTCCCAATTAGACAATGATTATGGTCCCCTTCTTCCACTATAGAATACCTCTCCATCTGTGGGAGGGCATTCCTTCTCATCCTCAATAAACTGAATTCTCACCCTTTCTTTGCTCCTGTTTCAGTTGCTCCCTTCCATCTTATCTCTTCTCCTGTAGATCCTCTTTTTCCTTTTTTTTTTTTAACATGGATTTGATTAGAGTACTCATATATTCCCTTTTATCCTTCATCTTTCCCTTTAATCTATCATTCTTTTCTGCAATTTAGACCCACAAAATACTTTGGTTCACCTGTGGGGGAAGTGTTGCCACCCAAGGTAGATGGGAAGTCATGGTACACTCTCTCTTTTCCCCATTTTACACCACCCTCCATGAGTCTGGGAAGAATTGTCACTTTCTCTTGTTACAATTAAGATGATGGGGAGTAGTAGAGCACAAGTTAGCGCTTCAGTTTTGTGCCCTCCTAGAGTGTGGAGGCTGATGGCTCTCTCGACTGTTTTTACCTGGTTGGGCATTTTTTCTTTCTAGTCTTGTGGAAACAGCTATAATCGTTCGACCTCCGGTACATAGTGCCTTTTTTTCTTTTTTGGATTTTTTTTTAGTGTTAATGCAAACTGGAGAAAATGTCTAGACCTTCATCTTAGTGATCTTGTGACCAGACCTTCATTAGTGGTTTTCCAAATAGATTATAAGCTCTTTGAGAGTGACCTATTTTTTGTTACGGAAGAAAGAACACCAACCTAAATAAGTAATTACTTGACAATGATAACCAGATCATTCTACTCCTAAATCTTGATAGAAAATTTTGCTCTGTTCCCTCAGTTTATTTCTTAACTCCTCAGAGGTAACTGCCTTCTCCCCTTTCTTGTTCAATCTAACTGCTCTCTGTTTTGACTACAGTATTCCTAATCTGTTCATATCCAACCTGGAGAAATCTATTCTGGAGAATGAATTCCTCAAATATCCTGAGCAGACAGGATGATGGCAAGTGCTACTTTCTCTTCTCTCTCTGGTGCAGAGAGATTTGTTTTCAACCCTTTGTAGTATTATTACTACAGCCCAGATATCCACAGAATGTTAGAAATGACTTTATATACAATACAAAGAAAACATTCCTTTAGAGTGATGTATAGATCCTTCTATGTTTTTTAATTGTTGTTTCATAGACTTACAGGTTATCTTCTTTGCTTTACCCTAACTCCTATTTCTAGAAGAGCTTGTCTATACTTTTTGGACTAAAGACTCTCCTCGATTCTCTCTGAAGAACCATCAAATAGTCCTGAGTGAAATAGTCTCATCTTTTATTTCCGCCAAAGCTAATTCATTTTGGTTTCTCCCGTGGGTTTATAATCATCCTTTAAAACTAATACTTTGTGTATCCTTGTCTTTTCAGCCTGGATATATAGCCTTACCTACTCTTTGAAGAATGAGTGGTAGGAATATTTTTTCTTCTTATTTTTGGTAGTAATACAACTTTTAATTGATACTGTAATACTACTGTAGCAAAATGATTATTTGCCTCTTCCAATAGACATTTGTGTTTCTGTGATGGATATTTTGAATGGAACCTCAGCTTTTTGAGAATACATAAATTACTATAATACTATTGTTGAAACAGTGTGTGGGGAAAAATTAAAAAACAGCAAGATTGACCCTTTAAAAAAACCTACTATTATACAGTGCTTTATAAAATAAGAACTAGTCAAAAGGTGTTCAAATAAGATTATATGCTAGACCCAAGCTTAGAGTCAGAATTTAGAGAGATAGTCAATGAGATGTAGACAACATTTTAAAAAAAACCTACTCTCTTACTAAACAAAAACACTCAATAGGAAAATACATGGATGGGTAAGGCTCTCTAGATTATACCCATGGGGATACATTCAAGCCACAACCAATAATCCCATGAGAATAAAAAATGTACCAGGTCTGAAGAATTATGCCCATCTTTGTGACAGTGGTCAAGGTTCTTCATGTTCAGGGTTTTCATTTTATTAGTCAGCCTATTAGGACCCAAAGTTTGGTTAAAATAAATAATGCCTAAGACAAGGGACTTAATTCTCATTTAGTGTTATGAATATGTTTGGTTTGGGTGGCAGTATAGGGATCTTTTATTTTTCCTAAAATATTTTGCTTTTAATCTTATTCATGTGTGATATTTAATGGAATTTTTCGTGTTCATTTCGCTTATTCTATTTTCTCAAGAGAACAAAAGATATTGACTTTCCACAGATGAACTACCTGGGGTCATGATAATCAGCTAAAGCAAGAAAAGTGGAGCTTAGTTCTAAGTTAAATTTAAATTGCTTGAAAGAGTACCCTATTTGTTTAAAGCTGTTAATCATGATGTGGTCTATTTAATGTTTTGACTACTTCTGGCTCTTCTCATTTAACATGTTGGGAGACAGACTGGCAGCAGTAGTAAGCTGAAACCTGGTTGTATACAGAATGAGATTCATACTTGGAAGGGAGAAAAATTGGAATTGCAAGCATGTGTTTTTTCTAAATTAAAGTCTGACACATTTTGGTTAAAATAGAACTTCATGCTGTGTTTGTAGGTCTCTATAAATTTAAAGACATGTGATTATCATACTGGAACTGATTCTTGACATCACTCTGTGGAATAGCTGAGTTCATTTCTTTTTAAAATATGGATATCTTTGTTTTTATATCACTTTCAGTGAAGAAGTAAATAAATAATAATCAGGTAAAATAATTTCAAAGAAGAAAGTAAAAAACCACAAAGAAATAAGATAGTTTAGTCACTGATACATTGTTACACCCTATCCCAGAGGACAGAGATTTGTTTTTTCTCCTTCTTTGTGGTATTATTACTGTACTTGCACTTTCCCCATTAGAATATAGGTTTCTTGAAGGTAGGGACTGTTAATATTTCTACCATATGCCAGTGTGTGGGACGTAGAAAGCTAAATATTTAATAAATGCTTATTTATTTGACTTAATTTTGTATCGGTTATAAGTGTGCCCATGCATCTCTGTATTCTTCATATTTTGTTTTTTACAGTACAATAATACAATAATACATTTGTGTACCATGATTTTTGTATAGCTATATGTTTCCCAGTTTATGGCTATATATTTTGTTTCCAGTTCTTTTCTGCTACAAAAAGTGCATTGATAAATATTTTTGTTGTGTGTGTTATCTTTTGATCTTTGACCCCCCTTGTGTCATTTGCCTGTCAGAGAGATCTCTGAGTTAAAGGGTATGGTCCTTGCAGTCACTTGTTAGAATGATTCTAAATTGCTTTCCACAAAGGTTGGACCAACTCACTTTTACCAAAATGGTATTCCTGTGTCTGTCCTTTCAGAGTTCCTCCACCTGACTATTCCCTTATATTGTCTTCATGACAGTTTTCTGGGTGTGGGATGAAGCCTTAAGGTTGCTTTGATTTATATTTCTCTTATTATTTGGAACTGGTTTTCCTATGGTTTGTAGTTTACATTTCTTCTTTTGAGAACTGCTTAATCAACAAGTATTTGTTACTTGTTGATTGAGAGCTGTTTGTTCATGGCCATTAATGACTTGTTGAGGAATGACTCTTGCTATATTTGTGCTAGTTGACTATATGTATGTATGTGTTTGTGTGTATGTATGCATATAGAATAAAACATACACATAAGCTGTGTATTTTGAATTTAAGATATATGATACATAACATGGTTATACATGTATAAAATTTTGTTGTTCAGTTGTTTTCATTCATATCCAACTCTTCATGACCTCATTTGGAATATTCTTGGTATAAAGGTACTGGAGTGGTTTGCCATTTCCTTCCCCAACTCATTTTACAGATGAGGAAACTGAAACAAACATGGTTAAGTGACTTACAGAGCTGTCTGAGGCCAGATTTGAACTCAGGAAGATGTCTCCTTGATTCTAGGTTTGGCACTCTAACCACTGCTTCACCTCAATGCCCCACATATATAAGATATATTGAGTTCATATAAGATATATTGGATAGCAGATCCTTGTCAGATATTTGATTCAAAAATTCCCCTGCCCAGTTTACACCATCCCTTATCCTAGTGGCATTGAGTTGTATTCAAGAAAATGTTTTTCAGCTTTGAAATTGAGGTTTTCAGTTTTATACTGTGACTATCTTTACTCTTTATTTGATTAAGATTTCTTTTAATAGTTGACCAGGTGCTCTTGAAATATTTTTATGGTGTATCCTTTTTATGGTGTTTCCTTTAATATTTAGGTTACATATGCATTTTAAGAGGATTGTGGTATATGATGTAATCTAAGAGTTCTTTTTCTTTTTTTTTTAAATAATATTGACATCTAGAAGATAAGTGTGACACTCAGCCTGCCAGTTAGGGTGTTTTGACACGTTCCTCAGTAGCAAATTCTTACATATGCTTGACTTATTTGCTCCTGGTAGGATCTAAAATGTGTTACTCAGAGGAAAAAAATGCATATGTATATCTGTATATAAATATATACACATGTGTATATATTTAGCCATTTCTTTCTAGCAGTCAGCTGTCAAGAACTATAGAATCCAAAATAGAACCATTGTGGGACTGACTACATTCTGTAGCAGGGTAATTCAGATCGCGTCATTACTGCCTGCTCATTCCAGTGTCTTTGTTGCTGACTGAAAGCAGCTGGATGCTGAGCTTGTTGTGTGTAGGATTTTCCACCAAGTTCCTTCCTGAAAGGCAGCAAATAGAGGATAAGAGGAGGAGTTAAGGTACCTGCCCTAGGCCTGTTCTTAATCAAGCGTAGGACTGAAGGGAGAGAGATTTTTCAAGCGTTATGAAGTCAGAGGAAGATCCTGAGGACGAAGAAAATATTGTTAGGGATCCAAGCTAAGCGTATAATGCTGCCAGATGAATGTCGAACGGGGAACATTATAAACAAAGGTCTCAGGCTTTTGGTTGGAAGTTTTGGCTGAGTATTTATTTTATGTGAATGGCTAGGGTTTGTAACTTAATGCCTCGTACATAGTTTGCTGCTGGCAACAAGGAGTTCCCAGTCTTCTTTATGATGAGCTGTTGGTTTTCCTGTTCTGCTAAAAACAGAGTAGGTATCCCTATGATTTAGCATAACAAAAGCTTCTTGGTAAGATTGTGCTGTCTGAGCTACTTAATACTCCATCATGAATGTTTGTTAGCTTGTTTTATTGTTTTCAATCTGATCAGAAGTCTTTGTGTTTGTGTAGGTATCAGAGACTTACTACAGTGAACACTTGCCTAAAATGAATTGTTTTGTAATCACTACCAAAAATTCACATTTTGCTTAGTTGACTAGTAGAAATTGATAGGAATGAAATAATAATTGTAAATGGCGAATGCTACACTTTGATTTAAAAAAAATTCCGATTAACTTGCTTAATAATTTAGAAACACCTACTTCCTATCCAAGCAGTTTTATTGTAATGTTTATATTAATTAAATTTATTAAACTAGTCTTCCCTATTTAAAGCAGATTGTTTTCCTTTTGGTAGGGGGCAAAACAGTACTCAGTGTCTTTTAGAGGACGTTTAGGTTACTATGGAAGTCAGGAACTGACTTCAACCTACTCCTTGCCCTTCTTTGAGGCTTATTTTTGAAGAAATAAGGCATAGTGAACAAAGTATGTGAAGATAAGTCAGTTAAAAATATTGTTTGGATTCATAAACTGAGACTAGGAGTCTTTTTATTACATGTAAATATGCATTATTAAGGCATTTGTGGTTATTGGATTTGATTTGTATCTTTAAAGAACCAACAGCATTATTTTATTGTAACTGTTTTTATAATCAAGTTTAGAGATAGGGAAAAAATATCTAGGTGGGTTAGAGAAACAACGCTGTATTTAGTGGGGCACATAGCAGTGTTTTAGTTTACACGTATTAAAATTTAGAAGCCTGATTTGACCAACATGTCTAGAATAGTTCCATCTCCTGGTAGTTTCTGTTTGATGGGAAAAGATCAAGTTTTAGCTTAAGAATAATTATCTTAATGTTTTTCTCCAATCATAACTAATATGGTCACTTATGAAAATTAGTATGAAGCTCAGACCTTTACTGGAATGCTCCATAAATAACAAAACTTTACCTTTGTTCTCTTTTTAAAATTAATATGCTTAGGTGGTCTTCTTTTGTTTTTTTTTTTTAGAATGTGGATATAATGGATTGATATTTGTGTCAACTTAATGCATGAAGAAAAATGAAATAAAGTGACTTCAGTAATTGTGTTGTGAGCACTGTTAATCTACCTTAATCTTTATCATAAGAAAAATGCCATCTTGAAATGTGCACAGCTGCCTGTTGCAAATATTCCCAAAATTATGTAACAGACAAAAAAAATTAAAACTTTAATGTGTTACTGAATCTTATTGTATTTGATGCAGATCTTTTGGGTTTTGTGATTTCCTTTTAAACTTTAATGACCAAGCTGTTTTCCTTTGAGAAAATATGTAGATATTTACAAATGTGTTAAGTGCCATTCTCTATGTTACTGGCTAAGAATATGTAAAAAAATGTTTATTCTCCCACAAATTAAAGACTTTTTAGTGGAATATCCTTTGTCTAATAGGAATAAACTTTTATTATTTGTTGTTAATTTTCAGCGTCTTGATAGCATAGAAGTGTTCATACAAGAACATAGAAAATGGTGCATTTTTGATGTGCTTGGGAAATTTAACTCAGTGTGTTGTACCAGAATACATTATCTGACATGATCATTTGGTTCCACAAAATCATGACTTTAGGCACAATAACATTGTGTGAAGAGAGCTGAGTAGGGCTAGTTGATAGGAATTAGGGGAGGTAAACATCATGGAGAATTATAAATATCTCTGATATTTATAAAGGTTTTGCAAAACACTTTGCATACCTAATGCTATTTGATATTTAGAATCCTGTGAGGCAGGTACCATGGGCAATACTGTTCTTATTTTACAAAGAAATAAAGGTGTGTGACTAAGAGAGATTAAATGATTTTCACATGGTCACACAGCAAATGTCAGAGGGTGGAATCAAACCCAGATCTCTCCTGATTCCCAGACTTGGATTTGCAGTATCCTAACAATGTTGATGCAAAATGATTCTTAGTTCAGGTGATATAAGTGGTATATCTGTACTGCTGTCTCACTTTCCTTGTGTCCTGTGAAAATTTTCTCATTGCTAATGTGACATATACTAACTTTTATTTTTCATTTTTGTAGCAAGCAACAGATTGGAACAAATATGATGACCGCCTAATGAAAGCAGCTGAAAGGGGAGATGTAGAAAAAGTGTCCTCTCTCCTTGCTAAAAAAGGAATCAATCCTGGTAAACTGGATGTGGAAGGCAGATCTGCGTAAGTAATCTAATGATCCAAAAATGTTTTAGGTGTATTTGTGTTACGCTTTAAGTTGGCAGAGTTAATAAAGGAGTTGCATTTATTAACTTTGTGTCTTGGTTAGTATTTCAATAAAACTTTCTGTTCTTTTATATACTCTTCAAAAATATGTTTAACTGTCATATTTTGCTTTGCTCTAGATGTATAATTTCATCAGTTAGGGGAACTCCCTACTTAGAAACTACTTACACTGATACAAATCAACAACTCATCTGTAATTTAGTCATAGAGAGTTGGGAGGGTTAAGGACTTGTCCATGATTGTAGAGGTAGTATATTTTAAAGGCAGTATTTTGAAACTAGGTCTTCCTAAGTCCAAGGCCAGCCATATATATATTTGATTAATGGATCTCCTCAAAATGAAAGTGCAACAATACTTAGGGTTCTTGGCTTAGTTAAGTCTAAGCCTTTCTTCCAGAGCCATAATTAGGAATTTTTGTATCTGTTGCTAGAGGAAGGAAAGATGCCATAATGAATTGGGGAGCAGGGAAAGAGAAAAGAAACTCTAAGATACCTGAAGTCTGGGATATGTCCCATTTTACCTTCTCTACCCATCTGTAGACCATCTTGTAACTTCCTATTTTTACTAAGTATTCTTGCAATGCCAAGAGCATGCATGAGGTAGTGCAGTGGTGTCAAATTCAATTGTAAACAGAATCTTGCTGGCTACAAATTAAATTAGAAAGCCACAAATTAACACTATGTTGTATTATACTTTTTTATTTCGTTAAACATTTCCCAATTACATTTAATCTGGTTC
Source organism: Potorous gilbertii (assembly GCA_028658325.1). Classification (NCBI taxonomy): domain Eukaryota; kingdom Metazoa; phylum Chordata; class Mammalia; order Diprotodontia; family Potoroidae; genus Potorous; species Potorous gilbertii. Next base: position 586,080,217 of record CM053769.1, on the reverse strand, counting down.
CTGCCTTGGGCATGGAGAGTTTTGCAGGATGAGTACAGCCAAGCAGGCTATGAGTTTGATACCTCCAATGTAGTGGATAGAGGGCTAGCTAGCTAGCCTTTGGCTTTACATTCCACCCCAGATAGTGTGACCCGGTCAGGTCAGTGGCCCACAAACCTTTCTAAGTGTGGAAGTGATGTGTGTGTGTGTGTGTGTGTGTGTGTGTGTGTGTGTGTGTGTGTGTGTGTGTGTGTGTGTGTATGTGTGTAGGTACCTGTGCTCATATGCATTCCCACATACCCTCATAAGGTGAGGAGGGTATGACTGTAGATCCTTTAATAATAGTAAAATGCTTTGTCATCCACTGCCTCCTGGTGGTTAGGTATGGGCTGCCTCAAGTTTTCTAGTCTCCCTTCCATTTCAGGGGTGATCTCTAGCTAGAGTAATCTAGGCAGGATAACTCATAAATCCTGTACTTGATTTTGTAAGAACCCCACAGTTTACCATCCACCCGCTGTGTCCATATTTAATATGAAACTAGCATGCTGGTTGAAGAATTTGGGGGCCATTCTTTAGCCACCCCCTCCTTCTCCTGCCTTAAGTTGTTTCAGAGATACACAAGATATTGGAAGAAGAAATGCCTGCCTACAACTTCTCAAGACCCAGGTGAAGGATGTTGGCAGCCTCAGGTTACTGCAGAGTTAGCCCATGGTTGGCAACTTTATTTGATAGGGAATATTGTTGCAGGATACAGAAAAGTAGTTTTTGCTGTTACCTTTCCTTGTGCCACCTTCCTGGAGTGGTCCTGTAAGCTGTACTTCCTTGTGTGTAGGAGTGTTAGCTTTTGGTAGGAAAAATTTGTCAGCAAAGCGCCACTCTATATTGCTCCAGAGGTGCCTGTACTCTTTCTTCTTCTGATTGATGAGTTCTTTCTTGGAACCTCCCATTTTAGGAAAAACTCACATCTTTCCTGCTCACTTGCTTGCATAGGTCTCATCTTCCTCTCCTGCTCCCTGTCTTCAACTCGATTTTATGTCCTCTAGTGCACCTCCATCTTCCCTGTTAGAATTTTAAGGCCAAGACTATTACTTTGTTGTATTTGTATTTCCAAAGTTGAGCATGTGTCTGGCGAGTAGTTTTTGTTGCTTAGTTGTTTCAGTCATGTCTGACTGTGAGTCTCTTGGCAAAGATACTAGAGTAGTTTGCCATTTCCTTCTTCAGCTCATTTTACAGATGAGGAAACTGAGGAAAACAAGTTTAAGTGACTTGCTCATGCAACTAGTAAGTGTCTGAGGCCAGATTTGAACTCAAGGTAAGTCCTGACTCCAAGCCTGGCTCTCTATCCACTATGCCTCCTAACTGTCCCTGGCAAGGGGTAACTTTAATAAATACTTCCTCTGCCTGATGCCAACCAAAATAATATTTTATTCTGATTAAGTATATTAAACCTTAAGTGCAACTCTAAAGATGGGAAGAAGTCATAAAAGGTGTTTTGAGTGTTTGGAGAAGGGACTGGCAGTCCTATCACTTCTTCATGATGGTAAAGATAGTTTCTGGGTGAAAAATAGGTACATGAGCCTCAGGCCTTTTTCCTTCACTACTTTCCCCTTTAGCCACTTTTTCTGAACTGTGGTTTGGTGGCAGCCAAATCCCTGAGTGCTGTCTTTGCTCTCCCCATCCAAAGCCCTCTGGGCCACTTCTAGTGCTGCTTTTTCAGAAATACTTGTGTGACTCATTGCTTGTAAGTGACAGTCATTTTAACCTTGTTAAATGTTCAACTTTTCTCACTTGTAAAATGAAGAAATTAATCTTTAAATACCTTTTAAGCTCAAAATCCTATTAACCTCTATTTGTACTAAAACAGACATTATTTGGGAATCCTTCCCGGCCTTCCAACTCAAATGTCCAAGATGAGGCAAAGGTTAGATTTTAATTTTACCCAAATCCTTCTATGATTTACCCTTATTTAAGTTTATCAAGGATCTAAAAAGTGTAAAGCAAATAATAAATGTAAAATCAGTAATAGAAAGTGAACTTCTAAAATGTTATTCATATGTGTAAAACTCCATTAGAATATAAGCTTCTGAATAATATTGATAGTGTTGTGTATTCCTGTAGATGTCTCGTTCATTTCAGGGACTCAGATGTTTAAAGATTATATCAGGATTGTGGCTCACACATTAGGAACCACTGCTTTAGCATGATTACATTAATATCCAAAAGCCCATTTCCTTTTGTGATGAGGAAACTGAGACCTAGAGAAATTAAATGACTTTCCTGAATCTCAGCTATTTAGGAACAACACCAGGTATCTTTTAAAAACTTTTTTATTTTATTTTATTTTGAAAATGGCTATTTTGTTTTCCCCAATTACATGTAAAAACAATATTTAATATTCTTTTTTTAAATGAGTTCTGAATTCTTTCCCTCCCTTCCTATGTTCCCTGCTCTTCCTGAAAGCAGGCAATTTGATATATACTATACATGTGTTGTCATGCAAAATGTATTTCCATATTATCCATATTGTGAAAGAAAACACATACAAAAAACAAAAAACTCAACAATGAAACAAAAAAATAAAGTTAAAGTAAACAAAAAAATAAAGTAAAATAAAGTAAAAATAAAGTAAAGTAAAAAATAAAGTATACTTCAGTCTTGCGTTCAGACTCCATCTGTTTTTTCTCTGGATGTGGATAGCATTTTTCATCATAAGTTCTTTGGAATTATCTAGTATCATTGTCTAGCTGAGAATAACTAAGTCATTCACAGCTGATCCTTGCACGTGATTACTGTTGTTGTGTACAGTGTTTTTCTGTTTCTGATCATTTCACTTTGCATCAGTTCATAGAAGTCTTACTAGGTTTTTCTGAAAATTTCCTGCTTGCTAATTCTTCTAGCACAACAGTATTCCATCACAATCATATACTACAGTTTATTCAGCCAATTTCCCTGATTGATGGGTATCTCTTCAGTTTTCAATTCTTTGCCATCATAAAAAGAGCAGCTGTAAATATCTTTGTACATATAGATCTTTTCTCTTTTTAAAAAAAAATTTAAATCTCTTTGGGATGCAGACCTAACTGTTATTGCTGGGTCAAAGAGATTCCACACCCCCCCAAAAAAATAGAAAAAGGAAAAGGATATTTATAGCAGCTCTTTTTATGTCGCATACCCTTTGATCCAGCAGTGTTATTACTAGGTATGTATCCCAAAGCAATCAAATAAAAGTGATGGTGATAAAATTAGGTAGAAGAAATATAAAGACTTAGAGAATTAGGATTTGGAATAGCAAAAGACTGGGGTAAAGAAAGAAACAGCAATTAGAAAAAACATTAGCCCCACAGGAGAAATGGTAATTTTTTAAATGAGTACTCCACAAAACTAGTATCTAGGAATTTGAACATGTAGAAAAAAACTTACCATAAAATGTCTTTTATTTCTAAACAATTTTAATAATATGCTAATTTTCTTTAAAAAAAAGAAAACTTTTCACTTCTGGATTTCTTTATTTTTTTCATGGCATCAGAAGACAAAGTTTTAAAAAAATAAATGATGATGTCAGAACTCTAACGAAGGAGTTTTCAAAGCTCCTTCAAAGACCTAATGCTTTATTTTCAATTATAGGTCCCATGCTGTAATTTTAAGCATCCTTGTAATTTAGGATATTATTATATAATTTCAGTTCAGTCCAACAAACATTTACTAAAGTCCTGATATGTTCCAGTTATTATGTGAGGTCCTTGGAATACAAAGAAAAAAAGTGAAAGGAAGCAGTCCTACCTTAAAGGAGTTTATAAGTTTATATTTCAAAGCTATATAAATATGAAATATATTTGCAAGCAAATACAAATTCATTTTAAAGAGAGAAAGAAAATGAAATATAAAATAACACTGTACTTTAAGAATGTATTTTAGGCAGGGTGTATTTTTCCTCTTAGTACTCAAATATAACCATTTCAATACAGGTTATATTTTTTTTTTTGCACTTTTAGGAATGATGGTTTCATTTACCTGTTAAAGGTCTGAACTGTGTTCCAAACCAGTATGCTAGGGGAACCTCAAATAGGTAATTCTGTAATAATCATGTCACCAATTTTAAATCTTTTTCTTCATTCTAGTTTTCCTGAGTTTCAAGCCTTAGAACAATAGAACTCAGGAAAGGAAACACTGACGTAATCGAATTCTTACTAGTGGTTTCCACATGTTGTTTGTTTTTTCTTCCGGAACTCAAGTAGGAAGAGTTTGAAGGCTAGTTATATTTGAGTTTAGATGTGCAGTGAAACTTGTGTTTAATTTAATTTAAATTAAATTTGGTGTGTGTGTGTGTGTGTATGTGTGTGTGTGTGTGTATAAATAATATGATTCTCCTTAAAAAGTTCTGTTTGGCTTTGAAACTGAAGTTCATTAGTCTTATGGTTATTATAAAAGTGCATTGTGTTGAACTGTGAACTTTAGCCTGGAAAAATATAATAGTTGTTGGCAATAAATTTGAAGTGAGAGAATTTGTCTTTTGTGGAATTCATCAATATGTTTTTGGCATTTTGAAGTGCACAGATAAGAATTCCCTTTCTCTACCCTTTACCCACATGCACATATCCTTTTCTTTAATGAAAACATCATGTAGTTGAGTCATATATTAGACACACTAAAGTATGCTTCCCATCTTAGCTAAAATTGTAGGAACAGAATTTTATTTTGAACTGGTCTATTCTGAGTAACCATTCTATCTTAGTGTGTATCCAGGTAACTTAGGTTGAAAATTTAAAAATTATTAAAAATGATCCATTAGTAAGGAATAAATTCCATTTAAAAAATTAGTTATGATCCATAGTATTGCTGTGCCTTGCTTTAAAAGAAGCTGGAACATGAAAATGTGAATTTATAAAACAGGCATAGGAAGTTTTGTGGGGTTTTTTTCCACATTACAAAAAGGGTTTTTTACCACAGGATTCATGGCAGATGTTCCTCATATTCAACTTCCTAATGCATTTAAGTGCTTTTATTAACATCTAGTTTTCAGTTATCAATTCTCAAAACATGCCTGTTTCATCAAATGCCACAAAAATTGTGGCATTCTTTAAATATGGAGAGGAGATTTTTCAAATTTTGTGGATTAAGATATTGAAAATAATAAATCTACCTTAATGGTTTCTGAGAACACAGTTAAAATGTATTTTAACAGTAATTTACTAAATTAGGGTGTCAGAACTTGACCAGATTTACACAGGAAATTAGATTACTCTGAGCAAAATATATATCTTTGAATTCAAAATTTACTTCTCTGTTTTGGAAACACTACCTTTCTTTCATAGAAGCATTTTGTTTTCTTTAAAAATGCACATTGAACAATTGATGGCATTGCTTAGATCAGCTAGTGTCACATGAGACATCTGAAATTAAGCACATTGTTTAATAGTTTGCCATGTCTGTTTTATGCATTTTCTAGGTAAACTACTGTTCCCCTTCTTCTTTCCATAGAAAATTTTCTGAACTGTTGTTGATATGTTTGTCAATTTGACTTTGGAGGAGGATGATCAGGGGGTATTAATTCCTACTGGCCTGAAAATATTTAGCATAGTAGTAGTAAAGACAGTTTAATATGATAGATACATGAATCAAAGATTTATTAAATTCCTACTGTGTCCAACACATTGTTCTAGGAACTGTGGATGCAAAGGTAAAAAGAAACAAACTTTGCTCTCAAGGAACTTAACATTTTTTTAGAAGCACGTATATATGGACAAATATAAAATTTACAAAGTTATTTTGAGTGTGGAGTTGGGAGGGAAGTGGATGCAGGGCAAGGAAGGAATCAGAGATGGTGATTGAGGTAAGCCTTGAATAGAGCTGGAGATTCCATGAGGAAGGTAATGAGAAGGGCCTGCATTCTAGATAGGAAGGACAGACAGCCTTTGTAAAGGTACATCTTGTACTGGGAGGGACAATTAGCCCTATTTGACTAGAACTTAAAACTGTGTAGCATCTCTGTACAAATCATAGTAATAGTCTTGAAAGATAGGTTTAAACCAGGTGGTGGAGGTCTTTAAATTCCAACGAAGAGTTTGTTTAGTCCTAGGGACAAACGATAAAAGGAATAAGATCTTTGTTTAGCCATCAGGTAGCTCTTTGGCTGTGGCTTCAGAGGGTCAGAAGGAAAAGGAAGGAGAGGAATGGAATGATTATCTGTAAGAATGTCTTTTCACAGAAAGGTGGAATTTTAAAGCTAAAAGAAGCCTTAGAAATAATTTAGTTTGGCCTTTTCATTTTATTGGTAAGGAAGTTGAGCCCTTGAGATGTGACTTGCCCAGTCACAGAGTTTGTATTTATCTTTGAACCCAGACTACAACTCAAGTCTCCTGAGAGTCTATTGGTCTTTATGGTTCAAAAACAGTTTTTTGATGCCTTTCGTTATTTAATATTTTATTTATTTCCTGATACTCCCCCTCTCCATTGAACCCTCCCTTGTAGCAAAGAAAAGGTTGCCCATTGGCAACTCTGTCTAGCAACATGTACAACTTTGTTCATATATAGTTCTTTATTTCTATGTAGAGGAGAGAAATGCTTCATCATCTTTTACCTGTGACCACAAATTGTAATTAATCTGAGTTCAGCTATCTTTTAGTGTTGATTTTGTTTATAGCATCAGTCATTTTGTATGCTGTTCCCTTGGTTGTCTACATGAATTCAAGAAAAATGTTCCTTTGAATCTCTCATATTCATCATTCCCAATGGTAATAAAATGTTGCATTACATTCACCTAGCACAATCTATTCCTCAACCAATAGACAACCACTTTGTTTCCAACTTTTTGCTGTCTAGGTGTCTTTACTATGCAGATGAACTGAAAGGAAATAATGGGAAAAAATTGGAAAGAAGGGAGCCAAGCAGTACTAGATCTCAAACTATATTACAGAGCAGTAATTTTCAAAACAGTTTGATACAGGTTAAAAAAATACATAAATCAATAGAACAGATTAGGTGTATACAATGTAACAGAAGTAAAGCTAGTAGCCTAGAAAGACCCAAGGTCTTTATAAGGTCTGTTATAATCCTTTATAAGGATTCAGTTTGATGAAAAAGTTTCTGGGAAAACTGGAAAGCAGAATGGAAGAAATTAGATATATACCAGCACATCATACTTTATACCAAGATAAGTTCCACATGGATCTGTGAACTAGACATAAAAGGTCACATCATAAAGAAATTAGAGAAATGTGGAAAAAATTACCCATCACATCTATGGATAGAAGAAAATTTCATTACCAAACAAAGGATGTAGAGAGGGTCATAGAAGATAAATTTTGATTACATGAAGGATAATTTTGATTATATGAAACTAAAAAGTTTTTACATAAATATTAAAAAGCTATGATTAAAATGTGTCTTAGATACTGTTCTAAAGCCAGCACTTTCTCAGTTTAAATTCATTGTTGAGATGAAATAAGGCACTCACAAGTTGCTGGACATTTAACAAAGGAGATGGTTTACTTTGCCCTAAAATAGCAAGAATATACAAAAAGGAAGTAGTGAGACTTAGTTTCTCCGGGTGTAGAGGTTCTTTTCTCCCCCACTTCTCCCCTGCCCCTGTCTCCCGCTGGAACCTATCTGGCCAGTAAATCATCAGTCTGTAGAGACTGGTGTGGTCTCAGGCGACTCTTTGCTTTGAAAGGTTGCGGGACTGTTTAGGCTCCCTGAACAAAAAGCTCCATCAGAGAAACTGGGCCAATGAAGTTGCTTGGGAAGGAGAAAGCTGTGGCAGAGAAATCAGGGAAACTGTGTCAGGAAAATACTGATCCTATCACAAAAGGGAAACATTGAACTGAGAAAAGAGTCTTTGTAGCAAGTCTTGCCAATAAATTCTCATTTCCAAGATTAAATATGTAAGGAACTGACAAATTATAAGAATAAGAGCCATTTCCCTATTGATAAATTATTAGTCCTATTCTCCAAATAGTGATGGAAAAGAAAGTTATTCTGAAATTATACCTCATACTCATCAAATTGGCAAAGATGACAAAAAAAAGGAAAATGATAGTTGTTGGGGAGTCTGTGGGGAAACAGACACGTTGATGCACTGTTGGTGGACATGTGAATGGGTCCAGCCATTCTGGAAAGTAATTTGGAATTATTCTAAAAATCCCCAATGGAGTTCAAAGAGAAAGGAAAAGCTCTTCTTACATGTACAAAAATATTGTACGTTATCTTTTTTGTGTTGGTACAAACTGAAAACTCATGGGACACCCATCAATTGGGGAAAGACTGAGAAAAATGAGGTGTATATATCACAAATGAAATAAAACAAAAAGCTAAACAGGCATGATTCTCTGAGCAAGATAAAATTTTATTGTCAGAGCCAATAACCTGAGAATAAGATGGTTCAGTCTCTGCCTTTTTCCAACCAAAGACCTTGAACAAAAAGACAGCTCCCCTTTCATAGGTTTTGGGGAATATATAACAAAGAGTAGCGTAGGGTAGGTGACATCATGAGGTTGTGGAAAAATATGATTGGTTACATAGCTGAGGCATGGGGAACAATGTGATTGCTTGGAAATTCTTCCCTCCTGTGACTAAGAAGTGTTTATTGTTTGAGTTCCCCTGCAGGATAGTGACCCAGACTTCTTTGGATAGCAAACCAGACTCCTTGAAGGATGGCTTGGTGATGTAAAAATATTAGACCCAGCTCCCTTATGGCAAATGGAATCCCCCAAGGTCAGCAGAATTCCTTGAGGCAAGAATAGAATGGTGATTAGCAAGAGAACTGGATTTCTCAACTTAACCCATAGTAGTTTAGGCACTTACAGGAAAGCATCAATTAACTGTAAATAGGATCAATAAGACAATGTTATAGGATTTGTTTTAATTTTCTTAATATTTGAATAAATGTATACATATAGTTGTAATAATGTGGAATACTATTGTGATGTGGGAAATGAAGAAATACAATTTCAAAGAAATAGGGAAAACTTTGTATGAACTGTTAAAGGGTGAAATGAGCAGATCCAGGAAAACTGTTTGCCCTATAACATTAATAGTATAAAAATGGACAATTTTGGGGACATAGAAACTAATGAAGAATTTATACAATAACAATACCATAAACAACTTAAAAAAACTATGAAAGCTCTCAGCAACATAGATGAAGCATGCTGTCCGTCTTTTAACAGAAAAGTGTTGGGATTCAGGATGTGGAATAAGGCTTTTTTTAAAAACTAGTTCACTGCATGAATTTGTTTTCCTTGAATATGTGTGTTTATTACAAGGAATTTGTTTTCTTCTTTTCCCTCCCCAGTTGGGGGGGGGTTGAATTGGGGAGAGAATAGATTTCTTCTAAATTAAAAAAATTAATAAAATTTAATAAATTTAATTAAAAAATAAGTGAAATATCTTTAAAAGGAAATAAACATTTTCTTAAAAAAAGGAGCCATTCATTAGAGTAGGTTGTCAGAAATCAGGATGGATGTCTGGAGGGTTGCTAACTTAAAGATTTCCTGAAAGTTTCTTGGAATATATATGCACGTGTATGCATGTATGCAATATGCGTATAATCTCTCTCCCGCGCCCCCCAGCTCTATTTGGGAACCAGTTATCTTAGTTACATTCACCATAAGATAATTGCTGTAGTAGATAGAACTCTAGACTTGAAGAAAGGAAGGTCTGAGCTCATATCTTGTCTCAGATCATTGTTATTTGAAGAACTAAAGATGATCCTATAAACTTTCCTATTTTAAAGGGTACATTAGAATTCTTCATTTTGTCTTGACATTTTGCAAGTCACTTAAATCTCTTTTAGCCTCAGTTTCCTCATCTGTAAAATTCTCACATAAAAACCACCATAAAGCCCTATATGAATGCTTCTTCTCCTTCTCCTCTTTCTCCTTTTTTTCTTTTTCTCTTTCCTCTCTCCTCCCTCCCTCACCTCTTCATTTCTTTTTCCTCTTCCCTTCTTACTCCTCCTAATTCCCTTCTCTTTTAATGAAGTAATTCTGTATAAGCTGCTTGACTTCTCTGTGTTCTAGGCAACATTCTTAGACTATAAGCTACAGAGAAGACCCCTATCTGTATTGGTAGATGATTTTCTTATCTGGGAGTTTCCTTTTAAAATGAAATCACAGGTCCAAGAAGTCACTTGGTCTTGCCCCATATGTTTCTGAGCCTGTGGCAAAGCTATCAAGCTATTCCCCTGTCTTCTCTCCTTTCTTCCCATCCCAAGTATTTAATTCGTATCACATATACCAAACCATTTAGGATCATAGGATTTATAATTTGAAGAACATGTAGTTCTAGTCTCTCAATTTATAGATGGAGGAAACCAAAGCCCATAAAAATAATGTGACTTTCTTAAGGGTGATAGGTGGAAGTAGCAAAACTGGAAGCAAAACTGGAAATTGAACCCAAGTTCTCTCAAACAAATCCGGATATCTTTTATTATAAAATTTTCTCAAAAAGAAATTTGAAAATATTTATAGTTGAAAATAAGTCCAAGGTCTCTTTTTTCCTCTCTTCTTTCTCCCTTACAAAAAGAATTCCACATGCACATGACATTGGCTGTGTTGATATACTTCGTACTTGTAGGGTTATAGTATTTGTCAACTTTGTGTTTGAGTTAGGAATTTGAAAATTCAACTAATGAAGATCCCTAAATCCTGGAAATGGATTCTTTTTGTATTTTCTGAATTATGCAACATTTGTTTTAAAATTTTATTTCATTTAAAATTTCATTTTTAGAGCTTTTCAACTTCATTAAAAATGAGCAAGTCTAATATAGATTTTTATAGTAAGGGAGTTTATAGTACTATCTTCGGTCTGTTTTAGATATATGATATAATGAAATACGTTTTTAATATATTTAGTTTTTATTTGGCATTTCATGTACAATATTGTAATTTTTTTTTGTTTAGATTCCATGTTGTTGCATCAAAGGGAAATTTGGAGTGTTTGAATGCCATTCTTGTACATGGAGTTGACATTATTGCCAGTGATGCTGCAGGTATTCAGTTTTCTTTAAAACTTACTTGTAGAACAGAATAATTTGTAAGGCGCTAATTGTCTCATTCAGGCTTTTTAAATGAGGGACAACTTTCTACTTTAAATAAATGGAAAAATATTGTTAATACAGATGCACAAGTCAGTATTTATGTTATATTTACATATGGAAAGGCAGGTTGTAATAAAATGGGTTAGATATCCTCTAGAACAGGTATTCTTAATCTGGGGCTCATAAATTTGTTTTAGAGATATTTTCATAACTGTTTCAGCATAGTTGGTTTCCTTTGAAGTCTATGTATTTTATCCATTTAAAGATATGCTGAGAATACTCTTTAAACTTAAATCAGACTGTCAAAGGCATTCACGACACAAAAAAAAGGTTAAGAATCCCTGTTTCAGACAAGTTAGATAAAGTTATTTGAAGGGAAACTTGATATATTAATTAAAAAAAAAACAACTTGTTTCCACTTTTTTTTTTGTTCCCTTTCGTCTGGAACCGTCAAGGTATACTTTTACTCTCCAGACAAAAGTAAGCTAATTTCTTTGGCTGTGTTTCCTTTTATCACTTTTACTGTCTTCACCTGTCTTCTTGCTTTTGTGTCTATTTTTTTCCTCCTAGTGTAAGCTAAGCTCTCTTCCTTACTTAATCAAAATCCTTCCTTCTTTTCCCTTACTATAGTCTACATATATTATCTGGCATACTATCATATTGGTCTATAATTGAAATTATGTTGAAGAGAAATATTTATATACCTCAAAGTAATCACGACTGTTATCTTCAAGCTGGATTTGTGGCAGAAGTGTTACCTACATTCGAACTCTTAAAAAAAATTAGTGTCTTCCCTATAACAGGTCCTTCTAGACATTGAAGATGATTCAATTATGAATAAAGCGTACCCCGACCTCAAGGAACTTACTGTCTATTAATAAGAAAAAGAAAAGTGCATAACTTACCTTGATCAGACAGTGTGATAGAGTGTGTAAGAAAGATCATTGCATCTGACTGGGAAAATCACTAAAGGCTTCATGAAGAAGATACATTTGCAGGATGGGAAGCTAGGTGGTGCAATAGATAGAGCACCAGTGTGGGAGTCAGGAGGACCTCCCCTGGAGGAACTCCCCAGGAGTTCAAATCTCCCCTCAGATGCTTGATACTCACTAGCTGTGTGACCTTGGGCAAGTCACTTGACCCCAGTTGCCTCATGCTGGGTCATCTCCAGTCACCCTGATGAATATCTGGTCACTGGAGGAGAAGTGAGGCTGGTGATTTGCACAGCCCTCCCTCACTCAAAACACAGTCAAGTGCAAGTCATGTCATTATTTCTCTGATGGTATGGTCTTCTTCGGCAACGGAGGACGAACACATGCACACATTTGAAGGATGGGCAAAATGGTTTCGGCAAAGATGGAGTGTGGACAGAAGAAGTAATTTCTGGCAGAAGTAATAACACCTTTTTCAGTATTCTAAGATGACTTTTCAGTTTTGTAATGAATTAAACAAATTTTTTTAAGCACATATGTTGAGCAGGTTACTTTGCTAGGTACTAGGTATGCAAAAAATGAAAAAAAAATCTGTCATTCATGCTCTCAAGGGGCAAAGAGTGTACAGGGCACAGAACATGTACACACGTAGTTACAAGGCATAGCAAAGTGTGATAGGAGTAGTGTGGGATTGAGACTGTGCCCTAGGAAGATTCGAAGAGGAAGAAAAGAGGGAGGTGATGATGAAGATGATTCATGAAGGAGATGGCAGCTGAGCTGAGGTGGGAAAGAAGAAAAGAATTCTAAAAGGTGAAGAGGAAGGGGATATATCCCAGCAATGGGAGCTAATCAACAAGCATTTATTAAGTGCTTACTGTATGCCAGATACTGTGCTAAGAACTGTCATTACAAAGGCAAAAATGGGAGCCCAAAATCTAATGGGAGGTAGCATGCAAACATGTACAAGCAAGATACACTAGAGGTAATCTGAGAGGAAAATCACTAGCATTAAGGGGAACCAGAAAAGCTTACAGAGGATGGGATTTTCTCTTAAGATTTAAAAGAAATCAGGGAATCTAAGAGGTAGAGACAAGAAGGGAGAGTATTCCATGCATGGAGGACTGCCATGAAGATTGGAAAGATGTCATAAAATTGGGTCATGTCATAAAAGGCTTTAGAAGCCTAATAGGATTTAAAGTTTCATCTTGGAGGTAATAGGAAGCTCCTTGAATTCATTGCATTGGGATATGGCTGTCACATGGTCAGACTTGTGCTTTAAGATCATTTTGATAGAAAAATCAAGGATTGACTGAACTAGAGAGACTTAAAGCAAAGAGACAAAATAGGAGGCAGCTCTGCACTGTGATGGAATACATAGAAACAATGGCAGAAAGAGTGAAAGAAAAGTTGAATATTCTGATTTGGTTGGAATGTAACAATGCATCAGAGAGTAATGTGAAATAAAGTTGGTAGGTTAATGCCTACCAGAGAGTAATGTGAAATAAAGTTGGTAGGTTCTATGCCTATCAGAGAGTAATGTGAAATAAAGTTGGTAGGTTCCCTAATGCCTTTAATGTTGGTAGGTTCCCTAATGCCTTTAATGTTGGTAGGTTCCCTAATGCCTTTAAAATAAAATACACTCTTTAGCCCTCCAAATCCAATTTGGAGGGCTAAAGAGTGTATTTTATTTTAAAGGCATTAGGGAACCAGGAAAGATTTTGAGCTGAGAACCCTGAATATATCTGTGCCTTACTTACCAAAATTATTTCGGTAGCTGTGTGAAGGATACATTATACAGGAAAGCCCTCATACTTTGATCACACTCTTGCCCCTAAGATCTCTATAATCACACAGTATTGCATGAATTATGTAAGAGAAGATACCCAATAGCTGGAAATACTCCTTAATTTGGAAATTTTCTTGGAATTAATCAGAGGAGGTTGCTGCTTTGACTACTGTCAGGCCTGTTTTTTCAGTGCTCACTTTCCATACCACTTTATCTAGGACATTTGGTAACTTTTTATTAAGGGGGAAAAAATCACCCACTAGGTACTTAGATACCCAACATATATATGGATATTAGTATGTATAATTTTCTTTGATTGTATTCTACTTTTAGTTGTTCCTAAAGAAAATCTTACTGAATCATCCATTTCTAATGACCAAAGTTATAAAAATGTTGTAGTCTCCTGTCTATGTGTGTACTTATTCAAATGTATTATGTATTAATTAGACTTTTATTCATAGGGAGAAATGCCCTTCATCTTGCTGCGAAATATGGACATGCTTTGTGCTTACAAAAGCTTTTACAGGTAATGAAAATTAAACCACTTTTTAAAAATTCTTTTCATTATATACTAGGCATTGTTTTAATGTGTTCTTCAAACTTTGGGTGAAAGAAAAATGTTTGATTTATTTGGTCTTATTTAGACATTTTTTTAAATGGAGGAATGTTAAAGAAAACAGTGGGGAGATGAATTGCATAACTTAGTGTATTAAAAATAAACTATGGAGACTCCCTTCTTGTGAACATTAGCTGAAATTAGAAATTTTTGACATTTTAGTTTATATATTTATGACCTAAATTAAAATAATTCAACATATAGTATGACTTTGTTTTCCTTTCATGTAAAATACTTTTTATACATTATTGGCTTGAGTCTGTCAGCCAACAAGTATTGTCTATAGAGCCTTACAACAACCAGTGAAAAATTGTATTCAGCTCATTATTTAATGTCAGGGAGTAATTTTGTTACAGTGGTAGTAGTTTTTATGGAATTTGAGATTTCTTGAATTAAATGTTCTAGGGATTGGCCAAGTAGACATTTCGGTAAACTTTTTTGTTTTTTAAAACCAATAAACTATTACATTAATGATAGCAGTTGAAACTATTTTTCTGGTTGTTGAAGTTTAAGTATAGCTTGTCTTCTGATTTAAAAACTCATAAAGATACCTTTCTGTATTCTATGTTATTAAATCTTTTTTTCATCTTTGGTGAAATCTTATTACACACACTTTCTGTAATTTGTTTTATGCATTCTTATGCATTCTTCCATGTCAAACTAAATAATGAAACAAAGGAAAATGTAAATAGATTGACTTTTACTGAACATTGACTTAAGGTAGATACTTTAAGATCTGTTTTTGAATATAGAATCTTAGTAAATAATTTGTTTATTAATTTATTGATAGTATAACTGCCCCACCGAACATGCAGACCTGCAAGGTAGGACTGCACTTCATGATGCAGGTAAGGAAAAATTTCACTAGTGGCAAGAGATTCTTTTTTTAATGTTTCTTTTAAAAATTTTAAAAACTACTTTTACATCTTTTAAAAAGCTATTTTACTTTCATTGTTCATATTTGACAGATTGTGTTCTTTTAGAATGTTGCCCAGTTTGTCCTTTGGTTCTTAAAAATTGCATTTTCATTTTGTAAAAAATTAGTTGAATAATGTTGTGGGTAAAGCCTGTATCATTGCATTAAGTTTTTATTAAGGTTTTGTACTAACAGTATTGCAGGAGTTATAATTAGTATTTGTGTGACCAAGTTTTCTCTTTGAGGGTTCTCTCTAAATATCACAAAAAAAAAAAAAAGGAAAGGTGAAAACAGGACTGAAATGCAAGAGATTAATTTAAAAATACACACACACGCCACAGAAATTTAGAGCAGGAAGCAACTTTAGAAAATGTCCATTCCTTCATTTTATAGATGAATGAGTGAGCTCTAGATGGTAATTTCTCCAGATTCATAGTGATTATGATGGTAAAGATGAAACTCCAGTCTCAGTCTCTTTGTCTCTTTACAATATACTATACTAGTTTGCTATTCCTTAAGTCAATGAATTCTTAAACTGTCTTTCTTTTTATAATTTTATTTAACAGAAAGATACAGTTATTATTAGTGTGAGAAATAATACAGCAGGACTAAGAAATTAACTTCTAACATAAAAATCATCTGGTTTTTATTTTATTGTTGCTTTTAAAAGATATTATGTTTTACTCTTTTTAAGATTTTTCTCCTTATTTTTCATTCTTTTAAGACAAAGTAAGTTCCTGAAACTATATTTTATGATATATTGAAAGCATAAAATTGATAAAACTAAATATTACCATTTACCTAATAGATAATTATATCTTTGGATCACATTTCACTTGTTTAATGTCATGGTTTAATATCAAATGACATTTTAATCTAATATAGTAAGCATTATATATTGCATTTTAAAATATATAACAAAAACAGAATGATGGTTTTATAGTTAAGAATTTCATGAATTAAGGTTTTGTTTATGCTTGCAATAAATGTTTTGAATAAAATGTTTTGCTCTGATCAAAAGACATTCAGAAATGAAAGTATGACTAAATTTCACAATATGGACTCTGCTGAGCCAATATTCTTTTCATCTTGATACCTCAGAACGATTAACAAGTACAGTTTTTTCACAAGATTATAAATTTCTCTGATTTATGAATATACTGTTTATTTTTCATCTATTTTAGATATTAAAAATAGTATTTTTTTTATAAAGTTCTTAGTAATGACTAGAATATCTGATTCTAAGGAAATTTTGTTGTATTTAGAGAAAAGTAATTTCTTTCGTCAAAGTGAATTAATACAACACTTTAAAAATGATCCAGTCAAACAATTCTTAAAATAGAAATGTGATGATCTGTATCATTGAGACCAATGTATTAGAGGTTGTGAAGGTTCTACCTTTTTAAAGTTTCTGGCATTTTAAAAGATAACAGTTCATGCATTACACTGCTAGGAGAACTAATGCCTCATCAGCATATTTTCTTTCTAATGTGCAGCTATGGCAGATTGTACTTCTAGCATACAGCTACTTTGTGACCATGGAGCCTCAGTAAATGCCAAAGATGCGGTAAGTTAACTTAGAGTCATTCCACAATTCAACTAATGGAGGTGATACTGCTTTTCTCTATTTCCCTCTTGATTGCATTGTGAGGTACTTGAGGGAAGGGAGTATTTCTGACCTTTGTGTGCATCCCCAGCATCTAGCACAGTAACTGGTGTGTGATGGCTGCTTAGTAAATGCTTGTCACCTTTTCAGTTTGTCTTCTTATTACTTTTCAGGATGGGCGGACACCGCTAATACTGGCCACTCAGATGTGCAGACCAGCAATATGCCAACTTCTTATCGACAGAGGTGCAGATGTTAATGCCAGAGACAAGCAAAATAGGTAATGTGAAGTCAGTAACTAAATGGCTCATTCTTTTAAATTTAGTTTCATGTTGTGTGAGCCTGCAAACTGGAAAATGCCTGCTTCATTTTATCGTAAATTGAATTATATATAATTAAATTAAAGCAAGAGAGTTAACTATATTATGGACTGACCATTATGGTGAATCTTTTGTAAAACAAATAGTAATTCATCATATTTATTCTCACCTTTTTTTTTTTGGTAAAACTATTCTCTTAGCAGATTTATTCACAACTGGGACCACTTTAAATCAATGATTTAAGATGATGAAAATTAAATTCTTTTAAATATAATTTCATTAAAAAAATAGCAAGCTGGGCAAAATGCATAAGGTAAACCAGAGACTTATTCAAAAACCACATGAAAGCCACTTAAAGCTAACATTCAACAAATTGAACTGTTAATTTACTTGATAGCTGAAAAAAAACATTTTGGATATGTTTGTTGAATTTATAATTTGACTTTCTGATATCTAACGTAATTTTCTGACTGGTAAAATTGTGGAATTAAATATGTAAGTAGAATTTAAATATGTGAATTAATTGAAATAAAAAGGAACTGTTTCAATTATATGAGTTGTTTAAATTTCTTCAGTGAGATAAGAGAGGGAAAGGAAAGAGGAGAAAGAAGTGACTATTTTTGTGATATCTCAGTTAAAACCTGTATTGTTTTTTAAACAAAACCAACTACCATAAAAACAGTACCTAAATTTCCCAGTTTATTTCAAACAGTGTTTGTGTACATTAAATGGAGTTGTTAAGACCTAAGTGAACATCCCAGTTTTGACACTTAGTAGCTATATGACTAGGCAAGTCGTTTAACCGTTACATTGTTTCTCAGGTAACTCCTTAGGATTCATCTAATGCATCATAGGGCGATTGCAGTCCATAGTTTTCTTGAATTCTCTCAAATGTTTCCTTACAATGTTTCATTATTGTGGTTGTGTCTTGTTCTAGGACTGCACTTATGTTAGGTTGTGAATATGGTTGTAAGGATGCTGTGGAAGTTTTAATTAAAAATGGTGCAGATGTCAGCTTGTTGGATGCCCTTGGTAATGATAGTTGTTACTATGCAAGAATTGGTGATAATCTGGACATTCTAACCTTAATGAAGACTGCAGTTGAAAATGCAAACAAAGGTACCCAGAAATTTCCTTAACTTTGAAAGAATAAATGAATAGATTTATGGATACATGAATGAATAAAAACCATTTATTAAATGTTTATCGTGTGTCAAGCGTTGTGCTACGTTGTGAGAACAGAAATGCAGAAACAAGATAGTGCCTGCCATAGGAGACATCAGGAGGGTTGATTGACATACCCTTTCCATAATCAATGGTAGCAGTGGTTCTCTCAGCATTGGGGAGTGTGGTGTGTGATATGCATGCTGTAGTAGCAAGGTTGGCGAGGAGATGTCCAGGGTGAATGATTTAGGATATGGTATCTTAATTTAGGCAGGCTCAGTTAAAATAAGCAAAACAGCATGTATTAGAAATAGAGTATTTTAACTTTTGTGAGAACAGAAAACTTTTGCTGAAAGAAAATTTGTCTCAATTAGTAAATCTTTTAAATATCTCCTTACATATTATATTTTATACAGATATATAGAGTATGTTTTTTACTTGGTTATGTTAGATCCCTTGAAGTAGGATTTACTGTTAGTTGTGCCGTAAAGTCCTTGATTATTGTGGCAGCTCTAATCCATTGGAAAGTAATTTAGAAACCTGAAGAACAGGTATCGAGTGAAGTCATAATACTCCTATTTGTAGGGAAATGGTTTTGTCCCTTTTAGGTGGGTGTATGTTAAAAATTCTTGAAGTTTTTCCTTTGAGTAAAATAAAATTATAATAAAATTAATCAACTTAGATTATTATTAATAATAATTATGAAAGATAAAGGAAGCAGAGAATTATAGGGAGGGAAAAGCTCTATAGAGATCAATGTTGGCGTCTCCCCTCCCCACTGTAACTGTGTGACCCAGGTGAAGTTATGTTATTTTACCTTTTAGCCCTGGGTTATGAGAGGAGGAGACTGGACCAGATTCTTTCTAAGGTCATTTCCAGTTCTCCAGTTCTGTAATTCTATGAATAATGTGTTTCCTGTCTAACCTAATTTATTGTTAGTTGTTTTCATCCCTCCCTTTTTTGCTTTTTAGGGAGAGAACCTTCAAAGAAAGGACTATCTTTCCAACAGGTAAGTCCTCATTCCAAAATTAATGGAGAGAAACTACCCAGGGATGACTAGATTGAGAGGAAAAATGCTATCAAATTGACTTAAATTGAACGTCTCAAAAAATCCAAATAGGTTGTAGTTTTTGTAATGACTTTATGGAGAATTTTCAAGTTCAAGGCTTTAGTCTTTAGCCTGATTGTTTTCAGTCTGCCATAGCTTGTCTCTGAGCCTCAGTTTTCTCGTTTCCAAAATGGGGGGATAAGTACATGCTTAAATGTTTTTGGGTTCCCAGTGAGAAAAGGAACAATCCTATTATGTTAATTTAGTTATTTAGAAACTGCAGTAATTTCTCCCTTGACACATTTATGAATCATATTTTAGGTTATAATGAGTCATTTTGGGGATGAATTTTGCTGATGCTTTATCCTACCCATTTGATGTGAAGTCTTGTCTTCTCAGTTAAAAAAAAAAAGATATATGTACTAATGAAAAATGAAGACTTACAAATTTTGTTTCTCCTGATCAACCAGAGAAATGCATTCTTTACTGTCATTCATTTAACCAGCATTTCTTAGGTGACCACAGTGTGCTAAGAGATAGGACTATAAAGAAAAAATCAGTATGGATTTGGCTGTACTTTTTTTGGTATAATAATGTCACTTGCCTTCATTTTGTGGCAGCTAATAATTGAGATAAAAATGGGTACTGTTATACTTAAGCATATTCTTTTGATGATTTTTAATTTTGGAGTTAAGTGATCATTGCTTTGAATACATTTGGTAAAATAAACTTACTCTATTGATTTGAGTTTGATAGACTTAAGTAAGATATTGTGCTTTAAAATGGCTCTAATACTCAAGTAATTTAGTATTTTGAAGCTTTCAAATAATAGGTTAGAATTACTTAAATGATAGCTATTTGAAAGTGAATTCCATTTTCAGAGATGAACTTTTTAGTTTTATACAGATAGAAATACTGCCACCTTGTGTACTATAGAGCAAAGCTTAGTCTAGATTATAAAGTAAAATATGCGAGGTTTAAAGTTTTCTTCAAAATGGGCTTTTTAAAAAAGGTTTATTCATTCATAACTTTACCTTGTTACATTTTAATGTAATAACATAGGTATCTTATGTTCCACCGAAGCGAAATCTGTCACATATGCAAGATGAAGGAAATATAAAACCGTATCAGAGGGAGCAGAAAAATGTTCAGGTAATGCTCCAGGAAACAGGCACACTCAAAGAAATGGTATGTTCCTTTGAACAGTAAAATAAAAAAATATTTGGATAGGTTTGTTTCTGTTATTGTGGTTCTCAATTATTGCTTGAGTCTCCTTTAAAAGAAAAATGAACTATCCCAACATTTCTTAGCTGACACCATTTAGTTTACATAGCATTTAGAAGTACAATAATTTTTCACTGGGAGCTTTTTATATCAACGAAATTACAGGTCTGGTCCAAAAATATACACACTCCTGCATGTGTGTATGTGCGCATTTGGGATATCAGTTCCGATTGACACTTTTTGTATAATGTATATAGTCTTTGAGAGTTTCCTGGGACACAGAGAAGTTACATTACTTGCACAGGACAACATATTGAATCTGTGTCAAAGGCAAGACGTAATTGCAACTTTTTACTTCAAGACATTAGCTAGAAAAAAAATTCCAATTGCTGTCAACTTTTCTTGACTGAGCTAGGTTTGTTTTGGTTTGCCTTCTTTAGACTTAAAATAGTGATACCTTGTAGCTTCTGGGTATGTTGAGAGGAGAAAAATAATACTTATTAAAAAAACTTACTGGAGTAGAAACAGTAACTATGTGACTTATATAGTTGAAACACTGGAACACGTGAAAAAGTATATGTGAATACCAGAAGCCCCTTTCATAGATACTTTTATCAAATAAAACAAGAGCGCAACTCTGTTCTGGTTTTCAGCTATCATGCATTGTTCTTGGGGAAAGATGGTTATAGATTTTGAAGTAAATATAATTTAATATAGTTTGTTTTTACTAGATGGCCTCAGTGTTGATAAACAGTAAAATACTATCAAGTATGATCTCATTACAGATTTTGGAGACTTAAAACTAAAAATAGTTCTGACTTACTTGGTTAACGGTTGCTTTTAACCTTGTTTTTGCCAGGAACAGTGCATTCTTCTATGTGCTGACTTTTAAATATTAGTATTTATTGTTATTATGTTGCAATGGCAGCATGGTAGAGTGAGTAAAATATTAATAGTAGGGTCAGAAAGATTGGCATTAAAAT
This sequence comes from Potorous gilbertii, assembly GCA_028658325.1. Taxonomy (NCBI): domain Eukaryota; kingdom Metazoa; phylum Chordata; class Mammalia; order Diprotodontia; family Potoroidae; genus Potorous; species Potorous gilbertii. The sequence goes on along the minus strand of CM053769.1, from coordinate 586,058,608 downwards.
TTTTCCTCTAACACTTGATTTGTGATCTCTGGCATGCCATTTAACTCATCCCTGAGCCTCAGTTTTCTCATTTCTAGAGTGGGGCCAATAATTCCTTTAGTACCCACCTTAGAAGGTTGTGAAATTCAAATGGGACTATGGAGAGGTTCCCAAATTTTCAGTTCGTGGTACCATTAGTTTATGTCTTCAGTTTATGTCAGTAATTTTTTCATGGTACATCCAGTCCAAAACATACCCCAAGGTTGAATTTATTAAGTAGCTAGGTCAAGACAACTGGATAAATACATCTTCACTACTTAATAGCTATTAAAAAAAATCCATATAGAATAAAAGAAAAAGTAGTATTTTTATTAGCTGTGTGTACCTGTTAGGCACTGCACAGCCTCTCAAACCTATTAGACACGGATACCCTCATTTCTTTTTCTTCTAACATTGATTTTTTTCATAGTTTTTGCTTTTTATTATAAGAACTGCCGAAAACTCAACTTTGCAAAGACAATATGTTACAAATGAGAACTTTAGAGAAGCAGTTGGTATAGCTGAAAAGTACAAGTGAACAAAAACACATGTCAAATAGAACATCATTGAAAGAAGAAATGCAGTCTGTTCTAATGCTGCAACAGCGGACCACCATGAAGGCCGTGGTTCACTCAGGAACCAACAGATGTTTATTATTGTTTTATCATTAAATTGAAAGTTTCAAGTGTTCCATTGTGCCCCTGCGAATTTGCCATGGTATAGTTTGAGAACTGCAACTGTTCTGTAAGATTTGTAAACTTCAGATTCCTAGATAAATGGTAATTACTATTATTACATGTGTTTATTAAAAATTAATTTCTTAACTTGGTTGACATTTCAATAGTTATTTTGTGTATGACTTAAGAGACTGAAGAAATGCATTTATGGTTCTATTAACAAGATGTTTTCTTTCTAAATTGCCCATTTACATATTATTCTCATTTTTTATCAATATTTTTTAAGGATCTAGAGGCTGAAAATGAAAATTTGAAAGAAAAGTTAAGAAACATTCAACAAGAACAAAGAATATTAGTAGATAAAGTCAATGGATTACAACTGCAGCTGAATGAGGTATCGGCTTTGTATAAAAAAAGAGGATGCCAAGTAATCTTCATCATTAAAAAATATTTCTGAAATATTCTCTACTTTGTGCAAGGCATTATGTTAGCCTTTTGGCCTCTCTGCCCTTATGGAGCTTATGGTTTAGTTGAGGAGCCAAGACATATATGCAGAAAGCTAAGTTATAGTACAAAGCAGCACATGCATTAAGTGCTGTAGAACTCTAGACAAAGGAGAGCTTAATGTAGACTGATATGGTTAGGAAAGCACAAGGGAGAAGGCAGGACTTGAGATATCACCCTTGAAGGAGGAATAAAATTTGTACAGTAGCAGAGATGGGAAGAAGGCTTGATTGAATAGGTCCAGAGTGAGAATGGGAATCAAAGATGATACCAAGTTTTTAACGTGGGTGATCAGAAGGTTTGTGGTGCTCTTGATAGGAAGAGGGGACACGGGACACAGAGGGGGTAATAATGAATTGTATTTTGAATATGTTGATTTTGAGATGTTGACCAGAAATCCTGCTACAAATGTCCACTCTGTATTTAGTGAGGTTGGTTTGAAGCTCAGGGAAGAGATTGGCCTTAAACATCTGTGAATTTGTATATTGGTGATAATTAAGGCGTGGGAGCTGAGAAGATCGTCAAGTGGAGAGTATAGAAAGGAAAGAGAAGAATGGCACAGAACAGAGTTTTAGGGTACATCCACAGTCAGGGAGTGTTACAGAGATGATTATGTCAGTTAAATTACAGTTCATAGAGACCTGATATTTTTGCAGTTTAATTCATAAATTATGGAGAAATGTAGCAGTTAATATTCAAACAATTTCTAATTGGAGCATTTTCTCTTACTTGTGAAATGGGAAAACTTAAAAAAGAAGTCTCAGCATGTTAATTTACAAAATAGAAACTGTGGATAAAATTGTTGGTACCCAAACTAAACTGAGCCAGTTTAAAATAAACCCATGAGGGTTTATTGCGTTCATTTGCAAGGGAGCCCTACCCACATGTGGATGAAGACCCCTTGAAGACCAAAAGGACAAGACTTATACCACTTTGATTTTAGGCAGGAGGTGATTTGGATATTGGATACAATGTACCTCTGGATTGGAGAGTGCTTGTTGCTGGGGGCTTATAGGGTAGGACTAAGGAATATAGTATCCTTTGATTGATTAAATAGGTTCTGTTGCAACAGTAACAGGAAATAGTAACAGGAAAGGTTCTTCAGGTTAGCAATTCCTAACCTAATTAATTTTAGTTATTATTTAGATATTTATTTAGATAATAATTGTCCTTGCTATTTCAGCAGAAAAGGTCAAAGACGGGGCAAGGGCTGCAGTGAAAATAGGGTCAGAGAAAAAAAATAGAAAAATATGGAATGGCTCTAGCTTACTTGACTATCCACAAGACAAGAGTCTGTTAAAATGCTAACCAAGAGTTATTTTTATAGCTTATGGTATATAGGGATCTTGAATAATGATGAGACAAATACCAGAGTATTTTTTGCATTTTTTGAAAATGAAGGCATAGTGTGAGGTATTTGAACTGTATTTTGTAATTCATATTTTTCATGCAAAGAATTCTGGAATACTTTAGTTCTGTCAAAAATTAATTTGGAACCTATCATACAAATGTCTGTTTCAGTTTGTCATTCCTAAATGTAATATAAACATGATTTCTAGGAAAAAATTTTTTAAACTAATGAAATAAAAAACCACTCTGCTGAATAAAAAATTTAAGGGTTAGATACACATGTAGGATTATTAATATACTTGTTAATGCCAATAGATTAATTAATAGTTAATGCTAACTATGCATTGAGGAACATTTTTCTTTAGTAATTGTGGAAAATAAGATCATTTTAGGGAAATTAATTACTATAGCATTAAATAAGCATATAAACATCTTGAAATGTATTTTTGGCATATGAGTATTTTGTTGCTAGTAGTTGTAAACATATAGCATAATTACAGAGAAATAGACAACAAATAAATTTCATATTCAACCAAAAGTTTTTAGTATTTGCTGTGTGTAATTCATTAATATCTATAAGGCAAACAAGGATTACAAGGCATATTCCCTGCCTTTGAGGATCTAACAATTTTACTAAGGACTCATTTATCATCAACTATATTCAAAGTATAATGTAAGGGAAAATAAAACAAAAATCTGTACTTTTATAAAAATTGGCAAAGATATTACTACAACTTGTACAGTTAGCAGAAGTACATATTTTCAAAAACTCACTTCACTTGGCATCTTCAGCATTTTCAGCTTTATGTGCCTCCTCTGTTTTAAGTGGCAAAATGAAAAAAATTCTCTGCCTTCAGGGAGCTTACAGTGACCTGGGCAGGCAAGATTTGTCCAAGCAAAAGAGCAGCAATAGAAGATTTGTTTTTAATGGGAATTGAGAGGAGTGTTGTGAACCACTGTGTTAAAACTTTAAGGAAAAGATGTGACTTGAGCTAACCTTTGAATTATGGGTAAGGTTTAGATAGGCCTAAAAACATTAGAACATAGATTTTAGAGTTGGTGAAATCGTAGAAGCCATCTGGTAGGCTGGAGGAAATTAGTGTGTATAGAGAGTTGGAGGATGCAATGAATGAATATTATGTTTAGAGTATTATGATTAGATCAGCGTTATTTGAATAGAAGGGATTGGAGTAAAGGATGGAGGAGACAGTTGTTGGTGATAAAGTTAAAAAGTAGCTTGAAACAAAATTGTGGACAAAGGTGAAGTCATGCTGAGAATTTTGAATGGTGAGATTTTTGAACATATTAAAAACAGCATTTTAAGGAGATTAATTTAGGAGCAGTGTGCCAGATAGATGGGGGGAAAGAACTACTAGACTAAAATGGTAATTGAGGGGTGTGTAGCCAAGATGGTGGAGAAAAGGCAGGGACTCACCTGACCTCTCCCAAATTCCATTTTAAGCAACTTTGAATAATATCTCAGAATGAATTTTGAAGTGGCAGAACCCACAACAAAACAGAGTAAAACAATTTTCTAGCCCAAGACAGTGTAGAGGGTTGGCAGGAAAGGTCTGTTGCACGGGGATGAGAGTGCAGTGCAATCCTGCACAGGTAATATCTGGGCAAGACAGCATCAGCAACTGAATTGCAGCAGCAACTTCTGGAGTTATCAGCCCTCGTAGTAAGGGTGGGGCAAGGCTCGGCAATTGAACTCGGAGCACAGATTGAAGATTGAGATGCATTTTTTTTTAAAGACATGGCCAATGAGAAATTTTGTTTTCCTTGATTATATTTGCTTATAACAAGGATTTTGCTTTTCTTGCTTTCTCAATGTGAGCGTGGGAGGGAAGTGGAGGAAAAAGAATGATCCTCATCATTATAATAGCTAGTATACATAGCACCTACTATGTAACAGACAGGTGATGATATGTCCTAATTTTAGAGTTGTTGAAACTAAGACAAAAAGAGTTAAGTGACTTACCCAAGGACCCATAGTGCGTCTCTGAGGCTGGATTTGAACTGAAGTCTTGCCCACTCCAGACCCAACACTCTTTCCAATGTGCCACCTATTCAGAAGGCTGATCTTTGTTTGAAAATAAAATTTAATTTAAAAATTTAGGACTTGAATGGACAGAGGCCAATCCCTTATTTTATAGATCAGGAAATTGAGGCCAGAGAGCTTAAGTGCATCATCAAAAGTCATGTAAGTAGTAAGTGTGATATGAAAGTGGCAGTGGAAATAGAAAAGAAGAATTGGTTAGGAGGGCTATGAAAGACTGATAATACTTGATTATTGTTTCTGTATGCAAGAAATAGAGGAGTCAGAGATAACTATGAAACTGAACTTGAATGAAAGTAGGAGTGGTGTAGAGATAGAGACTAGACTTGTGGTTTCATTGGTACAGGGAACTCCTCAGTGAGGAAATTGCCTCTACCAGTTTAGGTTAGCATCTTCTCCCCACCCTGGCCTTAAAGAACATAGCCAAGGGCACTGAGGAGTTGTGACTTTACCAGTGTTACTCAGGCAATAACTTGAACCCAGGACATCCTAATTTTGAAGCTAGTCTTTTCCAACTATGATACCAGCAAGATGATTATATGAAAATAGCTCATGAACTCACAAACCCATATAGGATCACAAATTTATTGTCATAAATCATTCTCATCCTTATTTTGTATCCCTGTCATAGTTTTTTAAAAAAAAATGGTTATTTTTGTTTTTAATGGATGCAGAGGCTCATCTATTTTTAAAACTTTCTATGAATATTGAAATTAATTTTCTTTTTTTTTAGGAAGTAATGGTTGCTGATGACCTTGAAAATGAGGTAGGAGGAAAAAAAACTTTTTGGAGGAAAAGATGCTCATGTAAAAATTCTACATAACACTATTATAGTGGGAAAAGAACTAGATTGTGAATTAAGAGACTTCAGTTCTAGCCCTAGTTATCAGAATCAGTAAAAATTCACTGAGTGCCTGCTATGTTTCAGACTCTGTGTTAAGTGCTGCACATAGAAAGAAAAGTATAAGACAGTCTTTATGCTCAGAGAGTTTTCAGTCTAAGTAGGGTGTGGGCTGGTGTGTGAGGCTTCCAGTTCTGATGTAATAAAGTTCTGCAGTCAGTTAGTGAAGTGATCCGAGGATGTATGTTTCACAGTTGATTTCATCTTACAGACTGGTGAGTTTCTAGAGATGATGAAGTCTAGCCAAGTAACCAGAAGTTTTGGGTTTTTTTTTGTCAAATTAATCTCTGAGTTGTTCTTCTTCCTGTAAAGTTGAGAGAGAAAGAGAGAGATACAGAGAAAGAGACAGAAGGACACATAAAGAGAGAACTAAGTATTTACTATATGCCAGGTATTATATTAAAGGGGGAGTACAGATATAAACAAACAAGACCATCCCTATTCTTAAGGGGCTTACAGTCTAAGGGGAAAAACAACACATAAAAGGGATCTAGAAAGTAAGGGAAGGAAGCAAATCAGCTGGTATGAAAGATAAAGACCAGAGAGTACAGTGAAGTGAGTATAACTTGGACCCCTTGTGAAATGGTAACTCCTGCTTGGGAGTTGTCAATCAGGAGAACAGGATTGAGGGCATAGATTTTTTTTCAAGGTGGAAAGGTGGTGGTCAAGTAACAACAGAAAATGGGAGTATGAGTTGTTAGATCTAGATCATTCATAATAGTCCCTTCTAATGCAAAAACTCTTTCATTTCCTTTTAAATTTTTCAAAAATGTGGTTTTGCAATGGTAAAATATTGTGTTATAATAATATCATGAAACTTTCCATTATTTGAAGACTTTGGCAGGATAGGAGGTGGGGAAGCAGTGTTAATCTGATCTGTGGTTTCATCAGAAAGAAACTTCCTGGTTTCTAGTTGTTTTTTCTTTTCATTTCAGAAAGAAAAACTGAGATCCCTTTTGACAGCCAAGGAAAAGCAGCATGAAGAAAGCTTAAGGACTATTGAAGCTCTGAAAAATAGATTTAAATATTATGAGGTATCAACGTTGAATTGTAGATTCAATTTAACTTTAGAGGCAAATCTCATAATGTTTAAATTTTAATCTTATTTTTAAAAACCTGTATATTGTTTTTCTGCAGATTAGCTATCCTCATGTGTATGTTCACTAAAAATGACTTAGTCCTACAACAAAATTTCAAGGATTGTATATTTTCTTAAGCTTATTATTTCATTTGGAGTAGCATGTCAGATTTGACCTATCATTGAACTAGTGAGCTTCTTTAATATTCTGTAACTGTAGACCTGCTCCAAGTGGCTGTATGTCAGGTAGATACTGTTAGTCTGGGAAAACAGCTTCAAAAATCTTCATAAACCTGAGTATGGCATCACATTTGAAGATGAAGATAGTATATCCCCACTTCTTTTGGTCTGTTTTGTGTGCATATACTCTCAGGATGACATGACTTGCAATTGACTTTGATTTGAGTAAGGGAGGGCTGTACAAGGTTATGCTTACTGTGATATTATAGGCCTGTCACTTAACCATTTTTAACCCCAGAAAGTATTTATAGTGACTACTGTGTGCCAAACACTGTATTAAATGCTTTACAAATATATCTCATTGGTTCCTCACAACAACCATTTTAGGAAGGTTTGAATACTTCTTAAGATTTTAACTATTTTAAAATGGTAATTATCCACTCCTTTGATATATATATCCTGTTAACAGAAAATATTCTTCTAATATAATTCAACAAATTAAATGAGAAACTTTCCCTCCCTTTATAACCTGTCGTAAAACAAGAAAAAAAGAATTCTGCACTATCTCCAATGAACTGATAATTTACCTTGAAAACTTGCTTTTTAAGGTACTCTGAATGCATATTGCAATGCTTGTTTTGACTGGTGTTAAATTTTGTAACTAACAGATCTTGTTCATTCACATAATATAATAATTAGTCTCCAGTACTAATGATAATTTAGCAATAATATTGTTTATGATTTTCACAACCAATATTGTTACTATGTGTTTTCATCAACAAAATGTAGATATAAATAAATGTACATACACACATATATGTTATTTTCATAGTAACATCTCAAGATATACATTACATCTATGTATTTGTATCATGTGGGATCAAGGACAATTCAAATATATGGAAATTTAATGTTTTTGGAATCTCCCTATGACCTCTTTTTAGTCCCAGCCTGGTTTACGAAAGCTCTCCTTATTGACTCCCCAGGACTCTGTCTTCATCCTGCCAGCTATCTTTGTCTAGCTTCAAAAATATTTAAAATAGACTAGAAATCTTTATTGACAAGAATTGTCTCTCTGAGATTCCATCACAATATAATGAAACCATGATATAGTTGTACTGCCCTTGCACTAGTTAAGTGCATGATCATGAACAAGCTGCCCAACCTTTCTGGGCTCCAGTTTCTGCATCTGTAAAATAAGGGAGTTGAATTAGAAAATCTATAAGTTCACTTTCTATCTCAAAATTCTGTTATCTATGTAATTCTAGATAGTGTTTCTTTGCAAAGTAAAGTGTTTTTGATTTTCCAACTTCCAGAAAATCTATCACTTTTTACACAGAGTTAGTAGATTGTGAGAAGTCCTGGTAAAAGGACCACATCTTACTGATAATAAGTAGGCTGGTAGAAACTTAATATTTTAAGACACAAGACACAGACATATGGAAGCTCCCTTATAGGGCTTAAAGGATTTTTATATATACACCCCTTAGAACAGCAGCTGGTTTCTGTTGACCATAATAATAGCATTTATATAGCACTACTGTGTGCCTAGGCACTGTGCTAATAAGCACTTTACAAATATTATCTCAGTTGTTCCTCATAGCAACCCTGGGGGGTGGGTGCTATTATTAAATAGTAATATTTTTACATTTTACAACTGAGAAAACCAAGGAAACAGAGATTGAATGTCTTGCCCAGAGTCACATAGCTATTAAATGCCTAAGGTTATGTTTGTGAATAGTCAGTCTTCCTGACTCCAGGCCCAGCTGCTTTATCCACTGTATTTGTAGCTGCCCCATGACCATTGGCCTTAGTCTTATAGGCAGGCTTATCTGCATTTCAGCCTTGCTGTAAGAACTTTGTCATTGTCTAGTGCCAAGGAAATAGATGGAAAAGGTTTTAAAATACTAGGTGTTCGCCTTCTTGTTTTGGGTGAAATGGAGGACAGTTTTCAAAATTGAGTCACTTATGTCATGAGGAGGTATAGGAAGTTATGTGGCCCTCTACCCTCCTATCTCCACAGTGATAAAGCAGATATCAAGTATTTTGAAAGGTGTTTTGAAGTTATTTCCATTCTATTTCTTCTAGGCAGACAAGTATATGAGTTTTGCCCAGAAAATATACATTTCTTGTAATATTGTCTACTTTGATTTAAAAAGTGCAGTAAGTTCCTTAAAAAGTGCAGTAAGTTCCTTTATTCCTATCAAATTATTAAATATGTGGATTTTGAGCAAAATGTTTTTTACGGTGGAAAAAAGTAAAGTATAACAGATGGCCTGTTGTCATGGAGAGAGCATTAAATTTGGTCTCAGGTGATCTGGGTTTTGAATGCCAGTTCAGATACTTGCTTGCTGTGTGGCCAGGAACAAGTCATTCAACCGATTTGAGGCTCTAATTTTCCTCTCTACAAAGTAGACTGAAGGCACACCAACTTGACTGTCCTAATTAAAACACTGTGAACTCTAAAGATTAAAATTAATAGTGAGGTTTTATTTTGATACTGACATTAAGAAGGTTTTATAGTGATTGTTTAGGTATCCTACCAATGCAGAACTGAGTAAAATAAAGCAACTTCTCATTTAAATTGTTATAATTTGTGTTCCTCATTTCAGAGTGACTATGGGGGAGCAGGAAGTCACTTCAATAATCGTAAGTACCTAAATACAGGTTATGCTTCATATTTAGACTATAGCAAGAAGAACGGTTATTTGAACTTGAGTGTAACTCTTCTTAATGGTTCTACTAAATTTAATATAATTACTGATACCTTTTCTGAGACTAGGTGAAAACAACCAGAGTTACATGTGTTACTTATAGGTTTTTGACTTTGCATTTTACATTTATATAAAGTACATTTTTATATAGTCAGTGTCTGTGCTACCAGATTGACTTCGAATATCATCAAAATGAGACCTTTTTTTAAAATGAAAGAAAGATACCCTTCCTCACATATTAGGGGAAATTCTTGCATACATTCCTGAAAGTGATTGTAAGAAATATGAGTAAATATTTTAAAACTTCTTGGAATTTCAAGAAACTGCTATTACGATCGAAGTCATACATGGTTTACTTTCCAGGTTTTTTCAGTGTTCTCTACTTTAAACTGCCTAATATCCAACATACATATGTTTGTGTATGTATATATACATACATAAACACGTATCTACATTTTCTTCTTTACTAATGTACTAATGTACAAAATGTACATTTTGGTATGGAGGTTACCCTGGTTTTCTAATAGCTGTCATCAGAGAACAAACTCTTGACAGTTTCCACCAAACCAAGTATTGGCTTTGAGTATTGACTTGGTAGTGAAATTTGGCCTTCTAAGGTCCTATTTGGAGAGACTCTTCCCCCATTTTGGTTATAGGTTAATTGAATATTTTGACTACAGTGATTTTCAGAGTTAGTATGCCTGCTTTTTGAACAGGTAGTGATCAATATTGGTAAAGGGAATATACATATTAATGAAATTCTGAAACCTTCATATATAAAATAATTACATTTTATGCCCCCCAAAACTCATAGAAAATTAATGGAGAATTAACAAGTTATATTTAGAGACACAAGTTATTAATATTCTCATCATACATGAGTTAGTGCCTAAGGTAAATTTTGATTTGTTACAGATATGCTGTATATTTTATGAATTACAACACATGTATTAAACTCTTACTGTGTGCAAAGTACTATGTTAATTTCTGAGAATGTAAAAAGGAAAGACAATAATCCAGTCCCTGCCTCTCAAGGACCTTGCAGTCAAAAAGAGGCATAAGATATAATAAAGTTAAGGGCTCTGAACAAAGTTCTAGAAGTAATATTAAGAGGGAGGTAACTTTAAAAAAAACATTTAACACAATATGGATATTAAAAAATTATCAGTGTTTATATAGGAAAACTGTAAAATATTTATAAGCAGTTTTGCAGTCATTTTATTTTATCATTGTCTATCTATAACTTGATCATTTAAGAAAATGAACAAACATCTTTTGCTAACAAGTGAACAAACCACCTGCTGTATATTTTTGCTGGGGGATCAGCACATGCTTCATTTTAATAGTATGGCTTGTATTTGTAAAGCAGCTAAAGCTTTTCAGAATGTTTCCTCATTATTCCTCCAGACGCTTAGGTTCATAAGTTTATTATCAGCCTCTCCTCACTTATTCTTCAACACATCTAATCAGTTGCCAAAACTTACTATTTTTACCTCTCTGTCCCATCTCTTATGTTGTTGGATGCATTTTGTTCACTCACATAGTTAACACCGCCGCCCCACCTTAATGATTGCAATGGCTTCCAAATTTATCTCCCTGCTTCAAGTCTCTCATGCCTCTCCATCCTACATGTTGCTTCCAGAGTGAATTTTCTTAAACACAGGCCTAATCATAGTGCTTCCCTACTTAGTAAGCTTCTTTGGATAAAATATAGATTCCTCTTTTTGGTACTTTCTACAGCCTTTTTACAACCTTGTCTTTTCAGCCTTATTGTAAGTTACTCCCTCACCTGCACTCTACAATCCAGCCAAACTTCCCTTCTCTCTGTTTCTCACATGTAACTCTATTTCCCATCTCTAGGCTTATGCACTGGCCATTCCCCCATGCCTGGGATGTATTCACCTCTGCCTCATGGGACTCTTCCTTCTAGTCCTTTTAGGACTGCCCAAAGTTCCATATCTTTGGTCCCATTTTCTTTCCTTCCTTCCTTCTCTCCTCCTCCTGCTACCAAGTCCACTGTCTGTTGCCTCACTAGCCCTTCATTTCTCTCATTTGTTACTGTTTTTTTGCATGACCTTAGTAAGTTCAGATTTTTAAATGCCAATATACCATAATTTATTGTCATTCTCCACTTGTTTGACACATAGTTTGTTTCTAATTTTTTGTTATTACAAATAAAGCAGATATGAATTTTTTTTTTTGTATGGCTAAGACCTTTTTTCCTGATGATTTTTGAGAGGATAGAATCTTACCAGTGGAGCCCACAGGATAAAAAAAAGTATGATCAGTTTAGTGCTCTTACTGTATATTGGCATTTTGCTTTCCAAAATATTTTGGATTATTCTGTAGACTCACTAATAATATATTGAAGTGCCTGTTTCCCCACAGTCGTGCTAATCTTTGATTTTATCTGTTTAAAAATATTTTGCATATTCTAGTGATATAAAATGGATCTTAAGCTTGTCTTGATTTGCTTTTCTTCATTTATTAAGTATCAGTCAGAAAAACAGTCAGAAAATCTGGGTTCATATTCTAGTTCTGCCATTTACTCTCTGTGTGACTTTAAGCAAGTGCCTGGAGTTGTTTCTTATAAAATATGCAAAATGAGGAGTTTGGATTAGTTGACCTTTAAAGTCTTTTTAGTGAATCAGAAACTCAGTATTAGCCAAATGAAGCAGTCTTAGGTTGATTTTGAAGCAGCTTTTGTGTCCAGGACTAGAGAGCTAATAGTTTCACTGTTTTTCTCCCTTATCAGAACACATTCTGAATATTGTATTCATTTCTAGGTAGTTCTAGAAATGACATTTTTAAGCTAGCATCACCTCCCAAACTTGAAGAGGAGGGCAACCAGCAAGGGAACAGGACTGATCCTGCCATCCAGCTGAAGGATGGTGGTGATGTTTAGTGTATTAAAAAAAAGACATGAGACTAGAAGTTCAGAGTTGAAAGGAGACCTTAGAGATCATATAATTCAAACCCCTTGATTTATACTTGAAGAAACAAGGATCCTAATGGTCAAATGACTTGCCCTCCATATGGTATAATAGAACTTGGAATCAAACCTAGGTTCTCAGGCTGAAAATCCAACAATTTTTCCTATCATGCTTTTAGAGATCTTTAAGTATTGGAAGACTGTCATATGGAAGAAGAATTGAACTTTTTTCTTCTCAGCCCCGGAAGGCAGAAGGCAGAAGGCAGAATGAAAAGCAGTTGTAGAAAAGCAGGCAGATCATGGGATGTTTCCTAACAAATAGAATATTAGCTTCTTGAAGACAGGAACCATTGTTTTTGTCTTTGCATCCTTAATACCTACCACAATGTAGGTGCTTAATAACTGCCCACTGAATTGGACTGAATGAAGTGGAATATCCCACCCTGGGAGGTTGTGGGTTTCTCTTTACTGGATGTTTTTAAGAAAAGACTGAGTGAATTTTGTTGGCTAGAATATAGAGTACATTCTTGACATAGGTTTCTACTATGTTCCTTTCCAATTCTGGGGTTCTTTTATTCTGTGATTTTAATATTTATCTTTTACAATTGATCCTATCTTATGTGAATACTATTGGGATCCAGTGTATTTTTATATTTCTCTCTTTTTTCTTTTCTTTGTGTGTAGTAAATTGAGATTATAGAACCAAGCTAACATTTAAACTTTTTTTCTATGAAAATTTAGATTATAATTTCTTTTTTGTTGTTAATTTAGGAAAAGAAGATTTGCTTCATAAGCAAAATCAAATTTTTGCTACAGAATCTCAGGTAACTATTTCTCTTGAACAAAAATAAAGAAAATCCTCTCTTAAGAATTTATGCTTTTATACCATTTTTTACATTAAACAAAATTTATGTATTTAGAAAAGTACTTACTGGAGAAACAAGTTCTAGTGCTTTGTAGCAGGTTTGTTGTCCATTGCTAAAACTGGTTTTAAAAGATGTAGCATTCCAATGACCTCTGAAATAATTTTGGTGACAGTAACTTAAGCAAGTGAGTCAAAATTCTTTTTGTTTGTTTTTAACATGCTTTCCCTAATAACTCCACAGTCATCTCTTATTTATTTGTACATATGAAGAGGAGCTGAGACAAGAATAATTTTAAGAAATATTTTACTTTTAAAATTAATGTACTTGCATTTGAAAATAAGGATATTCCAGGGACTTAGCTTCAATGAAAATCTGATTTAAAGTGAGAAAGTGATGTTTTTTTTTCTATATATGCCCTTCTGTTTTTCCTCCTACTTCCCCCTAATTTGTTCTGGGAAAAGACCTTTATTTACCATAAACCTTGGCCTCAGTTTTTCTCATCCCTGAGAATAAATGGGTTGGACTACATAATCTATAGGTTCTTTTCTGTAAATTTTATGAAGAACTAAGCATTTATTAAGTACTGGATATGTGTAAAGCTTTGTACTAAGTGCAACGGATATAAATAGAAAAGTAAGACAGCCCGTTTTCAAAGAGAACATTGTGATGAGGGAGGCAACACATAGGAAAGCTTATATTCTATGATTTTTAAAGGGAACGTAAAATGTCAACAAAACATGCTTAAGAATTTTAGTCATAAACTCTTTATAAGGAATACTGATAGTGTAGATGCTGTAAATGAACTTGATAGTAGCATTAGCTACTGTTCAACTTTCGCCAGGTCATCATAGCTTAAGATTTGCTTTATTAGCCAAGAGAAAATTACTGCTGCAAGTTTACTTCTATGTTGTCAGCTTCCTTTCTCTCAATCTTTTTGAGCATAACTCAAATTTAATTGATTAGCTTTTATAATCACACTAAAATAAAGTGCTTAAAATCATTTTCATGTTACTTATCAAGTATTTATTGAGAGACTCTTGCATAGGGAACCTCTTGAGGGCTGGCCTTGGAGTTAAGAAGACCTGGTATTGAGTTCCTACTCTACCTTGTACATATTAGGGGCTAGTTACTTGACCTTGAAATGCATGAAGCAACTGAGTAAGATTATGAAGCAACTGAGTAAGATTATAAGTCATGGATGGGTTACTATTCTGCTTCTGGGAAAGAAGTGTTTTTGCTAAAATCATAGATCTGTGGCAACCTTTTCCTTCCCAGTTTTGTGCTTGCTATTAGGGGTAGGGGTATATATAGTGGGCAACTTGTTAGACTGCACTCTGTCCTATTGCAGATATTTGTGAGATTTTATGTTAAAACTCATAATGAAGTGTAATTAAAGCTTTTTTTTATTCAAAAATTTTTTGTTATCCTGAACTTTACAAATACACCATACTTAAAACTTTGAATATTTCTGTATACAAAGAAAAATAAAAAAGGGAAATTGCATATGATACTGCGGATCTTCACTTTCAAGCTTGTTTTTAAAAGTATATAATATATTCAGCAAATTAGTTTAAAACTAGTTCAGCTTGTCTGTATCTCCCTCTGAATCTCCTTCTGTTCTCTTCTGTGTATTCTTTTAAATGCTTTGTTGGAGCTTCTCTCTCTCTCTCTATCTCTATCTCCCTCTCCTTCTCTCTCTCTTTCTCTCTCGTCACCATCACCAACTACTTACCCCCAAAAAAAACCCCAACCTAATACAACCCTCCTAACAAATGATCCATTCTTTTGTCATTTCTTATTGTATAATATTCCACTTTTTGTTCAGCCGTCCCACAATCTTTGGGCATCTCTTTGGTTTCCAGTTTTTTGCTGAAAGAAAAAAGTGCTGTTATTGACATTTTTATATATGAGTCCTTTCCCTTTTTCTTTTAATTCATTGCTGTACATGCACTAGTGGTGTCACTGGGTATAAATCTATGATTCTATGCACAGATTATAGAATGACAAAACTCACCCAGATTCAGACATAAACACAAATGAAACTAAATTTTTAAAAATTATTTTTCACTATTTTTAATTTGATGAACATGAATAAACATGAATATTTCCATATACAAAAAATAGAAAGGAGTTTATATGAAACCATGAACTTATATAGTTTATTTTTTAAAATATTTAATTCAACATGTTAGTTTCAAAGTTGTCCCCATTTGTGTCTCCCTTTAAATTTCTTTCTACTCTATTCTGAGCATTTCAAAAAATACTCAATGACAGTTTTCTTTATTCAGCGAAGAAGAAAAAAATCTACCCATTGACCACGTCTCATTTTTCACTTTTAGTCTGTCAAAGTTGTTTTTCTTTACTATATTATATGTAGCCTTCAAATAAATTATTTTCTTTGTATTGCTAGTTTTACTGTTAATTCACAGAGATCTCAGGTTTCTTTGAATGTTTTTTTCATTATTTCTTACGGTGATATATAATATTCCATTTCACATTTATTTGGCCATTCTCTAGTTGATGGACACCTATTAATCACAACTTTCTTTAATTTTTCTAATAAGTACATATACTTTTTCTTTTTTTGAAGGAAAATTCCCATTTTCTTCCTTTTTTAGTAGATTTAGGATTATACACTTTCTACTGCAATCTGCCTACACAGCTTGCTTTCTAAAATACTGTAATTGTCATTACACATAATAGCTGTTTTGTAAAAATTAAATTGAGTTTAGGATGGATCCTGGTCACCTGTCCTATTAAAATTTGTGAGTTAATATATTGTACATGGAAATTTATTTATTTAATAAATATAGAAGTTCTTTTTCACCCAAGGTATCTTGATAGTTTCTTATCAGTGTCTTGAAGCACTTTATATCTGATGTGCTGTGATTTTATAATACAAAAAACTGAGTTGTATATTCGTATTATGTAATTGAATTGTGGCCTATGGCTAGAGAGCAGAAGGGGGATAAGAAGACTATTTTGTGTACCTGTGAGGTTTCCTAATTTGAAGTCCACAAACTTGTTTTTAAAATCTTTTGACAACTTTATTTCAATATAATTGTTTTCTTTTTAATTCTATATATTTTATTTTATGCATTTAAAACCATTACTTTAAGAAGAGGTCCTTGGGCTTTACCAGATTGCCATAGGGAGTCTACGACAGAAAAGAAGTAAGATTAAGAGTCCTTATATTAGATTAATGAACAGAATTAGTTGTTACAACTTTGCTTTAGAATTTATCTTCAGAGCAGCTTGCTGGAGCAGTGAACAGAGTCAGGAAGACTCTGAGTTCAAATCTGGCCTCATGTGTGAGGCCTAGTTGTGTGAACCTGGGCAAGTTGCTTAACCCAGTATGCCTCAGTTTTCTCGTTTGTAAAATGATCTGGAGAAAAAAATGTCTACTCACTCCAGTATGTTTGCCTAAGAAAATCCCAGATGGGATCACAGAGGAGTCAGAAATGACTGAAACAACTGTACAACAAAAAAAATTTTCTCACCATCTCAACTAAATTTCTCTTTATGACTAGTAACTTTTTGGGTAAATAGTTCTGTGAACTTTTATAAACCCAGCAAACAAGTATATTAATACTTTTTCTTTAGGCTTTATATGATCGATATCCTTTTTCTCTCTTTCTTTCTAGTATACATCTTCAGGTATTCCAGTGCCAGCCCACATTCAAACAAGATCTATGCTAAGACCATTGGAACTGTCCTTACCCAGTCAAGCTACCATTTCTGAAAATGAGATTTTAAAGAAAGAGTTAGATGCCATGAGAACCTTTTGTGATTCAGCTAAGCAAGAGAAGATTAAGCTTCAAAATGAACTGGCCCATAAAGTGGCAGAATGCAAAGCTTTGGTATTAGAATGTGAAAGAGTCAAAGAGGATTCTGATGACCAGATAAAGCAATTGGAAGATGCTTTAAAAGATGTGCAAAAGAGAATGTATGATTCAGAAGGTAAAGTGAAGCAAATGCAAACTCATTTTCTTGCTCTGAAGGAGCACTTGACAAATGAAGCAGCTTCAGGAAATAACAGATTAACGGAACTAAGGGAGCAGTTGAAAGAAATGAAAGCCAAATATGAGGGAGCTTCTGCTGAAGTAGGAAAGTTGAAGAACCAAATCAAACAAAATGAAATGTTAGTAGAGGAATTCAGAAGAGATGAAGGGAGACTAGTAGAAGAAAATAAGCGATTACAGAAAGAATTTAGTATGTCTGAAATAGAGCGAGAGAAGAGAGGAAGAAAAGCCATGGAGATGGAAGGTCAGCTAAAAGAGTTAGCAGCAAAGTTGTCCCTCTCCATCCCCACAGAAAAATTTGAAAGCATGAAGAGCTTATTATCAAATGAAATGAATGAGAAAGCAAAAAAGTTTGTAGAGATGGAAAGAGAATATGAAAAGTCACAGGCTGAACTTAGACAGTTAAAGAGAGAACTTGAGAATTATAAAGCTAAGCTCTCTCAACATATTAGACCAGAAGAACATGAACAGCTCAAGGACAAACTTGAACAAAAGTCAGGTGAAAGTGGAAAGAAGATCACTGAGTTAACTTTGAGGAATCAGACATTACAGAAAGAACTTGAGAAAGTTTGTTCAGATAATAAGGTACTAAATCAGCAGTTGCGGAACTTAGAAATTGAGATGAAAACTCATTATATTCCTTTAAAATTGAATGAAGAAATGAAAAAATCACATGCTTTGACAGTTGATGATTTGAACAAAAAGCTAATGGATGTGACGCAAAAGTATAAAGAAAGAAAAATGGAAACTGAGAAGCTGATGTTGGAAAAAAACAACTTAAGTAAGAATGTCAGTCATCTTGAAGCTACGTATATCCCTCTAGAAAACCATGAAAAAGAGATAATGGCTCTAAAATCCAATATCATTGAACTCAATAAAGAATTTTCAGAACTTAGTAAAAAATGTGATGATGGAAAAGAAAAGTTGCATGTAATCACATCGGAGAATGCAAAACTAAAAAAGGCTATAAATGAACAGTATGTGCCTGTTACAACCCATGAAGAAATTAAAGCAGCATTAAGTAGCACATTGGACAAAACTAACAGAGAATTGACAGATATGAAAAGAAAACTTGGAGATATAAAACAAGAATCTGTACAAATAAAAGATGAGAATGGAGCATTAAAAAAAAAGTTAGAAGATTCTAAGAACCAAATGAAAACTGAGTTTATCAGCATAAAAGAGCATGAAGATAAAATGGATGCTATTAACAAAAGCTTAAAAGAAACAGAGAAGAACAGTGCTGAAATGCTTGCTAAGTATAATGAGGGTCAAAAAGAGATTTTAGCATTGCTTGTTGAGATTGAAGCCCAGAAGAAAGAACTTGACACAATACAAGAATGCATTAAGCTAAAGTATGCACCAATTGTTAGTTTTGAAGAGCGAGAGAAAACCTTTAAAGCCACTGTGAAGGAACTCAAAGATCAATTGCTAGCACAGACACAAAGATGTAGGGTAGGGGAAGAGGAGACTCGGAAATGTCAGCAGGAAAATGAAGAGTTAAAGAATGAAATCCTCATGATCCAGAAAGATTTGGAGAATAAGGATATTCTTATAGAAAAGTCCCATGAATTGGAAAAGACATTAAACCAAAAAAAAGAAGAGCTTAAGAAACAGCTAAAGGATTTGTCTGAGAAGTACACAGAGGTAAAAAGTGAGAAAGAGAAACTCCTGGAAGAAAATGCCAAACAGACCTCTGAGGTACTTGCAGTAAAAGCGATTTTGCAGGAACAACGTGTTCACTTAGGGCAAGTTGAAGAGCTGAAAAACTCTCTTAATGGCACAATTGAGGCCCTGAAAGAAGAGCTCAAGGAAAAGCAGAGACACCAGGAGGAAGCTCAGCGGGCAGCAGCTGAATCACAACAGATGTTAGAGAATCAAAAACACTCTTCTGTGTCCCTGGTGGAACATGTGCAGATAAAGGAAGCATTGGAGAAAGAAGTGGGGTGCATGAAAGCTAGATTGAGTGAAAAAGAAGAAGAAAGCCAAGCCAAAACAGAAAATATCTCTAAACTCCAGGATGAGATTCAGAATTTGAAGCAAGCTTTTAAGAAATTAGAATCTAGAGAAGTTATTGATTTATCAGAATATAACACAGTGAAGAATACCTTAGAAGCAAAAATTACCAGTATTACAGAAAATATGACCATGTTGAATAAAAAGTATGAGGAAGTATGTGAAGAGGCTGCACGTGCCAAAAAAGCAGAACTGTCTGCAAAGGATGAAAAGGAATTGATACAGTTGAGGAGCTTAAGCATTGAACAAGAAATAAAGGACCAGAAAGAGAGGTGTGACAAATCCTTAACAACAATTACTGATTTACAAAGAAGAATGCAAGAATCTGCCAAAGAAATAGAAGCAAAAGACAATAAGGTAGGTAGTAAATAAATCTGCATGATTATAAGTTGGAAAATAAAACCTCATTATTATGTCATGATAATAAGTTCAGATTTATTATGACTTCTCCTTGTACATAAAATACTAATTGTCTACTGTTAAAAATGTTTTGGGCTGTTAAAAAAAGTGCACTACGTATACTTTTTACAGCAACCAGGTACTAAACTTCATTTTGTGGAGGATGAAAAGCAATATGAAAGTCTTTGCTTTCAAGTTTTTACAGTCTCTTAGACAGATATATCTACACACACACACACACACACACACACTCACACACACACACGCAGTTATATAACTAAGATAGTATTTAAGTGCCAAATGGAAGACACTTAACACTCTTGTAGTTCAGAAGAAGAGAAAGCTGTTATGGGCTGAGGTGACAGCTAGAATTAGTGCAAAGTGACCAGGACTGCTGTCTAGATACTGATGTCCAAAAGGATATAGTTCTGCTGCCACCTCCCAGCACCAGTTGCCCTAATGGCCCACTCCTTTGTCCAGCACTAGCTGCCAACTACGTGGTCCTCTGGATGTTACATTTCTTTTCCAGAATGCTTTCTCACATCTGTAGAGCACACTGAATTACCACTTTTCATTAAGCAGCTCATCTCATCTTCCCCTAGTCAGTAACTTTTTTTTGCCTTATTTCTCACTGTGCCCTCAGAATCTTCTTCAGTTGTGATGTAGTAAAAAGATTACTGAGTTTGCATCCTGGCTGTGCTAGTTGCTATCTCTGTGACTTTGGATCAGTCACTCTTTCTCATTTGTAAATGAAGGTGTTGAACTCAGTGACCTTCTAAGGTCCTTTGTAGTTCACAGTCTATGATCTTATAAGTTCTCTTTATCTTGAATTTCTTACATTTACTGTTGCTTGCTCAAGTTTGGTTTTCTCTTGGAGATACCAGAGTCAGTCAATAAACATAACACTTACTATGTACCATGAATTTTGTTAAGCAGAGAGGATACAAAGAAAGGAATAAATAGTCCAAGCCCTCAAGGAACTCAAAATTTAATGGGCAAAAACAGCATGTAAGAAGAAACCGAAAATGGGTGTGGGAGAAGGTTACCCTGTGCAAGGGCATGATGGAAGTCCTGCAACCAGGGTAGGAAATGATCTGAGAAAGTGACAGTTTTAGAGTTGATGTCATCTTACAGAAATATGAGTTTTTAAAGGTCATGAAGTCTAGGAACGTAATTGAGTTGGGGAAGGATGAGGTAAATTCCTGTGGTGTTCATCTCAAACTGAGCAACAGAGAGAAGCTCTTCAAAGATTCTCACCCCCCTTTCTCAAAGGTAGGGAAAGACCCTAGGGACAGGGGGTGCTGAGGAACTGTGAGTTTTAGAGTTTGCTTTCATCTTACAGAATACTGAGTTTCTGGATACCATGAAGTCCAGGAAAGAACTGGGTGGGAAAGGATAAGGTGATTTTTCTAGTTTCCCTCCTTAAATGGTGGAAGACACCATATCTCTTGAGACCCTCTAATATTGACTGTTCCTTCATATCCTATGATATACAGAGCCAAGAGGAGGATCGTAGATTTATAGCTGAAAGAATGATTAGAACTAGTCTCATTTTATGGATGAGGAAAGGAAGCTCAGAGGTTAAGTGACTGGTCCATAGTCATACAACCAGTAAATATTAAAGATGGCATTTAAACCCAGGTCTTCTTGGCCTCAAGTGTATACCACTCTGTCTACTGTGTCATGCTAGTCCTAAGGAATTGGTATATTCCTTGTTTTCCACTGCACCTTTGAGACCTTTCTGCCATTATTCAATAATCTCCTCCATAAAAGTTTATTAAACTGTCCAGATTCTTGTTGCTGTCCTCTGCAGACCTACACATTTATCTCCATTCTCCCCAGCAGTATATGTAGGACAGTCTTCTTCTCCCTCTCAGTCCCTGCCCCCTTCAAATACCCTTGTTTGCTGGTTCCTCAGTTGTACTTCAGTTTCCATGATTTCTGACTGCAGTCTATCTAAAGCGCAAACAAGAGAATAGTAGCCATATCTTTAGCCCCTACCTCCACTCCCCCTTCCACCCTATCATATACATGCGTCCCATGTGCTAGAATTCTAAATTGTTCTGGGTGAAGTCAAAGGAAAGCTTCATAGAGGTATGAGATCTGTAATGCTTTCAAATGAGTATTTCATGAATGGGTAATAGAAATTTTCTTCCTCTTGATTTTTTCTCTAAGATAACAGAACTACTTAATGATGTGGAAAGACTAAAAGAAGCCCTTAATGGTCTCTCACAGCTTACTTACACAAGTGGGAATTCTACAAAGAAAGAGAATCAACAGATAGAAACACTTCAACACCAGGTGAAATCTCTGCAACAGGAGCTGGCTGTAAGTACCCAATAAGACATGAAATTTAGTCATAGTGCATATTGATATATCTAGTATTCAGGGTTTTGCAGAATATTCAGAAGTCAAAAGGTCTGAGATCTTGTTCAGATACTGTAATTTCAAATCTTTGGTGAAAATAATATTGAAGTTTAATTAGATTTCAGAGTTTCTTTCTTTAAAATATAGTCCCCTTTTAAGGCATCTTAAAGTTAAGAGAACTTCCAGAATTATCTGCTCTTTTATTAAGACAGCTCTGCAGCTTTATATATACCTGAAAATGGTATATATTTAGTACTACATTTGCTTCTATGGGAGACACAAAGAGTTATGCTGCATGGTTCTCAGGTCATTTATAATCTAGATAGAGAGACAAGACAGAATTCTTCCATGAGAAATATTACATATTATTATATAACTAAATGAAAAAATGCTGTGAGTTTTGAGGAATGAAATGTTACTGTAGATTGGAAGAAAGCAGAACCAATAGAACAGTATATATGATTACAGTAATTCAAATGAAAACCACGCTGGGTAGTTGTACTCACATTAATTGCAATAAATAGTTTGGTTCTAGGGAAGAATAATTGTACCATTCCTGTCCTTTTTTATGGGAGACATGAGGGATTATTAGTATAGCAAAGCAAACCAACAAACATTTCTTAAGTACTTATTATGTTCCAGGAACTATGTTAAGGACTGAGGATATAAACATAAATATTTAAAAGACAATCCCTGCCCACAAATAGCTTACTTTCTAACAGGGGAAGATAATATATGAAAAGAAGCTGAAAGTTGGGGGTGGAGTGGTGGGAAGGAAGGAGTATATACCAGGCATAATATTGAAGTGCAGAAAGTCAGAAGCAGAAGCAGGATCAGGGATCCTTCCTAAGTAAGGCCCAGAGTACAGACCAGGTGAGCGATGACCACACCTTAGCCCAGTTCACACCACCTTGGAAGCACCAAAAACTTCCAGTCTCCCAGAACTAGCTCTAAAAACAGCATTGTGGAAAAGCTTGAAGCTTGAGATGGTGCCCCTCTGTTCCACACACTGAGAATAGAGCCTAACATTGACACAAAGTTCCAAATCAAGAAATAAAGTGGAAAAATGAGCAAACAAAAAAAAAAGAACCTGACCATAAAAGGGTACTATGGTAACATGGGAGATTAATGTACTAATTTAGAAGAAGATAATGAAGTCAAAACAACTGTAAAAAAAAAAGCCTACAAGAAAAAAAAGGATTAGACACAATTCCAACAAGAATTCTTGGAAGAGCTTAAAAATTATTTTCAAAATCAAGAGGAGCAGAGGAAAATTTAGGTGAAGCAATGAAAGCAAAGGAAGAAAATTATAAAAAGACAATTTACAACATGATAAAAGAGGCACAAAAAATGCTGAAGAAAATAACATCATAAAAAACAGAATTGGCCCAATGGAAAAAGAGGGGGACAATAACTCACTGTTGAAAATAATGCCTTAAGAAAACCCAGAATTGACCAAATGGAAAAAAGTCGCAAAACTTCACTGAAGGAAATAATTCTTTAAAAGTTAGGATTGGGCAAATGGAAGCTAATGACAGAGTCAAAAGAATGAAAAAAATAGAACAAAATGTTAAATGTCTCATTGGAAGAAGAAATAACCTGGAAAATAAGTCAAGGAAAGATAATTTAAGAATTATTGAATTATCAGAAAGCCATCAAGGAAGAAGCCTAGATATCTTACTTCAAGAAATTATCTAGGAAGACTGCTTCAATGTTTTAGAACCAGACCGCAAAATAGACATTGAAAGACTCCATTGATTACCACCTGAAAGAGATGCCCAAATGAAAACTCCCAGGAATATCATAGACAACTTTTAGAGCTCCCAGGTCAAGGAGAAAATACTTCAATCAACCAGAAAGAAACCATTCAAATATTATAGAGCCACAGTGAGGATCATGCAAGATTTAGCAGCTACCACATTAAAAGAGTTGGAGGGTAGAGAATACATTATTTAGGAAGGCAGAAGAGCTTGGATTACAACCAAAAATAACCTACCCAGCAAAACTGACTATAGTTCTTCAAAGTAAAAAAATGTATTTTTAATCAAATAGAGGACTTTTAAGCACTCCTGTTGAAAAGAGCAGAGCTGAACAGAAGATTCGATTTTTCAAATGCAAGACCTAAGGAAGAGAAATTATGAGGGAGTCAGATTTACCTTTCTGTTTGGGAAGGTAATACATGTATTGTCTAAAAACTTATCATTATGAGGGCAGTTATAAGGCTTCTATGTAGAAAGAAGACATGGAAGTGAGTTGATTATGTTGGGATGATTTAAAAAAAAAAAGAGTAGATGGGAAAGGGGGATCTCCTAGAAGGGGAAAGGAGAAGAAGAATGATATAAAAAAAAAGAGTAGATGGGAAAGGGGGATCTCCTAGAAGGGGAAAGGAGAGGAAGAATACATAAAAGAGGTATGAAAGAAAGAGCCTTTATTGTAGAGGGGGATATAGTGGAGGTGAGGCAGGCAATACTTAAACCTCACTCACATCTAAATTAGGTGAAAAAGTGAAAATATAAATAGTCAAATAGAAATCTATCTTACCCAAAAGAGAAGTAGCAGAGGAAAGAGATGAGGAAAAGTGGGAGATGGGGGAGGAGGAGAATGATAAAAGAAGGCAGTGGTCAGAAAGAAAGCAGATTTTTAAGGATGGATGAAAAAAGAAAAGATAAATCGAAGTAAATAGGAAGTAAATAGTAAAAATGGAGGGAAATATACCACTAGCAGTCATATCTGTGAATGTAAATGGGATGTACTCACCATAAAAACAGAAACACATAGCAGTATGGATTAGAACTCAGAATCCAACAATATATTGTTTACAAGAAACACCCTTGAAATAGACACACACAGAGTAAAAATAAGAATTGGCAGCAGAATGTGTTATGCATCAGCTCAAGTTAAAAAGGCAGGGATAGCAATTGTGATCTCAGACAAAGGAAAAGCAAAGATAGAACTAATTAAAAGAAATAAGCAGAGAAAATGTATCTTGCTATAAAGAACCAAGGTTGTGGGCAGAGTAGAAAGACACACATACACTGGCTCTTCCCCCATAGCCTGTAAAATACCTATAAAAAATGACTCAACAAATTCTAGAGCAGCAGAAGCCAGAGAACGACAGAGTGAAAGAGATTTCCAGCCAAAGGTAACCTGGAAGACTGACAGGAAAGGTCTATACCACGGGACGCTGAGGAGAGCAGAGTCCAGTTCTGGCCGTGCACCATTGGGAGAAACAGGACCACAACAGTCCTCCAGTGCAGAATCCCCAGCAATGAGGTCTCAGATTCCTCAACCCACAAGTGCCAAAGAAGGCTTCGAAGGTCAGTGAGAGGGCTTTTCCAACTGGGAGAGAGGGGAGCAGGTTCCCCCCCACCCCAGAACTGACCTCAGGTGGAGGCAGTGGCAGTGGCAGTGGCAGCGGCAGTGGTGGTGACAGCTGCAGGTTCCATCTGTGAAGCACTAGGCCTAAAGCCCTGGGGGAATTGAGCAGCTGATCTGAATCTCAGCCCTGAGCAAGGTTCTGGGGTGAGGAGGAGCTCTAGGACCCTCCTCTTCACAAAGGATTCAGAAGTCAAGTAACTGGCTGGGAAAATGCCCAAAAAAGGGAAAAAAATAAGACCATAGAAGGTTACTTTCTTAGTGAACAGCATTTCTTTCCATCCTTTCAAATGAGGAAGAGCAATGCATACTGTCAGAGGAAGGCAAGCCTTCTGTATCCAGTACCTCCAAAATGAATATGCAATGGGCTTTAGGCCATCAAAGAGCTTGAAAAGTGAGTCAACAGCTTGCTAAAGGAGACCCAAAAAGTGCTGAAGAAAATAACACCTTTAAAATAGGCTAACTCAATTGGAAAAAGAGGTCCAAAAAGTCAATGAGGAGAAGAAGGCTTTATAAAGCAGAATTAGGCTGATGAAAAAGGAGATTCAAAAGCTCACTGCAGAAAGTAGTCCTTTAAAAATGAGAATGGAGCTGAGGGAAGCTAATGACTTTATGATAAACCGAGAAATTATAAAATAAAACCAAAAGATGAAAAAATAGAAGATAAGGAAATATCTCATTGGAAAAACAAATGACCTGGAAAATAGATCCAGGAGAGACAATTAAAAAATTATGAGACTACCTGAAAACTATGATCAAAAAAAGAGTCTAGACATTATCTTTCATGAAATTATCAAGGAAAACTGCCCTGATATCCTAGAACCAGAGGGCAAAATAAATACTGAAAGAATCCACCTATGACCTCCTGAAAGAGATCAAAAAAAAGAGAAACTCTTAGGAACATTGTAGCCAAATTTCAGAGTTCCCAGGTCAAGGAGAAAATACTGCAAACAGCTAGAAAGAAACAATTCAAGTATTGTGGAAATACAATTTGTATAACATAGGATTTGGCAGCTTCTACTTTAAGGGATTGAAGAACTTGGAATAGGATATTCCAGAAGTCAAAGGAACTGGGATTAAAACCAAGAAGCACCTACCCAGCAAAACTGAGTATAATAGTTCAGGGGGAAAACTGGTCATTCAATGATATAGAGGACTTTCAAGCATTCTTGATGAAAAGACCAGAACTGAAGAGAAAATTTGACTTTCAAACACAAGAATCAAGAGAAGCATGAAAAGATAAACAGGAAAGAGAAATCATAAAGGACTTCCTACAGCTGAATTGTATACGTTGCTACATAGAAAGATAATATTTGTAACTCTTGAGACTTTTCTCAGTATTTGAGTAGGTGGAGGGATTACACATACATGCATATACAGAGAGCACAGGTTGAGTTGAATCAGAAGGGATGATATCTATAAAAAAATAAAATTAAGGGGTGAGAGAGGAATATATTGGGAGGAGGAGAAAGGGAGAGATGGAATGGGGCAAACTATCACTCATCAAAGAGATAAGAAAAATGTTTTTCAATGGAAGAGAAAAGGCATGAGATGAGAGGAGAAAAGTGAAGCTTACTCTCTTCATATATGGCTAAAGGAGGGAATAATATACTCACTAAATTTGATATGAAAATCTATCTTACCCTACAAGAAAGTAGGAGAGAAGGGGGCAGGATAGAAAAGAGGGCAAATGGGAGAAGGGAGTAACATGAAGTAAACACTTTTGGGAAAGGACAAGGTCAAATGAGAGAATAGGATAAAGTGGGGACAGGGTAGGATGGAGGGAAATATAGCTAATCTTACACAACATGACTATTATGGAAATCTTGCAAAACAACACATATATAACCTGTATTGAATTGTTTGCCTTCTCAGTGGGGATGGGTGGGGAGCGAGGAAGGGAGAGAAGTTGGAATTCAAAGTATTAGAAACGAATGTTGAGAATTGTTATTGCATGTCATTGGGAAACAGGAAATACAGGTAATGGGGTATAGAAATCTATCTTGCCCTACAAGAAAAGAAAGATGAGGTTATAAGGAAAGGGTGGGGTGTGATAGAAGGGAGGTCACATTGAGGGAAGGGGTAATCAGAATGCAAGGTGTTATGGGGTAGGGGGAGGGAAGAGATGGGGAGAAAAATTGGAACTCATAATTTTGTGGAATTGGATGTCGTAATCTAAAAATAAAAAACAAAATAAAAAGAACCACAGGCAGTAAAGTAATATCAATACTAACTGACATATACACCAAATGGCATAGCATCCAAATTCTTAGAGGAGATATACTAGTGAAAGACCTCAATTTCTCCCTCTTAGAGCTAGATAAGTCTAATGACAAAGCAAGAAAGAAGTCAAGGAGATGAATAGAATCTTAGAAAAGTTACATATGATAGATTTCTGAAAAAAATTGAATGGGAGTAAATACCTTTTTCTCAACTACACATGATGCCTTCACAAAAATTGACCATGTATTAGGGCATAAAGATCTCACAGCCAAATGCAGAAAAGCAGAAATATTAAATGCACCCCTTTCATATCTAAATGCAGTCAAAATTATATTCAATTGGGCGGAGCCAAGATGGCGGAGTAGAAAGACTCACCTATGCTAGGTCCGAACCCACAGCCCATAGATTTCCTGTAAAAAGAACTCCTGACAAAGTTTGGAACAGTGGAAGCCGCGCAGCAACACAGTGAAGGAGATTTCCGTTGCAGAGAGCCCTGAAAAACCGACCGCAAAGGTACCCCGGACGGGAGCCGAGTCCTGTCCTGCTGAGCGCTCCCCTCCCCCCCAGCCCGGGCCGCGGAGCTCTGCCCAGCCACGCGGCACTGAGAGGAGCGAGCAGAGCCCAGCAGGCATCAGGGACCTGAATCTCCAGCGGCTGTGAAGGTCCCTCCACCCACAGACGCACAGGTCAGTGAGAGAGACGGGCTGAGAGGGGAGTGGGGGATCTCTGGGACTCGGACCCCCTGGGAAGCGGCCGCTGCGGCAGAGGCTGAGGCAGCTCAGCCAGAGACTCCCAGAGCAGGCAGGAGCTCCACCCCAGCTCCACTACAAAGGATCTCT
>CM053769.1:585947945-586029291 GCA_028658325.1 Potorous gilbertii | reverse complement strand
ATTACACACACACACATACACACATGTACACATACACATATACAAGAGTACCCACACACGCATTCACATATGCACGCACACACAGAGACAGAGCACAGAGTGAACTGAATAGGATGGGATCATATC
Source organism: Potorous gilbertii (assembly GCA_028658325.1). Classification (NCBI taxonomy): domain Eukaryota; kingdom Metazoa; phylum Chordata; class Mammalia; order Diprotodontia; family Potoroidae; genus Potorous; species Potorous gilbertii. The sequence continues at coordinate 586,029,165 of CM053769.1, read as the reverse complement.
TTAAAAGAAATCAAGGTAAAATTATATTCAATTAAAGATCATAGAAACATAGATTAAAAATTAATTGGAGAATAAATAATCCAGTCCTAAGGAATGAATGGTAGAAAGAACAAATCATATAAACAATCAGTAATTTCAGGGAAGCAGATGACAATGGGACAATGTACCAAAATTTGTGCGATGCACACTTAGGGGGAATTTTATGTTTCAAAATATGTACATTGATAAAAAAATAAAAAAAAGTAAATCAATGAATTGGGCAGGCAACCACAAAAACTAGAAAAACAAATTTAAAATCTCCAAATCTTGAAATCAAAGGAAAGATTAATAAAATTGAAAGTAAGAAACCATTGACAATATTAAAAATAAAAGTAGGGGCTTAAAAACCAATAAAATAGAGAACCATTAGCTAATTTGATTTAAAAAAAAGAAAGAACCAAATTACCATGCCAACAGAGGAAACGGTGAATACACCACCAGTGAAGATAAAATTGACAATTATTAGGAGTTGTTTTGTCCAGTAATATGCACATAAAACTGATAGTCTGGGTGAAATGGATTAATATTTAGAAAAATACAGACTACCTGATTAACAGAAGAGGAAATAGAATACTTAAATAGTGCAGTTTTAGAAAAAGAAATTAAACAAGTCATCATTGAATTCCCTAAGAAAAAATCCCCAGGGCCAGATGGATTTACAAATGAATTCTGCCAAAAATTTATGGAACAGTAAATCTCCGTACTAGATAACCTGTTTGAAAGAAGGGAGTGAAGAAATCATTATACAGTGGTTTTGCTACCTAATCCAGAGAGAGCAAAACTAGGAAAAGAAAATGATAGGCCAATGCCCTCAATGAATATTAATGCAAAAAATTTTAATGAAATACTTGCAAGGAGATTATAACAATGTCTCATGAAAGGTCACATACTGTGAGCAGGTAGGATTTATACCAGGTTGGTTCAATATTAGGAAGACTGTGAACATAATTGGCCATGTCAATAAGAAAAACAACAAAAATTATAATCCTATATCAATAGATGCAGAAAGAGTCTTTGACAAAATACACCCATTCCTCTTAAAAACATTAAAAAGCAGACAAATCAATGGATCCTTTCTTAAGATAAATATCATCCATCTAAAACCAAGAGTAAGCATTCTCTGTAATCAATAAACTTGAAACCTTTCTGATAGGATCAGGAGTATGAAGCAAGGATACCCGTTATCACTACTGTTATTCAATATTGTATTACAAAAACTAGCTACAACAATAAGATAAGAAAAAGGAATTAAAGGAATAAAAATAGGGAAAGAGGAAAGTTATCACTCTTTGCAGATGATATGATGGTATATTTAGAGAACCCTAGAGCTTCAGTGAGAAAAGTAATTGAAATTGTGCTCAGCTTTAGCAAAGTTGCGGGATATGAAATAAACCCACAAAAATCATCAGCATTTCTGTATACTATCAGCAAAACCCAAGGGAAAGAAGAGAAATTCCATCCAGAATAATTGTATACTTGGGAGGTTACCTTCTACAAACCCAAAGATTATGTGAACATAACCACAAAATACTTTTCACACAAATAAAAACAAATCTGAACAGTTGGAGAAATTTTGTTCATGGGTAGGCTGAGCCGATATAAAAATGACAGTTCCACCTAAGTTAATTTACTTATTCAGTGCCATGCCAATCAAACTACCAAAATGTTATTTTGGAGAGGTATAAAAAAGTAGTAACATAACTCATCTGGAAGAACAGAATATCGAGGAGGGGGAATCCATGAAAAAAGTGAAATAAGGTGGCTAAGCAGTATTAGATTTCCAACTGTATGGTAAAGTGGTAATCATCCAAAAAATCTGGTGCTGGCTAAAGAATAGAATGGTAGATCAGTGGAATAGATTAGGTACATAATACACAGTAGTAAAAAATCATAATAATCTGGCATTTGATAAACCCAAAGACTCAAGATTTTGGGAGTAAAAACTCAAAATATTTGACAAAAATTGCTGGAAAAACTGGGAAGCATTTTGGCAGAAAGTAGGCATAAACCAACATCTCACTACATACCAAGATAAGATCAAAGTGAATAAATTATAGAAAGGGGGATATCGTAAGTAAATTAAGGGAGAATAGAAAAATGTACACATCAAATCTTGATTAAGGGAAGAGTTTATGATCAAATGAAAGAGAGAGCATTACAGGAATCAAAATTGATAGTTTTAATTGCCTTAATTTAGAAAGGTTTTGCACAAACAAAACCAACATAATCAACATTAGAAGGAAAGGAGAAAACGGGGAAATTTTACAGCAAGTTTCTCTGATAAAAGAGATCACTTCTCAGATATATAAAGAATTGACTTAAATGTATAAGAATACAGATCATTCCCCAGTTGATAAATGGTCACAGGTTATGAATAGGCAATTTTCAGAAGAAGAAATCAAAGCTATCTATAGTCACGTGAGAAAAGTACTCTAAATCACTATTAATCAGTGAAAAGCAGGTTAAAACAACTCTTAACTATCTTATTAACTATCTTATACCTGTCAGATTAACTAACATGACAGAAAATGAAAATGACAAATGCTGCAAGAGGTATGACAGAACTGAGACACTAATGCACTCTGGGTAGGATTGTGAACTGGTCTAACCATTTTGGAGAGCAATTTGGTACTATGCCCAAAAGAGAGCATACTTTTTGCCCCAGCAATACCATTACCAAGTCTGTATCCTAAAGAGATCAAAGGAAAAGAACCTATATGTACAAAAATATGTATGTGAATGCACAAAAATATGTGATCTCTTTTTGTTGTGGCAAAGAAATGGAAATCAAGGGGATGGATGCCCATGAATTGGGGGATGTGGTATATGATTGTGATGGAGTACTACTTTGCTAGTTTCAGACAAACCTGAAAATACTTCTCTGACCTCATGCAAAATGAATTGAGCAGAACCAGGAAAATCTTGTACACAATAAAAGCAACATTGTTCAGTGATCAACTATGATTGACTGACTGTAGTTCTCAGCAATACAATGATCCAAGACAATATCAAAAAACTCAAGATGGAGAAATGCTATCCACATCCAGAGAAAGAACTGATGGAGTCTGAAAGCTGATTGATGCATACTATTTTCACTTTCCCTCTTTTTTCATAGTTTTATTTTCCTTTTGTTCTATTTCTTTTTTCACAACATGACTAATATGGAAATACGTTTTGCATGATGGCACATAATATAACCTATATCAAATTGCTTAATATCTTAGGAAGGAGGAAGGCAGAAATTTTTGGACCTCAAAATTATATTAAAAAATGAATGTTGAAAATTGTGTTCACATTTAATTGGAAAAAGTAAGATACCATTAAAAGATAATCCACTGTATAGGCAGTTTTGCTTCCTGAGAAAAGCCTCATACAGTGCAGCAAAAAATACTCTCAAATCAAAAGTGAAAGACCAGTTTATTTGGAACTGAAGAATTGTGGAACATTGATGGCCTTTTGAGGGAGGATACTACTTCAGAGGGGATCAAGAGAGACATTGCTACTCTCTAGTGTAGCCATGAGTGTGGAATGGGGAGATGAGTGAGGCATTCTGTTCATTTATTATCTTCATATTTTAACTGGAAGGAATATAAATGCTGTGAGCACTGCCTGCATATAGGGTGTCCCAGAAGTTTCAGTGTAGCTACTAGTTTAGCTACTCTGTTTAAAACTCCACTATGACTTTTGGGACACTGCATTTTTATGAACTGGGACAAAGTTCTGGTCATCCCACCCTTGTTAGAACTCTGCCTACTATGTAATTCTGTATTAAATGGGTTTAAGTTGGTTGATTACTATGGAGCCAAAGAGCAATATTAGAGTAAAGTTCCAGGCTCTGTTGGGGACTTAAGTGAAATAAATTACTTTCTAGCCTTTTTCTCATTTCTTTTTCTAGGATGCCAACAGACAGCACCAAGAAGTGATTGCAATATATCGGATGCATCTTCTTAGTGCTGCGCAGGTAAATCGTCCCTTCCCCCCACCTCTTTTGTTAAATAAACTTAGGTAAAAGTAATTGATGTTTAGAGTAGCTGTACCCCATATGCTTATTTAAAAATAATTGTGTTTCTTTTAGCCATGCTTGCGTATGTTCAGGAGGAAGTTTTAAAAGCTATATGGCAACACAGCATATTAAATTTAGTGTTGTCTCCATCTGCTCATCGCTGAGTTTATAGACAGTTTGGCAACATACAGTGGTGACACACATTAATGGTGTTGCTATCTGGAGATAATGCATTGCCATCAACATATCTCCTTATGCTGAAAAAACGGAAGCAAAAGACCTTAGTGTTTTTCTTGGGAGTTCGGAAATGTTCTGCATATTTCAGCAGAGTGCTTTGATCATTTGAAAAATAGCATGTGCACAGAACTACACTGGATTTTAAATAAGCGAATACTGAGCTCAGTGAAACTGATACAGATAGAATTCTCTATTTGTGTAAAATTGATTTTTAAATGGGAACAACATTTTGTCATAACACAGTAAGAAAAGTGGTTGTATCTGAATACTGTATGTCATTTGCCTCAGAAGCTCTTTAAAGCCAGTATAATACTTGATCTGCCATAGCCCCTACCTTTACTCCCTGTGGTTTTTAAAGAAGGCTTGTGAAAGAGACAAAGCTGTCACATGTTAGACAAGAAGAAATAGGAATTATTTTCTGAAATGGACTGTATCAGATCTTGGAGACATGGGTAGTAGAGGTGGAAGGAAACACTGGATGAAAAGTAATGAGGGATTATGATTAATGATTATTAATTGAGTCATGATTATTAAGAAATGGCACCAGGTGGATAGTGTAAAAGTGTAAAAATATCTGCTCAGATACCTTAAAAACTAAGACCTTGAACTGGAAGATACTTGAAAGATACTCTTGGTAACACTGTTTTTAAATAACAGAAAAGCTGGCAGTTGAACACATTGCAGTGTTTGATACAGGAGCTTAATAAACAAGTGAACTAGGGTTTTATAATGGGAATGTGGAGGAAGAGGTGGAAATTGAGTGGAAAGATGTATTTTAGGGGGGAGGGAAGAGTGAGTCATTGGGACTGGATATTGACTAGAGTAGACACAGCAGCTTCTTCCCTGATGGATATTCCAAACCAACAGCCCAGATTTCATGATTATTTCTTTGAAAACAGTAATAATTAATAACTTAGATATTATGTTTCTGTTTTTAACTTTTTTTTCTTCCGCTAACTACTAGTGCAACACAAAACAAAGCAGTTGGCATCTGAAAAATCTTGCCTTCTGGCACACAAAGTTAACTAAGAAATTCAGTTTAGTCAACTATGGCTAATGTTTGAAATTTGAACATCCTGCTGTTACAGAAACAGATTTTGGAAGAGAAACCTCTTATATTAATAGGAAGTGTTGTGCTGTAATTTATTTAAGTTTTGAAGTTGAAAACAGGATGAAGGCCATATTGGCTTTTTGCATTTAATCGCACGACTCTTTTTAAATTTAAAAGTTCTCTAATTTTTTCTGCTAATTTATAACTTCATGCTGCCCCTGACAGCTTACTCTGCTTACTAAAAAAGATAATAATTTCCTTTCTTTAGAGGTAGAAAAAAAATCTGCATTTTGAAAGTGTATCGTTAGTTTGTGTTCTCCATAGTGTTGCTATTATTGCTATGTTATTGAGAATATGGTCGTACTGGAGCTGTACATATTAACTCTTCATGCCAAGGATTTGGCATCTGATCAGTGATCAGTGACACAACATATTATACTCTTCTAAAGCCGCTTTCAGTTTTAGCATTTTGTGGAAATGAAAGTGACTTAAATTCTTTCTCATTTTTTTTAAAGGGTCACATGGATGAAGATGTTCAAGCTGCCTTACTCCAGATCATCCGCATGAGGCAGGGGCTTGTTTGCTAGAGAACTGAGTCTTGATGTGGTGCTTTCCCTGCTTTCCCTGACTGGAGCTTGTGCCTGTGTTTGTATTAATCTCCAGAGCCTTCCTTTCCTTCTTTCTATGGATCTTACTGGGTTAGCATAACTAAAATTAAATGGGCTTTTTTTCTAGTAGGAAAAAATGAAATTTGAGAAAAATGAATCTGTTGCTGTTACATCATATTGTATCATCAATTTATGTTATATTCCAAATGTATTTATTGTATGTTTTGAGGAAATTTAGAATATTTCAAATTCTCACAAATTTTATAGTCAAAATGATGTCACAGTTGATTGCTGCTACTGATGTCATAGTGACTATTTTGAAAAAAGTCTTTGGTGCCCATTGTCAAACATGAATTCAGTTATTAATGAGTCCATATAAAATGTTTTTTGGATGTGGCTAAAACAGGTTGTTTAGAGTTCTTTTAGAGGATTCAAGCTGGGAGCTACTTTTAAGTAAATCAAAATACCTCCTGGTTTTTAGTAGAGGAGCATCAACTAAGATGTGGTGTGGTGTCCAGAAATGTATTGTAACTTGGCTGGCCGAGTTGCATTTCTATTTAAGTAACTTAAATTTAAGTGCCTTTTCTTTTATTAGTGGTACAGATTTTCTTCTCATACACTAATAAATTTTATGCTTTTTTACAGAGATATTTTTTCACTAATGCTTTGTAATTGATTACATTTAGATTAAGATAGTTGGGCTGGATTTTATCAGGAGTTTCTAAATGATCTGTTAATTTCCAGTACAGTATCTTAATTTTTACTAAAAATAGTGCTTTTTCATGCTCTGGTGATTAAATAACTCTTTGATAAATTATATGCTAGATTCCTTAAAGTGTCAGATCTTTAGCAACAACTTTAAAATTTGCCACTGTAATAGCCAAAATAGATGTTAAGTGTGTCTTGCAACTGTTTCAAATTTCTTTATAGGAAATTTGCACCCAGAGGCAATTATATTTTGAGATCTACTTTTCCTGCAAATTGAGCATTGACTTAATTAATTAAAACTTGCCTTTGTGGTTTTAATTGAAAATACAGTTGTTAAAAGTGAAAACTGCAAGAATTCTCTATATGAAAAAAAAATTATGTGCATAGTAAACAGTCCAGTGAAACCAACTATAATACATCTCAGTATAAAAAGTTTAGTTATCTTAAGTTTATTATTTCATTAATTTTTTGACTATTCAAATTGGGAAATTGGAAAGTGGAAAGCTTCACTGTTTATTTCAAACAAGGTCAAAAGACTAAGCATTTCAGTCAAGTTTTCTTGCATTAAATAAAATGTGACTTCCCCTAGAGGATTAGTACTTCCTTAGGCAGATTATGGATGTAGCTGTCTGACAAAAGCTCAGGGCGAACTCCCATCAAAATAGAAACTGCTGTCTAGAGAAAACTGACCTCATTTGCTAAATGGAAACCTACAGCAGTAGTAGGAATTTCTAAAGTCTATTTTTCAGAAAATCATTAATGTATAGTGTGAAATTTTGCATAAGGAATATTTAACTCTTTTATTAGCATGATTAAATGCTCTTCTTTTCCTAACATCTAAGTGGAATCTCTTAGAATACAAATTGCAAGGGTGCACATTAAATTTAAGCTTTAATTTGCCTTTTGTAATTTTGTTGAAACTTTTACCAGAGAGAAGTTGCTAAACTGAAACTGACATTTCAAAATTGTATTTTCCTAATTTTGGGGAAACTATGTATATTTTATTTCTCCTATATCCATCAATAAAATGCTGCTTTCAGTGAATGGTGGCTTTAATATCTTTGTAACAGATAGATTGATTAAAATAACTTTCTCATTCATAGCCTCTTGGTGCTTGGAGCAGAATGGGAAACTACTTTAGGGTCTAGTTTTAGCTACCTAAAATGAAAACACATGTACCTCCTACACTTAGATCAACTATGTTTCTTCTCTTGGTCTTTGATGTTTAAAACTCCATTTACAAAATTGAAACATAAAAACTTTTTTTGTAAAATAAACTGATCACATGTAACGGATGGTTTTGTTTTTTCCTCCCTTATGCTAGAGGGTGTGAGCATAACATTAAAAGTAAATTAAATCATTGACCAGGGTTTTGTAAGTGTTCTCTAAAAGCTGCAGAATTTCTCATTTATTATAGGACATTAATGAAAAGTTTCTGTAATGTCTTTCTCTTTTCCTCCATGATAGAAAAAAAAGATTTTCTTTGTTAGCAAGTCAGTGTCATAAAAAGTGTTTGATACAATAAAGAGATCAAACAGCTATACAGAAAGTATATTAATTTTTAGTACTGTTCTGAATATGTATGTTAATTCTACCAGTCCTGTTCTAAATCTCAAAATGAATTTGTCTTAATTTTGAGGGTAGAATTTCTTTTTAATTACTAAAATGGGCCATTCTCACTATACCCTGGCAAAGTTTCACATTGTTTGAATTTTCCTGTTATTCCACATGTATTTGTTTATCTTTGTTTTTAAAACCCTCTAACTCAGAAAGATGAACGTTTTTTACTTAATACCAGCTACTCCCTTATGAGGACAGTTGTCACCCATAGCTATATACCTATCAAACCATCAATATTCTTTGTTTTATTTGTTCTAATAGAAAGAAAGGAAGAGTTTAAGACTTGGTTTCTCAAGTCTTGATGACTAAACAATGCCCCTGAATTAATTGTTTTGAACTATCCCAGGGCCAGAGAAAAACCAATATTTCCTAATGTCTTTAAAAAAAAAAAACCTCCACAATATTTTGCAAAACAAATACATTGCGAAAATTTTTATTTGCTTCTTCTTCCATCTCTGTTCTCCTCCTCCCACTGAGTTCTACCTTATTAACTAGTAGTCTCTCTAAAACATTTAGATGAAAGCTACCATTTACAGAGTTTAAAATCATTTGATATGAACTTGTGGTTGTATGTTTGTGTGGATTCCCGCCCTCCCATTGGAAGAATATTAACTGGTATACTCTCCTGGGCAGTGTCATTTATTAATGACAGAAAAAGAGCAAAAGTTAGCATTGGAAACAGGTGTTGTTAATTTGTTCATAGAAGCCACAAAATAGAAAAAAAAATGATATTTCAGTTCTTCTTTGATTCACCGATGTGCAGGAGTGCCTAAACCAGCTTCATCCATTAATTATTAGCATGCTTCTCTTGCATAGTGTCTCATTCTTTCTATTTGGATTTTTAGCTCAAATCAAGAATGCAGAATAGAAAAATAAGTGCTGGCTTTTGTGGTGACACTGACATCCCAACAAGCCTCCCTTCGCAGGAGTGATGCATGTATTTAGCATAATTAAGTATGTGGCATCACCTATGTATTAAAGGGCATTTTCATTATTTATGCCTTCCTGAACAAACATCGGTGATGAATGAATTCAAGCAAAAAGGGAAGGTCACAAAAATGTCACATGTAAATAAAATACAGTCCAAACTAGTGAGGGTTCTTTTCCTAGCTAGTGCAATATATATGTATATTTTAAAATTTTCATTCTAGTCAGTGAAACAGTGGAAGAAACATCAATAAAAATAATGTTTCTTATAATTGATAGTTGGCACAAAATTGTTGTACTTAATGGACCCAATTTTTATTTTATTTTTAAGCTGGTTGGCAATTTTTTTTTTTCAAAATAGCAGCGTTGGGAATATTGTGAATTCTGCAAAGGGTTTATAGAGGTTATTGCCTTCTTCATAATTTATAGCTCCTATTGCTCTGCCAAGTCAGAAAATTAACATTTAATAGAAAAAATTATATATCTATGATTCAGTCACAGCTATTAGATCAGATGGATTTTACATTAAGTGAAAAAGATGTTGAGCATTTAAGGGCCATTAAACTACAGGACTCTTTTATTGGATTCTGAAGCCTCCAAGCCAGGACCCTGCTGTGAAGAGTATTTATTTATATATATACTGAACACATTAGATGATAGAGAAAGGGCATACATCTTAAAAGAAAATAGGGCATGAAAAAGTGTGATTTTCCACATTGTGAGCAACTGCCATACAAATTCAGTCTTGTTTCATAATAATTAGTTTTATGCATCATTAAGTAATAATTTTCATATGGGCTGAAATAATACAGTGGAGGCCACTTTAAAAGTGGTACCTGTAGGAAATCAAAGTAGCCTACTATACTCTACTGTTGAAATTTCACTGCAGGAAATCATACTTGCAATAGCTTTGGGGATGGCTGGAATCACTGTACTATTGGAAAGGATTTAATTTTAAATACATGTCTTCTGTCTTCCATGAAAAAGTAACCATTGCAAATTCAGTGAAATCCTGTGGAACTGACACCTTATTTCCTACAATTTGCATATGTAATTAATTGAAGAATTAAATTTCCTATGTTGCTAATGTAGAAAATTAAGTGTTCACTTTTCAAAAATACACCACAAAAAACCTCATTGCTGTGAAATTAGCCCTGATGAACAGACTAAGTGAATCCTTTACAAGACTCTTGACACCCTTGAAACAGGAACATTCCACAGAAAGGAGTCCGATCAACAAATGTTGAGCTGGAATAGGGCTTTAGAGATCCTTTACTCCAACTCTCTCATTTTAAAGTTGAGGGAGCAGGCCCAGGGAAATGAAGAGACTTGCTCAAGGTCACATTGCTAGTTAGTGACAGATATGGAACAAGATTTCAGGTTTTTGACTGTTAACTCAGTAGTCTTTGCTGCTTTGTTCTGCCTCAGCAGATGATGTTAGCAAGTGCTTAATTCCTCTTGAGGCACTCTTGAACTGATGCCTACATTAATATCTAGGAAGAATCTGAGAAGGTTCTCCAATGTTGCCTGGATGAAGAAAGTCTATAATTGTCATTTCTATATTGGCAATGTGCTTTCTTTTCATTAATATTTGTGTCCAGTAATACATTTTTTAAAAATGTCTCAACTTGAACTTTTTAAAATATCTCCAACACATCCCTTACTCTCAGACTTCCAAAAAAAAAAAGTAAAGTTCAAGAAGGGTGTTTAATGTAAGGGACTATAAAAGCAGCATTGCTTTAGCACAGTTGAATGCAGTTTGCAAAGTTTTTTCTTTTTCACAACTCAAACAACTAGACATTGTGACTTTATGTTCTCAGGATCCTTTAATTGTTGCTAACTCATGTGGCACCTTATGGTCTGCTTTAAAATTCTTTGCATGGTTTAAAAATGAAACTACTTCTTATTCAGACTTTTACTGATGAAATGTATGGTAAACCAAAATAAAAGCCCAACTGCTACCTTTTTATATTTCCCTCTGCAATACTGCCTCACAAACATTGTCACACTTCTTATGAGAGTTTGAGCATCTCATTTATGCACAGTTAAAAATAACAGTCTTCTCAGTACAAGTGGTGGGAGAAATGGGGAATGTCCCACTGCTTCCAACTCAACTAGTAAGTATTAAAGCTGATTCATATTTCTCAAATGGCTGTTGCTCTCATAAGCGTGAGGATTTTTCAAACTGAATTGTACTAGTTATTTGGTCTTAATCCCCAAGTAATTTTGTTCCCATTTATATTGAAAAACATTCCCCAGCTATTAAACACATATTTGTATGAAATCATTTGTTAAAGACAGATCTATTTAAGAGTTTTATCTACCTATGGTTACCCAAACACTTTATTCAAATGGTCAGAATACAACTTTATTATTTCAGTTGTGTATGTGACCACTGTATTTCATCAGAACCTAAGGTAAAATAAAGACACTGGGAGAACTTGAAAGAGTTGGATAGCCACATGGCTTTTAAGCCCTGAAACTAATTCCTCACTTTTTTCCTGTTTCTTCAGAACTTTTTAGTCAGTCTTTTTTTTTTTTTTTTTTAGATGTTGAATATTTAATGAAATTTGAGAAAATGCCTGTGGAAATGAGGCCAGTTAGGAAAGGACAATAAGGTGGAAGCAAAGGCCAATGCAGGCTATTTATATCAAGTGGGGATTAGGACCATCCATTACAGTGAGAAGAAGCATTTGGGTAGACTTTATGGTTTGCAACATTTTCTCATTTTATCCTCACAATAATCTTTTGTGAGAGCAAGGAGTATTACTTATGGAGGCAGCGTGGTTGTGCGGTGGATAGAGTGGGGTTTTTTGTTTGTTTTTTAATATAAATTTATTTAACTTTTTACATTCATTTTCACAAAATTTTGGGTTCCAAATTTTCTCCCCATTTGTCCCCTCCCCCCACCCCATACACCCAGCATTCTAATTTCCCCTGTCACCAATCTGTCCTCTCTTCTATCATCCCTCCTTTCTCTTGTCCCCATCTTCTCTTGTCCTGCAGGGCCAGATAACTTTCTATTCCACTGTTCCAGAATTTGTTGGGAGTTCTTTTTGTAGGTAAAAATTATGGGCTGTGAGTTCGGAGCTAGCATATGTGAGTCTTTCTACTCCACCATCTTGGCTCCTCCCAGTCAGTCTTTCCCTCTGTATTTTCTATAAGAAAGAGATCATTCTCTACAAAGAAGAATTAAAAAAAAAAAACTTTTATTAAGATCTAATTTTTAAGTCTTACAGAAGAGAGATAAAAACCAATCTTATGAGTTAGTTATGGGTCTTCAGTGAACAACTAAATAAGGAGAAGAATCCTTATAAATTTCCTTTCCTCGTACCCCCCTCCCCCAAATTCCCAAATCATGTCCCGCAGATATAGAAATTTCCTGTTTATGAACCTGATATGAAGTCTGCTTAGGTGATATTAACCTAGAGTTTAAAATGAATGGAAAGAAAGGAAATGAATCATTTTAACCCGCTCTTCCCACACTTGGCCCTGCTTCTAGGGGAACCAAGGGTAACACCGAGAGGAAGGTAGAGGAAGAAAAGAGGAATGTCTCCCCAGTGGAAATCTGCCCAAAGAAGAACCAGATTGTTCCTCCTTTGCTTGCACTTATTTCCTCCATTTGGGAATTCAGAGTGCTACCTTGGATCTTAACTGGACAACAATAAGCCCAATTTCTCTCTTTCTAGGCTTGCTCACTTAGCTTCTAGAATTTTCCCAGATGCTTCTGATTCCTCATTAGAGATCCAAACATTCCCTAATTTCCTAAAGAGTCGTGCTCAGAAAGTTAATAAAAAAGTCATTTGGAGTTCAGAACACATTTTTTTATAGAAAGAAATTCACATGTGATAGAGTTCCTTCCAGAAATACTAAACTCTGCTGGGGCTACACTGCTGTGTGTACCACAAAGTGATATTACTGTAATATAATCTAGCCCATGAGTTTATTAACCTGCCATTCAGTGGATGAGTTTTAGGAGGTCCTGAATTTTTTTTTGAGAGCTATTTAACTGTAAGTGATTCCCTTTGTATTTTATGTGTTTTATAAAATACGTATTTTATGGATTTAAAAACATTCTGAGAAGGGATCCATAGGTTTCATAAGAGTGCCAAAGATTATCATGACCTAAAAGGCCACCAGCCCGCAAGTTCCAATTCCCTGCTTTCATCTAGTGCTCCAGGCAGCCTCAGAGTTTGAGAAAAATTGCCACCTTTATCAGGACTGTTGATAGCAACCCCTACCTTCCTGTCCCCACAGGTCAGTTACTTTGCTTCCTTAATTTAATTTAATTCATTAGAGTCTGATTGATGATTATGATAGTCTGTTGAAATCTTTGGTTTTGATTCCATCACTCAGTAAAATGGTTACACTACCATTGTGTCATTTCAATGTAATAAGTATATTAATTCTGCTTTCAGTCTAGTAATTTATAAAAAATGTAGAAAAGAATTGAAACAACTTAACATCAATTCATTAATCACACTACTTGAGTTTGTTCATTCAACCTATTCCAAAACATCCAAGAGAGAGGCTGATCCATTGGCTGCTTTGGAACAGGTTGAATGATCTGACCCAAAGAGTCTCCCTTTTTCCCTCCTATCTTCTTTCCCCCTCTGTCAATGCAAATCAAAACAACTTCATAGTTTCACTTTACACCTAAAAAGTTGGCAAAGATGATAAAAGCTTGTTGGTCAAGCCCCCCACTGTTGAGGGGCTTGTAGTAAGATGAGTATATTAATGCATTGTGGATCTATGAGTTGTTTGAACTATTCTGGAATGCAGTTTGCAATAATGCAAAAAAAAATTGCTAAAATGTTTATGCCTTTGACCCAGAGATTTTGTTGCTAGGTACATTCCCCAAAGAGATCAGTAACAAAAAGGGGTTTCCATATACATTAAAGTATTTATGGCAGCATTTTGTAGTGGTAGAAACATGGCAACAAAATATCAACTGGGAAATGGCTAAACAAATGTGGCACATGAAAGTAATGGAATATTGCTGTCCTGAAAGAAAAAAATGAGTATGATAAATACAGAGAAATATGAGAAGACATATAAACTGAGGTAGTTAAGAAGGAATAGGGGGAAAATATAAACAAAGAAGGAAAAAAAGGCCTGTGGTGCTATGTCCTCTGAACCACAGACAACTGTAGGTAGAATGATGTGGAGGAGGCCATGGATTGGTAGGTTCAAGAAACTCCATTTGCTAAGAATTGTAAAGAGTAGTAAGGGTCGTGATAGGGAGCAACAATTGATACTACCTGCTAAGAACCCTAGAACATGACTAAGTGATTGAGATCTTCAGGAAGGGATGTCTTAGGAAAATTTGCCCATTGACAGGAATCAGCACAGTCAGAAAAAAGTTGAAGGGAGACACTTTTTCCAACCCAAGAAAATATGGGGGCTAGAAAAATAGGTCTGTGATTCTAAGGTAGAGCACAGGGCTTGCTATTGCAAGGGAGTGGGGGCCTTTCTTGGGTAAGAACCAAAATGTAGACCAGGAGAGCAGTGACCCTACCTCTTTCCAGATCACACTATCTTGGAAGGACCAGAAACTTACAGATCCCCTGTACTAATTGTGAAAACAGCAGAGTAAAAAAGCCTGCAGCTTGAAATTGTGAACTACCCCCAGTCTCTAGGTGAGCAAAGCCCAACTTTAAAAAATTCCAAAGTCAAGAAATAGGATAGAAAATTAAGCAAATAACAAAAAACCCCTGACAACAAAAAGCTATTATGGTGATGGCAAAGCTCAAAACACAAATTCAGAAGACAATGATGTGAAAATATATACAAGCAAAACTTCAAAGAAAAATGCATATTGGACACAAGCCCAACAAGAATTCATAGAGGAGTTAAAGAAAGAGCTAAAAAAAAATAAAACGAGTGGTGGAAGAAAAACTGGGAAAAGCAATGAGAGCACACAAGAAAATTATGAAAAGAGAATTAACCACTTGGTAAAAGAGGCACAAAAATACTTAAGAAATTAACTTCCTAAAAAACAGAATTGGCCAAATGGAAAAAGAGGTACTCACTGAAGAAAATAAGGCCTTAAAAATTAGAATTGGTCAAGTGGGAGCTAATGATTCCATGAGACACCAATAAACAACAAGAATAAAGTCCAAAGAATGAAAAAAATAGAAGAAAATATGAAATATCTCATTGGAAGAACAACTGACCTGGAAAATAGATTGAGGAGATATAATATAAAAATTTTGAGAATACTTGAAAGCCAGGATTAAAAAAAGATCCTACATATAATATTTTAAGAAATAATGAAGAAAAACTTCCCAAATATTTTAGAAGTAGAGGGCATAATAGAAATTGAAAGAATCTACCAATCACCAAGATTACAAAATGAAAACTTCCAGTAATATTAAGCCAAATTCTGGAATTATCAGGTTAAGGAGAAAATACTGCAAGAAACCATTCAAATGCCATAGAACCACGGTCTGGATCACAAAAGATTTAGTAACTACCATGTTACAAGAGAGGAAGATTTAGAATATAATATTCCAAAAGGCAAAGAAGTGAGAATTACAACCAAGAATAACATACTTGGCAAAACTAAGTATAATTGTTTGGTGGAAATGATCATTAAATTAAATAGAGAACTTTTAAGCATTTTTGATGAAAAAACCAGAACTGAATAGAAAATTTGGCATTCAAACACAAGACTCAAAAGAAGCACAAAAAGACAAACATGAAAGAAATCAATAGGTACTCAAAGTTAAACTATTTACATTCCTATGTGGAAAGATAACAAATCTAACTCCTAAGAACTTTATCATTATTAGAAGAAGTCTACATAGACAGAAAGTATGGGTGAGTCTATTACGTTGGGAAGGTTGCAAAAAAAAAAAAAGAATGGAAAGGTGAGAAAGAGGGATGCCCTGTGAGAAGGGGAAAGGAAGAAGTATGAGGAAAATTATTTCACTTAAAAGAGGTATGTAATAAAAGGTTTTTATAGTGGAAAGGAAAAAGGGGAGGAGTGATGGACAATGCTTTGACCTCGCTCATCTGAACTGGTTCAAAGAGGGAGGACTACACACACACACACACACACACACACACACACACACACACACACACACACACTCACCCTCAGTTGAATTTAGAAATCTATCTTACCTAACAACCAAATAGTAGGGGAAAGAGCTAAGAGAAAGGAGGTGGGGGTGATAAGAGAGTCAGAAACGAAAGAGACTTTTGAGGAGGGACAGGGCAAAAAAAGAGAGAGCAAGTTAAATAGAGGAAAATAAAATGGAAGGAAATGCACAATAATCATAACTGAGAATGGGATGAATTCATCTATAAATGGAAGCAGATAGAAAAATGGATTGAACCAGAATCCAACAATATGTCATTTCCAAGAAATATTTAAAATAGACACACAGAGTTGAAATAAAGGCCTGGAATAAAATCTATTGTGCTTCAGTTAAAGTTAAAAGGTAGGAATAGCAAACATGATCTCAGACAAAGCAGAAGCAAAAATGCATCTAATTAAAAGAGATAATCAGAAAAACTTTTGCTAAAAGGTACCATAGACAACGAAGTAATAAAAACATTAAAGATATATGTGCCAATGGCAGAACATCCAAATTCTTAAAGGATAAGTTAAATGAGTTATGGAAGGAAATAAAGTATAAAACTAGAGTAGTGGGGGACCTCAATTTATCCTTCTTAGAATTATAAGAAAGTTATTAGAAAAATAATTGAGATGAATAAAATTTTAGAAAAATTAGATACGATAGACCTCGGGAGAAAATTAAATGGGAGTGGAAAAAAGTATACCTACTTTTTCTCAGCTGTACATGGCACCTTCACAAAAATTGACCATGTATCAGGGCATAAAACCTTCATAAATGCAGAAAAGCATAAATGTTAAATGCACCCTTTTAAAATAATAATATAATAAAACAAATTCAATAACAGGTCTTGGAAGCAGAGATTAAAATTTAATTTACAATTAAGTAACCTAATTAGAAACTGGGGGCTATAAAACTGTGAATAACTTTTGGCCCAGCCATATAACTACTAGGTCTGTATCTCAAAAAGATCAGAGAAAAGGGGAAAGAACCTATTTGTATGAAAATAGGTATAGCAGTTTTTTTTCATTGTGACAAAGAATTGCAAACTGAGGGAATGTCCATCAGCTGGACATGGCTGAATAAAATGTGGTTAATGATTGTGATGGAATGTTATTGTACTATAAGAAGTGATGAGGTGATAGATTCAGAAAAATTTTGGGAAGATATATAAACTAATGGAAAATGAAGTGAGCAAGAACCAGGAGAATATTGTACACAGTAAAAAAATTGTCACAGTAATCAACTGTGAAAGACTTAGCTACTCTGATTAATACAGTGATCCAAGGCAACTCACATTGAAAAATGCTATCCATCTCTAAAACTCTGAGTGTAGATTGAAGGATATTTTTTAACTTTCTTTAATTTTCTTGCTTTTGTTCCCCAACATGGCTAATATGGAAATGTTTTGTATGACTTCATATGTATAGTGAGTATGCCTTCTCAATAGGTAGGGGGAAGGGCTAGACTATTTGAAATTCAAAATCAAAAAAAGAAAGTAAAAAAAAAGAACAGAATTTTTCTTAAACGAGCCTAGGTCTTTGATGTTATATGAAGGAGACTTTACAGTATAGTAGAGAGAGTGCTGCATTTGGAATCTGGGGATCTGAATTTGAATCTTTGTTCTGCCACTTTTTAGTTGATTTATCATGAACAAGACACTAAACTTATCTGAGCCTCTGTTTCCTTATCTATAAAGTGAGGTGGTTGATCTAGATGGTGTCTATGATCCCTTCCAGTTCTAAAGTTATGATCTAATGTTACAAGAATTACATTAACAAAATGATAGCTTGTTTCCAGGCTAACAGAAATATATGCATATATTAAACTATTTGGTACTCCTTGGAAAATTTATCTATATTCTGGGGGGATTATATATTTCACTTTCCCAATACAGGTAGTTTAGGGTTAGCTCTTGATTATATAAATTAATAAAAGGGAAGAAGCATAGACAAAGTAAAAGCAACCATAGGTTTAGTTTGGGGCTCCCTATGGCCCCCAAGTTTTCTGTCAATTAACAGGCACTTGTTAAGCAGTTTCTTACTGTGTTTGAAACACTATACAAGATTAAAATGATAACAACAAAAACAACAGTCCAAGTTCTCAAGGACCTTGTATTCTCTGAAGGGGAAAATAATCACATAACTGTAGACATAAAGAATAAATATAAAATAGCTAGAAGGCAATTAAATAAAAGGTAGTTAGGTAGGGAGAACACCAGCACTTGAAGGGATCAGAAAAGGCTTCATATACAAGTTGGTATTTGACATGAATTTTGATGGAAGTGGAAAAGAAGGCGCATATTCTCAACATGGATGGGACTGCGACAGCAAAGATAGCAAAGAGATGATGAGGTATGAAGAACAGAGAGAAGCATATTTTGGCCAGACAACAGAGTTTGGGAAGAGTATAGAAAGATGTGAGCCGGTTGAAGCAGAAAGGAGAGATTGTAAAGTGTCTGGGAGCCCCTAGGGTTTATTGAATAGGAGTGATGTGATCAGATTTATTCTAAAGGAAGATCACAACTCTGCTGGTTGGGCCACATTGTTAAAATGCCAAAGGTACACTTGCCAAAGAGAATATTTTATGGAGAACTATGGAAGGCAAGTGCTCACATGATGGTCAGAAGAAGTGATAGGAGGACACTCTCAAGGTCTCTTTGAAGAACTTTGGAATTAATTATGTGACATGGCACAAGGCACTGTCACAGGGCCACCTTCCATGGTGTGCTCTCATCAGAAAAGGTGTCATGCTCTATGAGCAAAGAAGAATAGAAATAGCTCAAAAGAAATGCAATATGCAAAAATGTTCACATTGACTATTTGTACCCGATCCGTGGTGGGGCATTTTGAGCTTGTATTGGTCTGATCACCCAGTCAGACACACTATGACTTGATTCTAGCATAGTGGTGTCATCTTCAAGAATGAAGGACAACAAATAACTAATTTTAGCAGTTATGTAGAGATAGATTGGAGTGAAAGGAGCTGAAGCAGCAAAACCAATTTAGAGACTATTACAAGAGTTCAGGTGATAAGGGCCTGATCTAAGGTGGTAGCTGTGAGAGCAGAGAAAGTGGGTCACTAGAGATATAGAACTAAAAATGACAAGATTTGGTAAATGATTGAATATGTGGGATTAATTAGAGAGGGGTGTTGAGAATTACATCAGGATTAAAAGAAACCTGAGAGTGGATGAATACTCAGAACTTGATAGAAATGGGAAATTTGAAGGAGGCATAGGTTTATAAAAAAATCTGAGTTGCATTTTGGACATGTTTGAAATTTCTAGGGGTCGTCCAGTTACAAATGCTCAATAAGTAGTTGGTGATGAAGGCCTGGAGTTCAAGAGAAACTGGACCTGAATATAGACATCTGTGTGTCATCTGTAAAGATGATAGTTAAATCCATGGAAGATGGATGAAATTAACAAGAGAGAAGAGGGCAGGGACAGAGCTTCAAAGTATATCCACATTTTGGGGTTGTGATGTGAATCATGAGCCAACAAAGCAGACTGAGAATTGGTTAGGCAGGAAGAAGTAGAATCAGGAGAGAATAGGGTCACGGAAAAAATAGGAAAATCTATCCAGGAAGAGAGGGTCAAATGCAGCAGGGAGGTCAATTAAATGATGAAGACAGCAAGGAGTATAGTCTGTGCCTTTGCCCCTCCCCTGCTCCACCACCATCACTATGGAAGGGCATTATTTGAAAATTTTTAATCACTCTACCAAAATGACTACAGAAGGGCATTGATTACCCAGAAGTAAGGGTCATTTAAATTTTTTTCTTTGTTTTATGGGTTGTAGTGGTCAATGAATTCATCATCTGTGGCCAGCTTGTTGGTCATGAACTTCCCACTATTTAGCTGGGGGATACTGATACTCAGCAGTGAAAATAGAAAAGTGATAATGGGAGCAGACAGAAGAAATTAGGCTCTGTAAGTTCTTAGAGTAACTCAATGTCATGCATTAGTGGGTCTGCCGTGATTCTGGGTTTACTCATCCTGTATGAGCTAGAGATGCAGTATGGCTTCCAGCCATGTTGAGGAATGGTGATGAAAAAAACCTGGAATTTTGCCAATGAGGGGGATGGAGGATGTAATAGTTCATAAATCATTTAAACTTGTCTTTGGAATGCTATTGTACTCATCTTCAAAATCTCAGTCTGAAGAAAATCACTGTGCATAAAAAGTTAACAGTTCAAATTAATGCTTAAAGGGCTTGAAAAGAAAAAAAAATATGCAAAGCCTCCTTAGGAACCCAAGGGATATTTTTTTGGGAGGGGAGAGGTTGGAAGGAGACATTTTCAGAAGCTGTAAATCTTAGTTAATTATTGCTACTATTTTATGCAAAACACTTTAAAGAAAGGTAACTGATGGATGGCATGGTGGCCAAGGCTGACTAAGGCAAACTTTAATATTGATTGGATAATAAGAATCACCCAGTGCTGTTAGATATGTGGCAGACCTATTTTTCTACAGGCCAGCTTTAAACCAGGAAATGTGGTAGAATGGAAAGGAAAGAGCCAAGCAACAGGAGGTGGGTATTTGGTTGCTCTGCCTACCAAAGGAAAACACCTGAGAGGAAATTATGCTCTACAGCTAATTAGCAAGTTAGGAAGGCAAAAGGGATGCATCTGATAAGAACAAACAACTAGTTTAAAAAGTCTGCCTCAGGGAGCTTTTTTAATGCAGAGCAAAATTAAGCCCAGGAAATACTGTCACCCAACTGAGCACAGCCTGCAAATACTTCTGAATCTAAAAACTCATTGTAATTTGTAGCAAGAGATTTGGTTGAGTAGTAATTCAAGTCACACAAAATGATACCATTTAAGCACACACACACACACACACACACACACACACACACACACACACACACCTGTGTTTATTTATTCTTATAGAATAGATATCACTTTCTAACAATTAGAACTACCCAAAAGTGAAGTGGGTTACTCAGGAGGTATTGAATTCCTCCTCAGTAACGATCTTTAAACAAAAGGTGAATGGCGACTTGGTAGGCAGTGTTCCCCTTCATTGTTGTTCAGTCCTGTCTGATTCTTTGTGACCACATATGCGGTTGCCTTGGCAAAGATACAGGAGTAGTTTGCCATTTCCTTTTGCAACTCCTTTTACAGATGAGGAAACTGAGACAAACCTAGTTAAGTGACTTGCCCAGGGTTGCACAGCTTATAGTAGAACTCAGGAAGATGAGTCTTCCTGACTCCAAACCTAGTTACCAATAGGATTCCTCTAGAGCTATGGTTTTCATACTTGTTCTCAGGATGTTTTTATCCTCTTAAAAATTATTGAGGACCCTCCAAAGAACTTGGTTTTGTGGTTTATATCTATTAAGATTTGCCATGTTAGAATTTAAAATATCTTGCTATTTTTATGAAAAAAGTTTTTGCCTCTCAGACCCCCTGAAAAGGACCCAGGTCCATGTAGGGATCTCTAGTCTATACTTTGAGAACTACCCATGCACAGGTATGACTTTACACTAGATGGCCTGTAGAAACCCTTCTGATTCAGAAATTCTAGTGTTCTTCCACACTGAATTTGTATGGTTGTTAGCAAAAGATGGTTTTTGTGTTATGCTCTCTTCAGCCTTAGATATCATTAGATCACACAGCATGCCAATTACTTCAAACATCCAGTAATTTTGAAATAGTTTCATCTGGGTACATCAAGGGTCATCTGTTTCTGCTGACACTATATTTACTTGAAATGTCTGACCTTGATCATATCAAGCTAGATTGAACTGATTTCTCCACTTTTGGTTAGTTTTATGTCAGTTGAGTGTTGGGTTCAATGTCATAAACATGTGCTTCATTGTTCTCTTTTGTTGTATAATATGGTTATAAAGAATGATAGTACTCTAAGGAAACATGCTAAAATCCCAAAGGCCTAAAGAGCACACTTCAATGACTATTAGAGATATTGTAAGAGGCTGTTGGTGTGGAAAAGTCAAGCATTTCAAGAATCATTCAAACCCACAATGAAACAGGATCAGTAATACCAAAGCTAAAAGGAAATTATAGTCAAAAATAAAAAAATATCAAAAACTAGGAAACTATTGCTGCAGAACAGTTTAATTAATCTTTAGAAAGTAAGCAGAGATTTTCAGAAGGACCTGGCATCTAGAAGAATTATTATTTGTCTACAGTGAGACATTGACAGAACATCTCAAAGTTGGCCAAACTCAAGAATTAAACATTGCTAAGAAGATGAAAGTTGTCATGGGCAGGATAATAGGAAGACTGAAGTATTGAATACAGAAAAAATGTAATTTTTAATGATGAAACTCACTTTTTTCATTAAGGCTATAGCAAAACCATTGTCAGAAGACGTTCGAATGAGTCCATAAGATCATCAGACTCTAAAACAACCATTCCCCTCCCCCCAGTTTTTTGCGTGTGCATGTTTATTGGTTTTGTTTTTTGTTTTTGTTTTTTTTACTTCCAGTAGGTCTAGAATCTTATCTCCATTGAAGAATGATGAACTCTCATTGATACCAAGAAGCAGAACTGTTCTGGAATCATAGAAGTTCCCAGATAGAAATGGAATAGGGCTTTGCAACAGGCCACATTCCATAAAAGGTTGACATTTATCCAAAAGATGGAGATAAACATGCTTCAATGACCTTTATTCTCACTTGATTTAAACTCCATTAAAAACCTACATCTATAATCAAAGTATAATCAAAGCTATATTTGGGGAAGAAAGGAATGTTTGTTGATGTGATTGAAATGTTATTTCATGATGATATATTAAACAACACATGTCAATCATATGAACTCAATGATAAAGCATGTAAAACAAGAAGTTACAGCAAAAGGAGAACCTATGGTATATTGTGTTTACAGACATAAAAAGTTGTAAGGTTTGTTATATAAATCAATATATTTAATTATCATCTTTTCCACAGTTAATTCACATACCACTATAGTATCTACATTATATTAGAACTGAGCTCCTACTGACAACCTTTAGAAAGACCTTAAAAGATAACCCAGAAACAAAGGGCCCTGGCAGTCATCCTAGATTCCTCATTATCTCTCACCACCTATATCTCAACTG
Source organism: Potorous gilbertii (assembly GCA_028658325.1). Classification (NCBI taxonomy): domain Eukaryota; kingdom Metazoa; phylum Chordata; class Mammalia; order Diprotodontia; family Potoroidae; genus Potorous; species Potorous gilbertii. The sequence continues at coordinate 586,005,812 of CM053769.1, read as the reverse complement.
TTGCTAAGAAATGCTAATACTTTGCGATCTATCTTGCATATGCTCCCTTTTCTCCTCTGACCCTGCCACCTCTATACTACAGGCCATTATTACCTCATGTCCTGATTATTGCAAAAGCCTGCAGGTGGATCTCCTTGCCTAAAGTTTCTTGGTCCTTAGCCCATTTCAATGCATTCTTCAGGGGCTAAAACGATTTCCTAAAATGTAAATCTGGTCATGTCACCCCCTATTCAACACACTGTAGTGGTTCCTTATTGCCAAAGGAGCATATACAAAATGCTTTTTGTCATTCAAAGCCCTTCATAACCTAGTCCTCTCCATATTTTGCAGTCTTCTTACACCTTCCATCCTACCACATACTCTTCAGTTCAGTGATGCTGGCTTCCTAGCTGTTCCACAAACAAGACAATACACCTCTTGGCCCCAGTATTTGTAGAGAGGTGTTAACTGTACTGTAAATACAGGCCAAAAGATGAAATTCAATAATAGAGTTTGAAACATTTTTAGGAAGAAAACTAGAACTGAAGAGATTATTTGCTTCTTAAACTCTTTAAACAACAGAACTTTTGAAAAGGAGGATTGAATAAATGCAGATGGTAACAGCAAAAGAGTGACAACAGAAAAATCAGTAAAGGCTTTTTTCTAAATGTACATAATATACATAGCATAAATGTACAGGGGCTGAAGGTGGAATGCTGGTAGAGGTAACAGTAAAGTGGCAGACAGGAAGCATTACGTATTGAGCCTGATGACACCCTGACTACAAATGAAAACTTCTTTTGTGTGACTGCATTACAACATGAGAGGATAAATGAAAGGGGAGAAGGGAAGCAAGGAGTAAGTGTGGCACTGGGATCGAATCAAGGTCTAGCAATGAAAGGTAAGTGACTTTTGTGATCTTAGACAGAGAAGAACCTAGAGGGAAATGGATGAGGAGGAGGGGGGAATATTGAAAGAAGGAGAAAGGAAGGAGGTTTTACTTTGGAGGTGGGAGGGGGCTCCACTGATGAATGTCCTATGGGTAAAGGGAGAGGAGTACCTTATACTGGATGAGACCTGGAGGTTTGGTGCCTGAAAAGTCTATTTTTCCTAGGAGAGGAGAGGAGACAAAACCCCCTGGGAGCAACTGGAACCTGGAGGAGTGGGAAAGCATGGCTACAGGGGATAGATTTCTAGACAAACACAAAAGTTAACAAGAAAGGTATAGGTCAGTGAGGATTTGGGAAATGGGTCTACAATGGGGTTATTTGTCCCATTTGACACATAAAGAATTGGCATTGTTCTGGCAGTGAGGCACAGTGGAAAAGGGTATAGGTTGTGGTAAAAACCACCTTGAGGGCAGAGCCTAAAATGGATACCTTGAATGGATACCTTTATTGTTTAAAAAACACAGAGAAAAGAGAGAGACCAAGATGATTATAGAGGTCATGAATCAGAAATTGAAGGTCTAAGGTAAACAGAAAGCGAAGATAGATAATGTAAAGAGTAAGAGAAACCCAAAAGGGCACAAAAAATGAAATAAAAAATCTAAAGAACAGGTCTAGCTGAAGGGAAGGAGAGGAAGGAGGAATCTACTTGATTGAGAGGAAAAAAATATATAACCAGATAAAAACAAGAGGAAGGAACAAGGAACCAAAACCTCCAAAGAAAAAAGTAATAAATAAGGAGAGGGTATGAGGGGGGAAGGGAATAGAGCCAGTGCTAGCAGGGTCACCTTAAATAGAAAGATTAAAGTAAGGTAATTGAAGGAGCATAATGTTATGTTTATAGTAGAGGAGGGAAAAATCATAACTTGAAAAAGAAACAATTTTAGAGGCAGATGGAGGTAACTATAAATTTAACTCTTATAACTTTAAATGTGAATGGATTAAATAATCCAATAAAACAAAAAAGAGGGACAGATTGAATAGGAAAATAAAACTCTACAATCTGTTGCTTACAAGAAACATTTAAAAAGCAAAAACATACACAAAATAAAACTGAAGGATTGGGGAAAAAGATTTACTAAGAATCAAGTTAATCCATAAAAGCAGGAATTGCTATCATGCCACCACACAAAGCAAAAATAAATGTTCAAAACAAATAAAAAAGAGACAATATATTATGCTGAAAGAAGTTAATATCAGTGATAAACCTTCAAATGCTGTATCATCCAAATTCATAAAGGAAAGATCGAAGTTTCAAGAAGACATGCCCAGTAACCTAATAGGACCAAGAGTTGTCAATATCCTTCTATCAGTTTTGGATAAGTCTAACAGACAGAGAAACAAAGGAAAATATGGAACTGAACAAATTTCTGGAGAAACTAGAGTTTAAAAACTTATGGCATCTTTTTAATGGGACAATGAAGAATATGCATGTTTCTCTGCATCCCATGAAATTTTACAAAAATTTACCATGCACTAGGGCACAGAATATTGGGAGAGAAAAAATGGTAGAAGTAATCGCTATATCTTTAAAGATTATAATGCAATAAGAATGGAAATTGATTCATGGACTATGCATAAAAGATACAAACCCAAGTGAATACTTGCCAATGACATATTGAATAAAAAGGAAATCAAAAAACAAATCATAAAAAAGCAATAACTATATAAAAGAAAATGATAAAAATGAAACAATATACCAAAATTTGTGTAATGCAGCTAAAGCAGTCATCAGGGGAAAATAATATCATCACAATCATATATTTAGCAAAATGAATAAAACAGAAAAAGAAGAGATTAATGATTTGTACATGCATTTTTTAAAAATTAAAAAAATCAACAATAAACCTAAAATAAGCACAAAAAAGGAAATACTAAAATTAGAGGGGAAATAGATAAACTAGAAACAAAAAACATATAGAAATAATAAAACTAAAAGTTGGTTCTTTGAAAAGACTAATAAAATTGATAAACCTTTGGCTAATCTGATTAAGAGAACAAAAAAAATCAAATTGATAAAATGGCTAACAAACAATCACAGCAAAAGTGGAATTAAAAAAGAAAAATCAGAACATATTATGCATAGTTATATTCTAAAAACTGTAAACATAAAAGAGAGTAATTTAAAAAATACAAAATACCCAAATTATTAGAAGACAACAGAGAGATCATAAACAACCTAATCTGAGATAAGAAAATAGATTTAGCTGTAAAGGAAGAAAAAGAAAAATCTCCTGCACCTGATGGATTCTTGGGAGAATTCTATCAAAATTTTGAGACACAGTTAATATCCATAATTCACAAATAATTCTCAAAAATTGAGAAAGAACCCTACCAGAATCCTTTCACGAGGCAAATATAGTCCTAATACCTAAACCCGAGAAAGGCAAAACATGGAAAGAGGACTATAGTACAACATCATTAATGAACATTGACTCAAAAATTTTAAACTAAACCTTATCAAACAAATTACAGTGATTTATCAGGCTAGATTTATACCAGTGATGCGTAATGGTTTGACATTAGGAAAACAATCAATATAATTGATCATAATAAAACCAAAACATACAAAAATGATCATTTCAAAAACGATTAAAAGATTCAGAAAAGGTAGTTGTACTATGACAAAGTACAACACTCTTTTATGTTAAAAGCCCTATTAGCATTTTTTGTTGTTTGGTTGTTTCCAATGCTTTGTGATCCCTTTTGGAATTTCATTTGGCTAAGATACTGGAGTGTTTGCCATTTCCTTCTCCACACAGGTCATTTTGCAGATGAAGAAAAGAAGTCTAACAGGGTTAAGTGAATTGCCCAGGATCATATAGCTAGTAAGTGCCTGAGTTCAAATTTGAACTCGGGTTATCCTGATTCCAAGCTCAGCACTCTATCCATTGTACCACCTAGCTGCCCTGGAGGGACCTTTTTTTAAAAAAATCATAATAGTATCTATTTAATATCAAAAGCAAGCATCATAGGCAATGGGGTACAACATAATCTTTCCCAGTGAATATAGGAGGAAAGCAAAGATACTCATTTAATCTAATATTCTTTAATGTATTTTGAGAAATGCTAGCAATAGTAATAAGACAATAGAAATTAAAGAATAAAACTATATAAAGAGGAGTCAAAACTCTCCCTATTTGCTAATGATATGATAGCTTGCTTGGAAAACCCCAGGGAATGAGCAAACACACTTATTGAGACAATTAATAGCTTCAATTCAAAATAAATCCTCAAAAATCAACAGCATTTCCATATAATAATAACGAAACACAAGAAATAATAACATGAAGGGACATCTCATTCCATATAACTACAAAATGCACAAAATACATGGAAATCTACCTCTGGCAGCATATAAATGACATACAAATTCAATTACAAAGAGTTCCTTAAAGAAATAAAAAAAAAAACCTCAACCTAAATAGCTAGAGGAATAGTTGGTGTTTATGGCTACACTGAGTCAACTTACTAAGAATCCCAATGCTACCAGAATTAATTTATACTTTTAATGCTATACCAATAAAATTACCAAGGGATACTTCACAGAATTTGATAAAATAATAACAAAATTCATCTGGAAAAACAAAAGATCTAGAAGATCAAGGGATAGGAGGGAAAGAAGTAAGTTTGAACACACTTCCAGACCTCAAACTATATCATAAAGCATATAAACTATTTAGCATTGGTTAAAAAACAGAGAAGTAAATCAACAGAACAGACTAGAAAAGGGAGATTCAGAAACAAAAGAATTCAATAAGCCACTGTTTGATAAAGAGGAAAACTCACTATTTTATAAAAAACTGTGGGAAAAACTGGAAATCAATCTGGTAGAAAATAGGTTTAGACTAGTAACTTTCAGCACACTCCACAAAACATTTTACATGGACATGTGACAAAGATTTTATTATTTTAAAAAATTAGAAGAGAAGCAAATCATATACCTCTCACAGATATGGATGAGATGTGCTCTTAACTAAGCAAGAGATAGAGATAATTACAAAACAAAATAAATAACTTTGTTAACCTGAAATTGAAACCTTTCTGTACAGACAATATTAATGCATCTAAGTAAGAAAGGAAGTAGTAGAACGGGAAAAAAATCTTTGTATCAGATTTCTTTTAAAGGAGTTTGGTATCCAAGATATAAACCTTGCCAGTGTGTGTGTGTGTGTGTGTGTGTGTGTGTGTGTGTGTGTGTGTGTGTGAAACAGTCATTCCCCAAGAGATAAATGGTCAAAGGATAAGAACAAACACCTCTCAAAAGAAGAATTGTAAAGCATTTGCAACTACATAAAAAATATTCAAATCACTAAGAGAAATGCAAGTAAGAGCAAGCCAGTGGGCTCACCTTACACCCTAAAAATTGGCAAAAATGACAAAAAATGGCAACAGTGAATATTGGAGGAGTTGTGAATGATAAACACACTAGAACATTATTGGTAGAGCTGTGAAGTGGTACATCCATTTTGGAAACAACGTGGGAACAAATTAGTGTACATGAACATAATGGAATACTAATATGCTATAAAAAATGATGTATGTGATAAATATAGAAAAATATAGGAAGACCTATATGAACTGATCGGAATGAAATAAGTAGAGCTTAAAAAATATACAGTAATTACAACAATCTAAGTGAAAAGAAAAACAACACACTAAAAAATAAAAAACAAATGTAACAAAATCATATCAAGTGAAACTTGAATGAAAGCATATGAGAACAGCACCCCCCCATCCCACCAACTATCTTTCCATTGAGGTGGAAGGTCCATGGATGCTATGCATTGCACTTTTTCAGACTTTTTGAATGTGTAGGTAAGTTGTGCTGACCTTTTTTTCCTCTCTAAAAAAAATACTATTTATCATATGGATGGCTTTCAGAGAGGGGGAATGCTATGGAATACTATGATGATATAAAAAAATGCTTATTTAAAAAAAAATGAAATTAGAAGAGGAGATTGTTCAGATCAGTTCAAAATGAGGAAACTGGTGCTGGAAGTGATACAATCTTGAAATCATCAAAGGATTATCTTTCAAGATCTTTCATGGAAAGGATTAAAAAAAAGAGTGGGGAAAAATAAAAAAAGGATATAATTAATATCTGAAACAGGCAACTAACAGGAAATCAATAATTGTCTCTTCATTCTCATTTTATAAAATATTTATACAAATAAACTACATATCTATTAAAGATATCCTTGAAAAATGAGAAGAGAATGAATAGGATTTTACAAATGACTATATGTAGCAGACCATCTCTTTATAGTTACTCCACTGAATGATTAAGTATATATGATCCCATTGTTTGTTGTTTGGCTATAAAAATGCTTGATTCCATAGAGCAAAATGTTACCTTAAAGACTCTCCTTCAATGAGATATCATCCATACATATGCTAAAATAAATGATTCCTGAAAAGATGTAATAAGAGTTTTATTTTATGATCCTTTGGTTAGCCATCAAGAGGGTTGCTAAGAGACAGATGCATATTCACCAGAGATACTTGCCACTAACATGGAGAATATACAACACTGAATCCAGGGAAGAGCTTCCCAAACCTGCATTTAAGAAGGGTGCCCAGGCCACCTATGCCTTCATTTCTCACCCAACTGCACTCCTTAGGACTTCTCCATCATGACCCTGTGCAGGGCATCTTCTTCCTCTCTCAATTGCCTTCTCCTATTAGGTTGTAAACTTCTTAAAGTCAGGGACTCTTTCTTTTTTGTATTTGTATTCCTAGCACTTAGCACAGCGACTACTACATGGTAAGTGCTTAATAAATTATTCCCTCTTTGAAAGGGATTTCTTATAGTTGATGACATTTTCTACATTTTGGCTTGTAGGTAATAGGGTTGTTGTTTATCACAGGGCGATATCTTTACTTGTGTGTGTATACTGGATTTAAATAAGGCAGTGTTGCATGAAGTCAGCAGCCTCACTCTCTCCTCTAGAGTCACTGAAGTCCAGTGAAAAGACAAAGTCCAAAATGACTGGTAATGGGCCTGAGATGCAATGGATGACATTGACCTCTTTGAAGACTGACCACACTCTATGAGCTCCACAGTGCCTGCTTCAGCCCCCTTCATAACTGTTGGAACAAATGGTTCTCATCCACTCATTCCACCAGAGGAAGTCATGTAGTCAACAACCCCTTAGTTCACTGACAGGTTTAAGGCCTGTCCCATTACCCTCAACTTGATTTAGCACATCTGTTGAGGCAGTTTACTGGAGTATGGCTACTGAGCATGCTAAAGCTTCTTGGAGACACAGGTGAGAGTTGAGATAGACACCCCAGGTGGATAAGCAGCCCTGAAATAGGCTTGGTAGTATGGTATAGAACACATCAAACTCTGGAGAATTTCAGAGCCTCCTAAATTAGAACCAGTCACTCAATAGAGTTCGGTCTGGGAAACAAGTGGATCGAGAATACCTATTGTCCAAACTTGCTCTATGATTGGATGAATAACCCATAGAGTTGGTTCATTAGAACAGATTCTTGAACAAGTATTGTAGACAGACAATAATCTTCAAGCAGAATTTAGTAGTGAGATTGCAGGCTGGATTGTCCTTAGGTAATTGTGTACTAGTTTTAATTACCACCAAGTGCTTCCCAAAATAAAAAAAAATTAACAAAGTCAATATTCTCCTAGTGTTGCTGTATGACTACAAGTCTGGGAATACCTTAGTCTCTGAAGAATGGTACTTACAGCTAACTCAAGTACAATTGAGTAGTACATAGTAGGTATAAATCGAGTACTAGATGTTAACAATAAAGAATTATTGAAGAGAAAAATCATAAAGGAGATATGTATCATTGGAAAAGAGACTCCAGAAATGTAGTAAGAGGAAAGGAAAACTGAAGAACAGTTGAAGTGGTCCATTGATATCTATAAAATAGAAAATGATCAATGTGGAAGGGAACAAACCCCTACTATGTCCTAGGCAGGTAAAATATAAAGTACTTTACAAATACTGTTTTACTCAATCTTCATATAAACCCCATGATGTAGGTGCCATTATCATTTCCATTTTATAATTAAAGAAATGGAGACAAACAGAGACTAGGTGACTTGCCCAGGGTCACCCAACTAGCAAGTATGTAAGACTACATTTGAACTTAGGTCTTCCTGATCCCAAACCTACTTGTCTATCCTCTGAACTACCTAGCTAGCTACAATTGTTTTAAATACTCTGTGGAAGGACATGGATAGTATTAGCTTAGAATGAGAAGGTGGACAAGTCAGGATCCACATTAATGGAGGAAATACCCATATCAAAGAGATCACAGATTCATTGAGTCATTTTCAATTTTTCAAATAGCAATACACAGGCTAATTTAAGTGTTTACTTTCATTTCCCAATCATCCATGAAGAGAGAAATACTTCCAAGGTCATGTTATCCTAAACTAGTACCATACACCACCCAGGGTCAGCTACTGGGATTGGAAGGCATTACAAAGAAGAAACCAACCCACCTGGAGAAGGTATCCCTTGCAAATCCAAACCAATTATGGCAGTGCCAATTCATTTTCTATTCAGCTACACTCCTTTGGTCTTCTTAATGGCATCCTGAGAAAAGTAATTATTCTATAAAATCATTTCAACCTTGGTACTCACATCTCATTAGTATACTCTGCTCCTGGATCTCCTCTGAATGGAAGGTGAAACAGAGAGCACATCCCTCAAATTCCATGCAAGGAGGACACCTTCGCCAGCCATCTCTTCATTTCCAACCTGGCTACATACCCCTAAGTTGAGTACTTTCCCTTTTCCACTCCCCCTCTTTCAGTTTGTTTTTGTGAGTTGTCTTTTGTGTGAAGTGTAAGCTTCAGGGACATTTGTATCCCCAGTGGTTAGCATAGTAGGTGCTTAATAAATATTTGTTGCCTGACTGACATAGTCATCTACACTTTTTTCCCCCAAGAGAAAAAAGGAAAATTAAAAATTTTTTTTTTATTTTCTCAAGGAAATAATCTACTCACAAATAATAGTGTTCTCTCTATGATGTACTATGCAGCTTTCATACTGGTATCATGCATGTGCCATCTGAGAAGAGCATAAGCTAGGACTGATTGCCTTGAGCATGAATCATACTGTAAATGTGAGAGTACAGATTCCTTGGGTCTCTTTAGCAATTTCAGGAAGCATGGTTTATTAGGTAGCCAGCAGGGGGGCCATAAAGTAAGTTATGTGTAAGTAAACATGCCAATCTGTTTTTAAAATCTTTAGACTTGAAAACAGAGAGGTGGTAGGCATGTAGCTGGAAATACATTATTTTCATGTTACCTTCAGAAAATAATAGGGGTGACAGGATCAAAAAGGGAGAGTCAATAAGTCAACTAACATTTTAAGAGCCAAGGGAAATGTGGGCTCAAGCTTTGAGGACTTGAGCTCATTCATATGTGGCAAAGACTCTGGTTGTTTAATAATTCTGATGATTATATATGATTATTTAATATATAATTATTATAAATATTATTAAATAAATTATTATAATTAAATACCAAATGATAACCAATGGGGTGAAATAGGACTGGTATTTTCCTTGACTCACTTTATTTCCTCTCACTTACCACACTGGGTCACTTTCCCTAAAAGAAGACAAAGTTACCTTCTGGAACCAGATTGGTTCTGGCTTCTCTGAAGGAGCTTCCTGGTCATTTGGGACATAAAAAGTTCCACTCAATTGGAGTCTGAATCTCTCAGACTTGGTGTTTTCTTCCTTCCTTCCTTCCTTCCTTCTTTCCTTCCTTCCTTCCTTCCTTCCTTCCCTCCTTCCTTCCTTCCTCCCTCCCTTCCTCCCTTCCTTCCCACTAAATCTTTTTTGTTTTGTAATCAAAATAGTCAATACAAATTGAAAGATTCATAATTATTTCTTTGCTTTGAGGAAGAACACTCCTGAGTTGGGTACTGGGCACCTTACCAAAGGTGGAGAACAAATAGGCTGCTTGACTTTTAAAAAGAATGGTGACAAAGGACTAAATAGAAGATAGCCTCAGTGTCCAGAGCAACTTCTCCCAAACATATTATTTAAATTAAACACAAAACTTGTGAATAGTAGTCCCAGAGCCAACCCTGACCCACATAAGAAGTCTGGGTCCCCAGAGGGCAGCTAATACATCTATAATGCTAGTCTATTAAATCTTGAGCGGCGGGAGGGGGTAGCCTTCTAATGCTATATCTCATGAACCCCCATCAATCTACTGCCCTCACCTGACCAGGGGCAAAAGTCTGATACCAGTGTTCTCCTAGCTCAGGTAAAATTTTGGGATGAAATGAAGTACTTGCAAGTCACTGAGCATTTCCAATAGGTATATTTTACCCTAACACAGCATATACATGCAACAAGGATATAGTAGAATGTAGGTTCCCTGGACACAGCTTCCCTCATCTCTCTATAAACGACAGTAACAATCATAGACCTACTATGCGCCAGGCACTGTGCTAAGCATGTTATAAATATTATTTCATTTGATTCTCACAACAACTCTGAGAGGGAGATGTTATTATTATATCCATTTTATATTTGAGGAAACTGAGGAAAATAGAGGTTAAGGGACTTGCCCAGGGTTACAAAACTGACAAGTATCTGAGACTAGATTTGAACTCAGGTCTTCCTAATTCCAGGCCCAGTACGCTCTCCAAGGTGCTACCTCGCTACCTCATGAAGATTGTCTGCTCAGTATGACTTGAATAGTCTTAGGCACCCATTATGCAAATTAGACACAAAACTGGAATAGTAAGTCGGAGGCTATCTCATCCATTAGGCAAGGAGGAGGAGTATTTTGGCAAATAATTTACATTGGGGTTGTACTAGAGGAGAAAACATAGGATTCAGAGCCTGAGAAAATAGAAACTTAAACGTAGCTTTTCTTTCTGGGTACTTCTGCTTGGAGTCAGTAGCCCCTCTCCACTTATTTCATTGCCCATTCCCAGGATGAAGACAATGCCAGGTCTAGTAACTCTCAAACCTCTCTCCATGTCCTTGGAGAGAAGTGACTTCCTGCCAAAGGAGCTAATCAGGCCTGACCTTCTGTAGACACATTCATTACCCTGCTTCACTCCAGGCAGAATCCAAATGTATAATTTTCATTCTATGGATGCCAACTTAGAAAGCATCAATCATCATAACGTCATTATTCATCTGCTTATTTTCATGCCAGATCAGTGGGGAGTAAAAGCCATCAATAAATCATAATATTGTTACAGATTATACTAATAACCTGGGCAATACTGTGGCATTGTTGATAGCTCTGTGCGATGCCCAGAGTTGCCTTCATTTTGTAATCCTCTGGACTGGAAAACAGACAGAAAGTAAGACTGCCTGGCATTATTGCTCTTCCTTCAAATGTGGATCTAACCACAATCTCTGTGCATCTCTATATGCACTCTTCTGAATCCCTGTGTTAAAATTTGTGGGCACTAACAAGTGGTTGCCATTTCAGATGATCAAGTTCACAAGGACTGAGGCATCCAGAAATGAATTCTAGTACAGGTTCTAGCACCAATGGATTGTGTATCTTTGGCCATCAAAAATGTTACTAGTCATTCTAGCATCTAAGGCAAACAATACAAAATGTACCTTAGGTAAGTATCACAGAACGTTGCACCAGAGATGTAGTTATGACTACTCAAGAGCAGGGTGACCAGAGCTTGCTTTGACTTTGTGTGGAGGGATATAACTGAAAGTTCAGGGATGGGGAACCTGTGGCCTTGAGGCCACATGTGGCCTTCTAGTCTTCAAGTGTGGCCCTTTTACTGAATCCAAACTTCACAGAGCAAATCCCCTTAATCAAAGGACTTGTTCTGTAAAACTTGAACTCAGTCAGAAGGCCACACCCAAGGACCTAGAAGGCCACTTGTGGCCCCATGCCACATCTGTTAGCTCTTCCAAAATTGCACCATGTGGTCCTTTCTCCACCTCTGTTGACTCCAGTTAAATTGGGACACTAATACTTGGCTAATTTTCTCCACAGGCTTGTAAACCTCAATTTAGATCATACATAGGAAAGCAGTTTAGAAAGAGGAGAGCACTTTAAAATGGAAGGGGTTCTTATTAGATTATTTGCTTTCTTAACCTTGCTTTTCACTGATAGCTCTGTAACAATGGTTTTCTGTGAGTTTGAGAATCTTAGACTTCCTTTTATTCCTCAGGAATAACCCAGTTAAATAAATTGGGCTGACTTGGTTTTGTTGTTGAGTTGTTTCAGATTTGTCTGTCTCTCCGTGACCCCATTTGGGGTTTTCTTGGCAAAGATACTGGAGTAGCTTGCCATTTCCTACTCTAGCTCATTTTACAGATGAGGAAACTGAGGCAAATAGGGTTAAGTTAAGGGTTATTAAGCCCAGGATCACATGACTAGTAAGTGTTTGAGCTAGATTTGTGCTCATGGACATGCTCTATCTATTCTGCCATCTAACTGCCCTGGCTTTGTTTGGGGATTAGAATTAGAGAATGTTTAAAGTCTTAAGTCTATTACTTTGTGATGTGTGTTCTCAGAATGAAAAAGTTACAGAATTGTTAGAGTTAAAAGTGGTGGCTTGTCACCAAGTCTTAGTTATTGTAACATTGCTTCCTGTGTTTATTAGAAAGAAATTAATTGCTAGGTTAAACTCAGGGGACAGGGCCTTACTTGTCTCTCCCTTATGCCAAGAAAGTCTTCTTGACTTTTATTACTCTTTATAGAAAGCTTTTTGGGTTTTCAAAAAATATTGAGATACACTTATTCTTTTGAAAAATTCGTTTTCTAAAATCTGAAAAAAACAGATGTCACTCGACTGTGGGGAGTTTTCTCTTCATTTTTTTCCTGTCCCATCTCAGTTTCACAGGTGAGTTGGTGGAAGGAAAGCACATGTGTACCAATATGCACACACGTGTGCGTACATGCACACACACACACACAATAGCAAGCACCAGAAGGGACAGTCTTGATTTTCTGTTCTGGAAAATGATAGAGATATGCAAAGTCAATACATACAAGATGCAAAACTGTCAAGTGGATGAAATTTCATTTACATACTTCATACCTCACAGAATCTTAGACTTGGGAGGGTCTTCAGAGGCCATGTGGTCCAACAAATGTTTGAATAAGAAGTCTTCTCCTACATATTACACAAACAATCCCCTAATCTTTGCTTTAAGATCTCTAATGAGGGGGAACCCATTCCCTTCCATGTCAGACTATTTCACTTTAGGATACCTCTACTCAAGAGGTTTTGGTACATGTTCAGATCCCCTAAAATGGCAGCACACATGTGAAAGACCAGATTCTAGGAGAAGGCATTCTACATTTGCCTACCTTATGATTGGGGGCAATCTCTTTCCATTGGCTTCAGACATAGAGCTGACTAAGTCTTTAAAACTACAAATGGCGACAAGCCTCTCTCTCTCAGGTGGCATCCAGAGATGGAGGGCTCATTCACTCATAGCACAGAAATCATTTACTAAATTAGATAGAGAGAAAGGGTCATATTCTCCTCACTCATAGACCGTGTGGCCCTAAGAAATGAACTCAGGGTTTTGTTCTGTTTCATTTGTCCCTTTCAGCTTCAGGTGCAAAGTCCTGGAGCTGAGGAATTAAGCCATGATCTTGGATCTAGGATTCCACCTCAGTGTTGTTACCAGCATGGCAGGGAGACCTTCGGAAGTCAGAGTGCTAAGTCAGAAATCCTAAGTGGCTTTGGACTTCGAATCTGATAGGACTAACACTAAATAAAAACTGTGTCAAGCTGTGGATTTAATCTCCTTCTCCTCTCCAGGGACAGGGTGTGTAGGGGAGAACAAATTATATTCCTAGTTGTTAGGGGGAATATTTGTATGTTTTTTTCTTTTATACCTCTGAAGTAAACATACCTTTGTTTATAAAACCTAATATGGATGTTGAGTGGTTAAAAGGAACTGGGGTTTTAAGGACCTCTAAAATTGGGAGAACAAAAAATTGGGATTTGAGTCAGGAGCAGTCTAGAGGCACTCCAATCCCCTGGATACCCCAAGAATACTGGGGACATGTGAAAGTGTAATGGACTTTATCTTCAGGTAGTATTACGCTTCCCTCATTTCTCAGCTCACCTCTTTACAGCTTCTACTGGTTGTTCTTTGGGTCATATAGAAAAAGTCTAATTCTCCTTCAGGAAAACCTTTCAGATACTTAATCTGGATTATCATGCTACCTTCAAGTCTTCTCTTCCATAGGCTAAACATCATCATTCTTTTAAGTGACTCTCATATGACTTGACCTGGAGGCCTTTCACCATCCCAGAGACCCTCCTTTGAACAATGTCCTTGTTTTCTTATATATTAATGACAATGTATCGCATTTGCATTTTAAGAGGGGAGTGTAGACAGGGCATTGTTGAATCTATAGAAATGAAACTCTAAAGGTAGAACTTCATCTTGGGACAAAAGGAAATATTTTTCAGCTAGGGGACTTTATGGTGCCTCTTAAGTCACATCGCATAGGTTCAAAATTTAAGCATAAATCTTACTATTTTTCAGGAGGAAGAAGTAGAGGTAAATTTCAAGAAAAATCTGCTGTTTGGTGATAGAAACTAGAGCCCTCTCAAACAGAGCCACAATTATGAATTCTGACAGCTAGGGGAAAATTCATTTTGGAGGTGAGAATTTACAAACCAAGAACCAACCAGGCCCAAAGGGTGATCATCCTTGAGCAGAGAGTGTAAGATGAATCCAAAAACATGCGATTTAACTCAACAGACATTGGAGTTTGGTGCAAATAAGGCTACATATGGAGTCTCAAGGAAATGGGAATGTGTGGCAACTTTTCAACCAAACAAGTCATAGACACTTATCTTAACTTGGGTGGGCCATCCTCATCACTCTCCTTAACGACTACATTCAGCCTAAGCATAACATAGGAGAAGCAGAGGGGAGAAACATGGGAGTGTTGGAGTCAGGTGAAGGAGTGGGGCTTGCACATGGTACAAGGATGGCAGAGATGCACCTTTACCCTTGCTCCTACGTGCCTGGAGAGGCGTCTCTGTTCTATTTGAAACTCTGTAAGGCGTTAGCATTGCCTGAGTAGGTCAACCAGCCTTGTAATCACATTCAGGCTTCGCTGAAATGAAAAGGTAGGCATGAGCCAACTGCATTCCTGAGTACAAACATAAGTCTTTTTCCTTTCCCCCAAAAAGTTCTAAAATAATTCATGTTAAGAAAACAACTCTGTATTACCTTTCTGTGTTTGCTTAGGAAAAATATCTCTGGACTTTTTCTGTTACAATATCATGTCTCCTTGAAAAGAATGATTATTTTAGTATCTTTGTTTCCATCAGTTGAGCTTAAATTTCTATGCTTTTGCCTCTCCACAACAAAACCAAGGACTGATTATGAGCTTTTTAGTTAAAGCGAGAGCATGGACAATTTGGCCCTAGTGGTGCTGAAAGGGTGGTATTCACTGACTATTGAAAGCAATTGAGGCAACTAATCTATGAAGTGTTTTCAATAGAAATCGTAATATGATAATACACCTTTATATAACAGTTTGCAGGACTTTGTATATATTTTCTATTTACTATCTCAAAACAATCAAGTGAAGTAAGGAATTACGTTCCTTTTTTTATTTTCTTGGTTAACACTTTCCATTCTTCATTTTAAATTATGGAAGTATCTCTTCAGAGAAATATGCAACTCTACTGGATAAGACTCTGAACTACATTTCAGATACTTATTAGCTGTGTTACCCTGAATACGTCACTTAACTTCTTTGGACCTCATTTTCTTCGTTTGTCAAATAAAGCAATTGGATTCTATCATCTCAAAAATCCCTTCCAGATCTAATTGTGTGATTCTAGGAAACAAAACTAACCCAAGCATAAATGCAAATGAAACTAAACTTTTGAGGAAATTTTATTTTTTTTTGTTATTCTGAACTTGACAAACACCCCCCAAAACCAAACATTTTCATAAACAAAGAATAGAAAAGAGTATTTATATGAAACTGGATTTGCATTCTGCATGGCTTGTTTCTTAAAAATATCTAAGAAATTCAATATGTCAGTTTTAAAGCATCGTTTTTGTCTATTTTTTTCTGAACCCCCTTCTGCTCTCTTTTGTGCATAGAAAAAAAATTTTCACCGATATTCCTTCCTTTTCTTCCTTTTAAATTATCATTAACACTACCTTCCCTCTTTATAATAATTAAAAAAATTCACTTGCAGCAAATTAGCATAGGTAAGACAAATCCACACATTAACCATGTCCCAAAATGTACATTTCATTCTGCACAGCTTGTCCATCATCTCTTTATCAGAAGACAGACAGTGTGTTTCATCATTGGTTCTTTGGAAATATGTTTGATCATTGTATTGATCACAAATTTTAAATCTTTCAAAATTATTTTTCTTTCCAATTAATCACTGAAGAAATTGTTTTTCTGCATCATTTCATAAAGTTCCACTCAAGTTTCCCTGAATTCATCCCTTTGATCTTTTCTTCTAGTACAATAATATTCTATTGCCTTCCTAAGCCTCAGTCATTGTTCAGTCATTCTCCAATGGATAATTACACTCTTAATTTCTGATTCTTTGCTACCACAAGAAATAACACTATCAATATTTTTGTATATATGGTCCCTTTCCCTTGTTCTTTTCTCTCTTTGTGGTAAATGCTCAGTAGGGATGTCAAAGTTTAGGCTCAAAGTTTAATGATTTGGGGGATATAGTTCCAAATTGCCTTTCAAAATAGATGGATTGCATCACAACTCCACCGCTACTGTAATAGTATGTGTTTCCCTCTAGTGTTCCTTTCCCCTTCTCCCCAAAATTGTAATTTTCCTTTTTTTTGGTCTTCTTTGCCAATATGAAGTACAACCTTGGAGTTGTTTTAATTTGTCATTCTCTTTTTATTAATTATTTGAAAACTTTTTCCATATGTTAACGATAGCTTGAATTTCTTCCTTTGAAAACTTTCTTTTTATATCAAATGGTTAATAATTATCTATTATGGAATGCCTCTTGTTCTTATAGCTTTGAATGAGTTTTCTATATATCTTGGATGTCAGATGTTCATCAGAGAAATTTACTGCAAAGGATTTCCCCTAGTTAGCCATTTCCCTTCTAATTTTTAACTGCATTGAAATTTTTTGCATTAAAAAACTTATGAATTTTATGGAATCAAATTTGTCTACCTCATCTCTTATAATCATTTGTACCTTTTACTTGACCAAGAGCTCTTCCTTTCTCCATGGTTGATTATTTTATGATGTGTGATATGATATGATTTTATATTGAGATTTTGAATCCATTTGTAGATTACTGTGGTATATGTTAGTCAATATTAGTCTTCTCTAAGTCCTATGTTTGTCAGATTGCTTTCCAATTTTATTAGTAGTTTTTGTTGAATAATAAATCCATATTCTTGTAGGAGGCGGTGTCTTTGGGTTTATTGAACAGTATATTACTATATTTATTTGCTTCAGTGTCTGGTGTACCTAACCTGCCCACTTATCGGTTTTCCTATTTCTAAATTAGCAGTATAGTTTTGATGAATATTGCTTTGTGGTATAGTTTGAAATTTGGTACTTCTAGGCCCCATTTCTTCCCACTTTTAAAAAGAATTTCCCTTGAAATTCTTGACAATTTGTTCCTTCAAATAAATTCTATTTTTGTAGCTCTATAAAGAAACTTTTCTATAATTTGAAAAGTTCGACACTGTAAAAAGAAATTAATCTACATATTATCTTTTTTTATTATATTGGTATGGTCCAACCATGGACAATTAATATCTCTCAAATTATTTAGCTCTATCTTTATTTCTATAAAGGGTGTTTTAAAAGTAGTATTCATTTAGTTCCTGTGTGTGTCTTAATAGGTGGACTCCCAAATATTTTATATGTTCCACAGTCATGTTGAAGATATTTGCTATTACTTCCTGCTTGATTATATTTGTAACATACATAAAGGTACAGATTTGTGTGTATTTCATATCTTGATATTTTAATGAAGTTGTTAATTGTTTCAATTAATTTTTAGTTATATTTCTAGAGTTTTATAATAGAATATCATATTACTCACAAAATGCAATAGTTTTGCTTCTTAGGACTATGCTTATTTTCTTAATTTTGTTTTTTTGGCTACAGAAATCATTTCTAAGACTATATCAAATAATAGTAGTGATAAAAGACATTCTTTCCTTATAATCTCTGATCTTATTAGAAAGACCTCTATCATGACTCCATTACATATAATGCTGATTCTTAGCTTTGAATATATACTATTTACCATATTAAGGAGAAATCCATTTGTTCTTAAACTTTGAAGTCTTTTTAGTAGAAATGAGTGTTTACCAAAAAAAAAGGCTTTTCTATATCTCTTGATATAAACAGGAGATATTAATTTTTGTTACTAATAAGGTCTATAATATTCATAATTTTCCTAACATTAAATCAGTATTTTGCATTCTGGGTACTAATTCAACTTGGCACAATCAATATATAATCTTTTTCATATGTTCCTATAGGTTTTAAAAAATGTTATTTCCTTCATTTTGGGGGTTATTACACATTAGGGATATTGGTCTATAGTTTCTTTCTCTGTTTTGTCACTCTTTGGTTTAGGTTTTAGGACCATTATTTTCATTACTGAAGGAATTTAGTAGCATTAATTCTTTTTTCTGTTTTTAAAATAGTTTATGAAATATTTGAATTAATTTGGATGTTTGTTTGGATGTTTGTTTAGATATTTAACATCTCAATACACCTGATTCTAAGAGTTTTTCTCTCCCTTCAGAGTTCATTTATAACCTACTCAATTTCTTCTCTGAAATTAGATTAAGTTGTATTTCTTGTTTGGTAAATCTGGATATTTTATATCCTTGTAAATATTGATCCATTCATCCATCAATCCATCCAGTAATTTCCTTGATTCTTCTTCATAGCTTGTAAATTCTCCTTAATGTTGGCAATGTGATTTCCTGCTCTTTTTAAAATAATTTGCTAATTATTTATCTTTTTATTAGTGTTTTTTTAAAAAGTATCTACTTTTAATTTTCAATTCAACATTTTTTTGCTTTCAATTTTGTATTGAATTTCTATTTTGGTGTTAAACTGAGATTTTTTTTTGGGCATGCCCATTTCATTGATCTGATTTTTCCATCATGTAAATGAAAATATTTAGAAATTTCTCCTTAGTAATACATTTAATTCAATCTAGATGTATTGTCATACTGTTCCATCGTTGTAATTTTCTTTGATAAAATTTTCTGTTCACAGTGATTTGTTTATAGTTTTCAGTCAGTCTGATGATGATTCTTAAATTACATTTTCTTTTTTTTTCTCTTTTTATTTTCCTAATTCTTCCTTTGATTTTGTTTTAATGTTTCTTATTGTGTCATCGATTCATTGGACTCTCCTCGGACTATGCTTTTCAGGCAGTGTGGCTTGGGTATGGCTTTCCACCTTTTGGTAGAAACTATTTATTTCTTCCCTGTTATATTGCTTCATTAAAAATTTCAATTTTTTATTCTCTTGTTTCATTACTCTAAGGAGCACTTGTAGTCAACCCACACTTTTCTCTGACTTCTACTTGTACTTCTGCAGCTGTTTCTCTCTTAAGAGTCATTTGACCCATAGTATTTCTTGATAGTGTTTGATGTATTCCTATGTTTACTTATATTTCCATCCTCAGTTCCTGATTTTGCATTTTGTGCCAGGGGCTAGGGTCTACCTTGCATAGCCTTGAAGGGTCTTTTTGATTTTGACTTCTATTTTCTTGGTTTCCATTACCGACTTTCATTTCCCTGGCTTGTCTGAATTCAGAATGCTGGCAGGTTTCATCATCCCCTGGGTCATCCGTGTTCACAATTATATGACCTACAGGGCCCTCTAGAGCATATCATGTCAGATTGCTCAAGTCTTCCACAGAGGAGCACCTTTGCTATTACTATCTCCTCGTTCTGTCTGTAATCAGAGCAGTCAGAACATTGATGGCAGTAGACTTCCTTGTCTCAGCCTCATATCAGACCTCAAAACATTCATAGTAGGAATTCAGTTCACACCAATAGATCAAATCAACTCCAATATATATCCAGGTGTCAAATTGTGTTGATTGTGCCTCCATATCTCACACATCTGTCTACTTTGCTGCCCATGCCTCCTTCCCCACTCAATTACCTTGTATTTAATCTGTATATATGTATATGTATATATTTTCTCTCCACTTACAGACAGACATTTTGGTCAAGTATTGTTCCATTGTTGCCTGGGTATCATTAATACCTGGTCCATAGAAGGTATTCAATAAATTCTTGTTGATTGATTTAGAATCAGACAAGGTGAATTTAAATTATGACTCACCACCTAGCTTTGTGACCCTTGAAAGTTATTCATCTTTTTGGAGCCTCAGTTTTTTTTAATTTCTAAATTGGGGGTGATAATACATGTACTCTCTTCTTCATGGAATTGTAAGAATCACTTTGTTTGTGCTATGGAAACATCAGCAATTATTGTTATTTTGGTACAAACTATTAGCCAAGAGCTAATCTTCCCCTACCTTTCTTTGACTTTCCTTGACACAATTCTCTATGTTCTTGGGATGCCCTAAAGAAATCAGCAGAAAATACATTCCTATTCCACAAGATGACTGTAAATATCAACTCATTCAATGTCAGTTCCTTATGTATACTTTATTATCCCAGCTTCAAGTCAGAAATGTCACATCCTTATAGCCAATGGCTGCAAGCACTCATGGTGAAGGAGATTTGGCTGTCAGACAATTCAGCAGTTGGTTGGAAGGGAGAATCTCCAAGTTGGTAGGGCCCCAGGGAGACTTGTGGTAGCCTTGAACCCTTAGGGGGATAGTGATGAGTGGCATTGCAACCATGTGCCTTTCTAACCTTTCAGATATTCTAGATCTGAAGATCTAGAAGCCTTCTGAATTGATGATAGCTTCAAAAGCATTTCAAGACAGATGTGTGAACATTCAAACTGATATTCACATTGAATGAAGTGAGTGAATGCTAATAGCATAGCAAATGATTGGTAGGAAATATTAGACGTGTTATATGGCTCTGTTTTTTCAATCTAACCCTCCAAAGCCCCATTCCAATATATATTTGCCCCTCCAATCTTCTTCCTGGCCTCTTATGTTCTCTGTGTATGTGAGACTCTTATGTATAATCCCTATGTGTGTCCACTTTTTCCATAGAGAGTATAGGTGTATTGATGAATATGCTTCAGATTTATTTTAACTCTTTTTAAAATTCTTTTACTATTTTAACTCCTCTTACTATACTACTTCATTAAATAATCTCGCTGTGAAATAATTGAGTCTCATGGATGATTAGTGAAAAATCAAACACACTATTGGTGTCCGTACTCTATGGTTGTGAGTGTATGCAAATCCACAAAATTTCTTGAATTTAACAGAGCTATTCTGGGACCTCCTCATGTTAGTAGGAGGTTGGTGCCCTGGGTGCTATTGTTATGTTCTAGCATTTTTTTTCTCCCATAGGAGAGAATCTATTTCTAGGTTAAAGTCCTTCTTTACTTTATAATAATCAGGTCTTGAGAAGTATATCTAAGATTTTAATGATCTGTACTTAGTAGGGAAGCTATGCTCAGAATATTTCAGGGTGGGGACCAAAAGGGAAAAATAGTGTGGTGTTTGGAAATGATCTGCATTCTTTTTGTGAATACCGTATTTATATCAAACTTCTGAGAATGTCTGGGAAATGGTCTGCATTGTTTTTGTGAATACCGTATTTATATCAAACTTCTGAGAATGTCTAGGGAATTACCATAGTTAAGATAAATCAGAGATAGTGTGGTTCACAAATGATCCATGACAGTTATACATTTATCTATAGTCTGAGAGCCTTGACCATGGGAGAAAGTATCTTTCAGCTTTGGAGGCATGACTGAAGAAATTGGGAGGGGTCTAAGTAAACTAAGCAGAGTTCCTAGGGTAAGAGAAAGAGTGCTAGACTTGTAGCTATAAGAGAGCTTGGTGAAAATCCTTCTGATATTTACCAGCTCTTTGACCATGGGCAAATGATTTTGCTTCAGTTTTCTTGTTTATAAAATGGAGAGAATAATATTTGTAAGATCTACATTAAAAGATTAGTTGTGAGGTATAAGTGAGATAACACATCTGGGTAAAGTGCTATATGTGAGCTATTATTACTAGTCTAACTGTCACTAAAGTCCCAGGAATAGAAGCTTCTTCCCATCTACTCCTAAAACTACTGCTTGTTCATAATTATGGTCATTTGTATAAATAGTTGACTAGTGACTCTCACAATGATGATAATGAGATATGGCGATAAGAAAAAATAATAAAATTATCTGCTCTAGGTCATAAATTCTTAACCTTCTTTGTGTCATAGGTTCATTTGTTTATCTGATGGAGCCTAAAAAGCCCTTCTCAAAATAATGTTGTTTTAAAAAATTCAAGATTGATAGAACTGCTAAGTTTAAGTTAGAGGTTAGTAAAAATAAAGATATCGCTTATTCCTGGGGAATGACTGAACAACTTGTGGTACAGAATTGTGATGGAATTGTTGTTGTGTTCACCCTTCATTTTCAAAGAGGACCATGACATTAGAGAAATGATGACATGACTTGACTTTGTGTTGAGTGAGGGAGGGTTGTGCAGGTCACCAGCCCCACTTCTCCTCCTGAGCTATCTAGGTCCAGTGACCAGGTATTCATCAGGATGACTGGAGAAGGCTCCTATGATGGAATACTATTGTGCTGTAAGAAATGTCAAGCAGGATGCTCTCAGAAAAAAAACCTGGAAAGATTTAAATGCAAAGTGAAATGAGCAGAACCAGGAGAACATTGTACATAGTAACAGCCACCTTGTGTGATGATCAACTATGAATGACACATACTCTTATCAATATGATGATCAAAGATAATTTGGAAGGACATATGATAAAAATGCTATGCACTTCCAGAGAACGAGCTTATGGAATATGAATGCAGATTGAGTCACATTTTTAATTTTATTTTTCCTGACTTTTTTGAGGAGTGGAGGTTTGTTTTCTTACACAACATAGCTAATACGGAAATATGTTCTTCAGGGCTGCACATGTATAACCTATATCTAATTGTTTGCTTTTTCAATGAGGAAGAGGGGAAGGAGGGAGAGAATTTGAAACTGAAAAATTATTTTGGCATATAATTGGGGAAAATAAAATTAAATAAGAAAAATATCAATTTTTCCCCCATTAAAGTTCATAGATTCCCTGAAGTTTATCCACAGATCCATTAATAATTCCTGCTCTAGGGATTAACATGCCCCAATTTCCTTGTGGTTTTTTTTTTACTGCCAAAAGACAGGATGCTATCCATCATAACTCTAGAGAATGGTCCTGCTCACACATATTTGGCAGCTTCTTCACCAAATCTCCTTTCCACAAATGAGATGAAATGCATCTATTTTCTACAAAGCAACACTGGAGCTCCCTTGACTTCCTCTTGCTTAAGTTTTGCTTTTTGTTTCTAAAATCCCTTCCTAATCAACTTTACTTCCCACTGCTCTGAGGTTTCTCCTCATTCCTGCTAGTTTGTTCACTTTTCCCCAAATACACACACACACACACACACACACACACACACATTTGCATATATATATGTATATGTGTATACATACACATATGCGTGAGTATTTGAAGTTCTACCTCACTCATGTCTTTACTGTTTTGGAATAGCTTTTGACCTCTCTTCTGTCTATCTAAATCTTAACCATCCTTCAAGAGCTGGCTCAGGAACCACCTCTTCCAATGACCTTGAACATACCAGTTCACAGTGATCTTTATAATAACTTTCTTATACTCTCCTACCTCTATTGCCTCCCCTGAGCAATAACCCAGAGGGTAGGAGATGGTACTGGTTAGTATGTATTATGTTTCAAATTCTGGCAAAAGATAGAGGTGGGGCCATGGGAACTGGAATCCAGCCATAACCACAGCCTCTGCTCAGGCATTAGCACTGAGACTTTAATATAGGGGGTGGAGTGCGGAGAGGGACAGAGAGGGAGATAGAGAGGTGGAGGGAGAAGTGAGAGAAGGAGAGAGAGAGACACACAGAAAGGAAATTCTGATATCCTACCATGTTGTCTATCTCTTTTCAGAAAAGTAGGCTGGTCCTTTCTCAGAATGAATTTTGTCTTCTACGGCTCTCAGCTTGAAATGCTCTCAAATCCAAATTACAAGGGGAAAGCACTTTGGCCCATTCCCCAGCTATCATTTTGTGGCTGGACAAAGGAACTCAGAGAATCAGATGCTCCAACAAATGTATGTTCCTCTGTGCTTCTATAATCTGATTTAGAAAGTTAATGAATTGTTGATCTATAGGCTGCCTTTATAAGCACCCTATCATCCATATATCTATCAATGGCCATGTTAAATTGTTCAAAAAGCTGAGGGTAAAGAGTCATTTGAGCCAGTCATGCACCCATCTCTGCCCTCACCCCCAACCACCACTTAGTTCTTTAGTTTGGATATCTTACTCAGCTGTCGGCCACACTGACTTGCTAGCCAGTTGACTTGACTGATTGTAACCAGTAGTGAGTTCACATGGCAGTCTTGTGACTTCCCCATTGCTTAGCCTATCATACACACTGTGCCACTCTGGCATATTGCCACTGGGGATTTTGTTGTTGTTATCATGAGGTCTTGATATCTGCCATGAAACACTCACCATTTTAAGTAAGAGGTTATTTGGTGTATAAGCTGTGCTTATGGACATGGCCCAACTCTCTCTCACCAAATATTCCATGCCTTTGGAACACTTCAGTGACTAGAAATTGATGAGTCCACATTTACCTTCTCTCCTCTGTCCTCTGCAACACATACACATGCCTCTGTCTTTGAAAGAAGAATATTTTTCACCTCAGAAAAATTCATTTATTGAAAAATATGTAAAAGGAATGGATATTTAGGACCACATGGTGCTCATTTTCTGGTTATTGCTTTAGTATGTCTTCATCTCCATCTGTTAAATTAGAGACTCTCCCTGCCAATATTACACCTGGTTTCATCTGGAAGGGAAGGGACCCTGGCCTTTCATCTTTTGAGTCTTTTTGTTATTATTGGACCCAAGATTTGGCCATGGATCAGACAGCAGGGGTCGGGAGGTGGGAGTACCTGAAAACCATCAGTGCGACTGGTGTGGAGAGGAAGTCTTTAGAGTATTTTGGAGTTATTGTGTTGAGTTTTTGTATTGGTGAAGCCAAGAAACCATTTCTCACCTAAAGGCAGGTTGGATTTACCATCAGCCAGGGCAGAAAGCATAAATTATCAGTATTTTGAGGTTTAAGGTTTTCTTGTTGACTCCAGATCAATGGGGAAAAAAGCCCATTGGAGCCCCCTCATAATTACTGAGTGGATGTGATTAAGTTTAAGTAAGAGACATGAAAAACTGTGAAATAGCAAAGGGGCTATGCACATAAAGCCATATGCTGAATTTCCTGGGTAGAAAGATTGCTTTTTCAGTTGGTTATAGGGTGGCTGTTAATATTTCCTGGAAATCTGGCTTCTTTTCTTTTCTTTCCTCTTTCTTTCCTTTTAATATAGCTTTGAGAGAAACCAAATTATGCGTTAGCATGCCTAAGAGAATTTAGTCCATCATTTTTTTCAGCATCTTTATAGTGTGCATATCCAGTGAAAACCATTTCCCATAAAAATGCCAGGGGAGGGAATTTCTATGGGATTTTAAGCTTATTTAAAATTAATTGCTGATTCATTTCACTGCACATTCATCGAGGATTTTTTTTACTATTATTAATATGAAGAAACAGTGAAGTCTTTGCCAAAAATTGGAAAGGGAAAAAAAGTGATTGCTCATAACAGTTTCCTAAATGAAGCAGACATATGCTTAAGGTATGCATTCTTTTGGCTAACCAGGCTCATGTATGTATTTGATTAAATGAAACCTACCACATTAATCGAGATGTGGAGTTTATTTTCATTATTCCAACTCCCTTGGCTATTAGTCCTACTTCAAACTTTCCTTTGATCTCCCCTACGGCAAGTAAGTAAGGTACTAACTGTGACTATTTTGGTCGATTGATGAATGACTCACAAATATAGAGAATGTTGGCTCTAGGGGGTAAGTGAGGGATCATATGGTCAATGCCTCATTTTACAGTCCAACAAACAGAGGCCCTGAGCAGTAAAATAACTTGATCAAGTTCACACTGTGATTTAGTGGCAAACCTGGGATTAGAATCCAGGTCTCCTAATTCTGAATCCAGTATTGTTTCCACTATTCCACACCACCTTCTTTAAAATGGTAGAAGTCAGGGAGTGGGTTGTAGGGGTGGGAGCCCTTGGAGAACTACATGTTTTTTGGGAAAGGAAATTGATTGGATATTGAGAGAGGGAACTTTGAAGAATGATTTACCAACAGAACGAGTTGCTAAGTTTCATTAGATGAGCAGAGGGTTTATAGTGAGGCTGGTGGTTTGGTCATTAGATGAGCAGAGGGTTTATAGTGAGGCTGGTGGTTTGGTCAGCTATTATTTCTTCCTCCCTGTGATGGAGCCACAGTTGATTTTTTTCAAAGGCCTCCAGTTATTGTCATTTCCTTGCTTCCCTTTCATTGACTTTTTTTTCCCCTAAGACTTCAGAAATATGACCTTTGGGATTCAAATTTGCCAAATCCAGGAGGAAATTCTTTCTTGGAATAAGAGATTCACATATCACCCCATTCTGAAGGAAATAAAAAGAAGAGGAGGCAAGGTTGCCACCCTGTTAAATTTCTGAATTGACAAGGTTGATCTGGCCCCTTTTCACAGTAAGTCCTGAGTTAGAGAGTTAGGAAACCCAATCAAGAAATGTTCTTAAGGCCACACATAACAGAGATACAATAAATAAGGAAATGACTCATTTCAAAGCACTATAAGCTTTCAACCCCTTCTTCCTAAGTTGGACCCATTGATATTAACAGCTTTATTGCCTGTCTTGGCTGCAATAAGTCATCATTTGCATTGGTCAAGTTGGAGACTTTTTCCCCCCTACATCCTCCTTTCCTATCTCTAAGGTAATATAGCATTGTGGTTGACCAGTGTGTTTCCAAGTTCTCTTCTCAAGAAATGAAACTTATTGACTGAGCTTTGATATTATTTAGTATGAGATGATTTCTGAATCACTGGAGAGTTGGGCTTTGTTTTGTTGGTGAAGCAAATCTAGAGGTGTTTTTTTATCACATTTCCGGTAACTACTGCCAGCCAAGTGATGAGAGAACATGATGTTCTTTCTGACTTCATTAGAAAAAAGAGATAAGAGATGTATGGAGTAGCTAGGGTAGAGATAAGTGTCTAAGTTACAACCAATGAAAGGTTCTAAAGTTGATATTACAGAGTCACAGTTACAAAATTTGAAAGTGGGAAGCAAATTCATCAGTACAACACACACCCAAAAGAATTCCCCACAGCAACTTCTTTGAGAGGTGATCATCCAGTTTTGCTTAAATACTTCCAAGAACAGGGAAACTCACCACTACTTCCATCCTTGACTCTTGATTTGCCTTCTGAGCAAACCACCAAGGCACTACCATTTCTGGATGCTTTTCCTTCATCACCTTCTGTTAAAGTCCTTTCCTCCTTGTAAGATCTAGGTCTTTTGTTACCTCCTCTAGGAAGCCTCCTTTGACATTTCCCCTCCCTGTCCCACCAGTTGAACATAACCCAGTACCTAGCACAGTGCCTTTAAAGAGTGTGAACTGAATCATCATCTGTTGAATTGAATTGAATGGATTCCTCCCCAAATTTCCCATAGGACTTTGCTAAGATCTCTCTTTTGCATTTACGTAGGCTTTACGTAGAATCTTAGTCTAGAAAGGACCTCAGAAATCATCTGGTCCCACCCTTTATTTAATGGGTAACAAAACTGCAACCTAGATTGGTAAAATGACTCTCCAAAATCACAGAGCAGGCAATGACCAAAGGCAGCATGCATGGTGTTTCAGAAAGAATGTTGGATTTCCAAGTAAAATGACCTGGGTTCGAATCAATCTTTACTACCTCTGTACTTTTGGACAAGTCATTAACCTCTCTGGGTTTTCTCCTCTGTGAAGACAATTGCTAACTGTCTACTTTTCCTTATACTTTATTCCCTTCTGTCTTGCTGTTTCTTGAACATGATGCTCCATCTTCCAACTCTGCTCCTTTGCACTGGTTGTCTCTCTTGCCTGGAATGCTCTCTCTCCTCACTACCACCTCCTGGCTTCCTTCAAGAGTCAGCTCAGATGCCACCTTCTGCAAGACACTTTCTGAGATTCTCTCTCATTTCCCCTAATTTTCCTTGTATGTCCATAATCATTGCTTAGATATTGTCTCCTTTTAGAATAGGAGCCCCTTGAGGATTCCAGTTTTGCTTTTCTTTGTATTCCTTGGGCTTTACATTTCAAGCTGTTATAAATTCTTATTGTTAAAAATTAAGAATTTCAAAGGAATGAAGGGGAAAAAATGTAAAGGAAGGATATTTAGCAGTAACAGACCTTAAACTGTATTATAAGATGAGAACATTGTTGAAATATAAAATGGATAATTTTAGTTATGTTAAATTAAATTTTCTTGTATAAATAAAACCAATGTAGTCAAGAATAGAAGGAAAACAGAAAACTGGGGGAACAACACTTTCATAGGTAATCTCTCAGATATGATATATGTTGGAATATTGTAGTGATACCAGAAATGATGAGCTGGTTTATTTAGAAAAACATGGAAAGACTTGGACCTATAAAGAAAGATACTCTCCACCTCCAGAGAAATAACATGCAGAAATATGCATAATACAGTCATATATATGTATATGTGCATATATGTATATGTGTATGTTTATAGATATTTATGTATATGTATATATATGATCCCCATTTAATTGTAGCTTCCTCTAGGGGTAGAGTAGGGGGAGGCGAGAAGGGAGGGAGAAAAAAATAAAGTAAAAAATGAATAGCAGAGAACAAAAGGAAACCTAAAATGAAGTAAATAAAAGCTGAGGAACTTTAAAAACAATGTGTAGTATTTATTACATAAATTTTCTTGAAGTGGACATTCATTATTTTATATTGAATCTTTTCATGTGCTGCTGTGTACATGGAAATGTTCTTTTTTTCTTTTCATGTTTTGTATTTAAGTTTAAAATGAATAAAAAACTTACATCTAAAAGTAAATTCTTCTTGTTATTGATGGATAATATAACAATTAAAAGTTAGCAACATGCTTTACAGCCATCATCTTTTGACTTTCTCTACTCCTTTCTTTAATAAGATAGAAGGGGAACACTTTAACTGCTCAGGCTAGCTAATAGTAACTTTGAAAGGCATCTTGAAGGGATAGATGGAAACCATTCATGGTACATGTGGGGGAACATAGCACCAAAAAATCCTAGATGGGGTGGTAGTGGAGGAAGGAGCCTATGGGATTCAAGACTTGGGGTTGAGATGGGATGACAGGAGCATCAGTATTGGTCTTGAAATGACAAAGGCTTGAATTCAAATCCTACCTCAGTCACTAGTTATGTGACGTTGGTCAAGTCATTTTACTTCTCTGAGCTTCAGTTTTCTCATGTGTTAAGCAGCAATAATAACAGCATGTTCCTAAGGGGTTGTTTCATTGAGGACCAACTGAGACAACATACGTAGAGTGCCCTGCAAACTTTAAAGCAATATATAAATTATAGTTATTATTAAAGGATTGGAATTAAAAGGGGTATGGAACTTTAAGAGCATAGACCAGTAGGGTTATGGGAGGATGCTGAAGGCGGCCAGATGCCAAACACAGTCTTCCTTTGCTTCCAAGTTTTGGTCAGGGATGTCCATTTAGACTCTGCCTTTAGTCTGTTCAGCAGGGATGGAGTTCCTCCTCCGCACTCCCACTCTGGACAGATGGAGAGGCACTAGGTGCAATCTTTTCCTCTAAGCAAAACTGAAAAGTACCTGCAGGTGGCACTGTGAACACAATCATAGCTGAGCCATGGCCAAAAGAGGAGGAGGAGGTGGGGAGAGTGAGAGCCAGAGTACATGCTAAATCAGGCAAGTAACCTGCTTGCTAAAAGGAATCACATCAGGCAATAATTGGAAGAAAAAGAAAGTTGTAATGAAAAAGCTTCCAAACTTCAAAGGAAATTGAAAGAAAAAAAGAAAAGTGGGAGGTGGGGAGAGGGAGGAGGAGGGACTTGTGTTTACTGCCTACCCAAGATGAAAACATTATGATTCAACAGTAAAAGCAGCTGAAATCAGAATCAGTCTTGTTAGGAATGCTGGCTCTCCAAAGACTCCTTCTATGCGCCCTGTGCTGTCTCAGGTTTCAGAACAAAGACAGCCTTGGCTCCCATTCCATCTGACTAGGGAGTGAAGACAGGCTTGCAGGATCCTGGCTTTTTTTTTACCGGGATGGAAGAGAGGGAGGAGGGTGCTGGAGTTGGTTTTTGTATTTTAGCCTTTAGGTTATGGCTGTGGAAGCTTTCCAGGAGATACTTGGGTGACAGCGGCAGGGCTGGGGTGGAGTAAGAGGCACAGGGAGGGAGGGAAAGTCAAATGGTTTGTTTCACCTTCTGTACTCTGATGTTTGGGTTCTCAAAGCTTCATATTTACTGTCTTCTGAAGACCTTTTAAGCTAGATTTCAGAATTTAGTAGTATTCAGCACATTTTGAGAATGTCTGCCCTAAACAACTGTCAACAAAGGTCTTAGATAGCAAAATGATTTTAATTATGAAACTTAGAAAAACTTCTTTGAGTTCCTTCTAGAAATGCATCTATGTGTATATGAATATATAGGTAAGAATAGTGTTAGATAGACCTCATGCCCATCATATTGGTTAATATGGACAGGAGAAGAAAAATGATAATGTTGGAGGGGATATAGGAAAACTGGGACACTGCATTGTTGGTGGAGTTGTGAACTGATTCAACCATTCTGGAGAGCAATTTGAAACTATGCCCAAAGGGCTATAAAACTAAAAAAACACCCTTTGATACAGCAATGTCACTGCTAGGACTATATCCCAGAAAGATCAAAAAGGGGAATCTCTTTGTACAAAAATATTTATAGCAGCTCTTTTTATAGTGGCAAAGAATTGGAAATGAAGAGGATACCCATCAATTGAGGGATGACTGAACAAGTTGTGTGTGATTGTGATGGAATACTATTGTGCTATAAAAAAAATGACAAGCAGGATTTTAGGAAAACTTGAAGATACTTAAATGAACTGATACAGAGTGCAGTGAGCAGAAGCAAGAGAACAATAGCAATGTTGTATGATGGATGACTTAGTTATTTTCAGCAATACAATGATCCAAGACAATTCCTAGGACTCATGATGGGAAAAACTATCCACCTCCAGAGAAAAACTATGGCATCTGAATGTAGATTGAGGCATACCATTTTTCTCTTCCTTCCTTTTTCTTTTTTTCTTTCTATTTAGAGGTTTTCCTTTGTTAATAGTTCTCCTTTTTTACAATTTATTTATTGATTTTTAGTTTTCAACATTCATTTCCACAAGATTGTGAGTTACAAATTTTCTCCCCATCTCTTCCCTCTCCCCACCCAAGAAACCATGCATTTCGATTACTCTTTCCCCCAATCTGCCCTCCCTTCTGCCACATCCCTCCTTTCCCTTATCCCCATCTTCTTTCTTTTCTCACAGGGCAAGATAAATTTCTATACCCCATGACCTTGTATTTCTTATTTCCAAGTTATGTGCAAAAACAATTTTCAATATTCGTTCCTAAAACTTTGAGTTCCAACTTCTCTCCCTTCCTCCCTCCCCACTGAGAAGGCAATTAAATATAGGCTATATATGTATAGTTATGCAAAAGACTGCCATAATAGTCATGTTGTGAAAAACTATATTTTCCTCCATTCTATCCTGCCCCTCATTTATTCTATTCTCTCTTTTGACTTTGTCTCTCCACAAAAGTGTTTACTTCTAATTACTCCCTCCTCCCATTTGCCCTCCCTTCTATCATCTCCCCACCCACTTATCCCCTTCTCCCCTATGTTCCTGTAGTGTAAGATGGATTTTTATACAAAATTGAATGTGCATGTTATCCCCCCTTAAACTAAATGTGATGACAGTAAGCTTCACTTTTTCCCACTTACCACCCTCCTTTCCCCCTCCATTGGAAACACTTTTTCTTGCCTCTTTTATGAGAGATAATTTATCCCATTCCATCTCTCCTTTTCTTCTTCCAATATATTCCTCTCATCCCTTAACTTTTTTCTTTTTAGATAGCATCTCTTCCTATTCAACTCACCCTGTGCCCTCTGTCTATATGTATATAATCTCTCCAACTACCGAAATACTGAGAAAAGTCTCAAGAATCACAAATACTATCTTTCCATGTAGGAAAGCAAACAGTTCAACTTTAGTAAGTACCTTATGATTTCTCTTTCCTGTTTACCTTTTTATACTTCTCTTGATTCTTGTGTTTAAAATTTTTCCAAATTTTTCTATTTAACTCTGGTCTTTTCATCAAGAATGCTTGAAGGTCCACTATTTCATTGAATGACCATGTTTTTCCCTTGAAGGTTTATACTCAGTTTTGCTGGGTAAATGATTCTTGGTTTTAATCCTAGTTCCTTTGACTTCTGGAATATCATATTCCAGGCCCTTTGATCCCTTAATGTAGAAGCTGCTAAATCTCCTGATTGTATTTCCACAATACTCAAAATGCTGCTTTCTGGCTGCTTGCAATATTTTCTCCTTGACCTGGGAACTCTGAAATTTGACTACAATATTCCTAGGAGGCTTTCTTTTTGTATCTCTTTCAGGAGGTGATCAGTGGATTCTTTCAATATTTATTTTACCCTCTAGTTCCAAAATTTCAGGGCAGTATTCCTTTATAATTTCATGAAAGATGATGTCTAGATTCTTCTTCCCATCATGATTTTCAGGTAGCCCCATAATTTTAAAATTGTCTCTCCTAGATCTATTTTCCATGTCAGTTGTTTTGCCAGTGAGATATTTCACATTGTCTTCAATTTTTTCATTCTTTTGGTTTTGTTTTGTAGTTTCTTGATTTCTCATAAAGTCATTAGCTTCCATCTGCTCCATTCTAATTTTTAAAGAACTATTTTCTTCAGTGAGCTTTTGAACTTCCTTTTCCATTTGACTAATTCTGCTTTTTAAGGCATTCTTCTCCTCTTTAGCTTTTTGGATCTCTTTTGCCATTTGAGTTAGTCTATTTTTCAAGGTGTTATTTTCTTCAGTGTTTTTTGGGTCTCCTTTAGCAAGCTGTTGACTTACTTTTCATGATTTTCTTGCAATGCTCTCATTTCTCTTCCCAATTTTTCCTCCACCTCTCTTACTTGATTTTCAAAATTCTCTTTGAGCTCTTCCACAACCTGAGATCATTGCATATGTATTTTGGAGGTTTAGGATGCAGAAGCCTTGACTTTTATGTCTTCCTCTGATGGTATACATTGTTCTTCCTCAACTGAAAAGATAGAAGAAAATACCTGTTCACCAAGAAAGTAACCTTCTATAGTCATATTTTTCCCTCCTTTTGGAAATTTTCCCAGTCAGTTAATTGACTTTTGAGTCTTTTGTCAAGAGGAGGACATACTCTAGGGACCTGTAAGTTCTCAGTTCCTCTAAGGTGACGCAATCAAGGGAGACCTGAACTCTGATCTGGGAGCAACCACAAGCTTTTTTGCCCAGGATCTGTGCATAGAATTCCCTCTCTACAACTGCCTCCAGCTCCACTACAGCAGAGCTCTTCCTTACCCCAGGTCTGCCACTCAAGGTTGAGATCCAGATCAGCTGCTTGATTCCCTCAGGGGCTTTAAGCTAAGGGCTCCTAAAATGGTGCTCAGCAACCACCATGACCCTGAAGCCAGGCCATACTGAGTTCCCTTCTCACCCAGATGAAAGAACTTTCTCGCTGACCTTTGAATCTGTCTTTGGTGTTTGTGAGTTGAGGAGTCTGGTAGCCACAGCTGCTGCTCAGGATTCCATGCTGTGAAGCCTGCTTCAGTCCTGTCCTTGCTGGTGCTGCACAGCCAAGGCTGGGCTGTGCTCCACTGTGAGCCCTGTGACCCTTCCTGTCAGTCTTCCAGGCTGTCTTAGCTGGAAATCTCTTTCACTCTGTTATTTTGTGGTTTCTGATGCTCTAGAATTTTTTAGAGTCATTTTTTACAGGTATTTTATGGGCTTTGAGGGGAGAGCTAGAGTAGATCTGTCTTTCTACTCTCTGTTTAGAGTTTTCTTACACAAAATGATTAAAATGGAAATGTTATACATGATTGCACATCAGATTGCTTACCATCTCTGTGAGGGTGGAAGCAATAGAATTTGGAACTCAAAACTGTTAAAAGAAGAATGTCAAAAATTGTTCTTACATATAATTGGGGAAAATAAAAAAAATTTTTTAAAAAGAAAGAAAAGCAGAAAAAAAGAATAGTAGTAAGAGATGACTGAAGAGATTATTTAAGGAATCAGATATATTTGGGTTGATGTAAACAAATACGCTTGTGGATCAGATGACCATAATTTCATCCTATGTGCTCTAGTATTATGCTAACTCATAACTTTTCAGAATTATAACCTTCTTATGCATTCTGAAAATTACTTCCCACCAAGCACAAGGATTTGGGGTGGTCATAGGTGACTAAACTGATGATGTACACCCAAAGGAACTAGAATGATCTCAATACCCTGGACTTTGGGGACCTTGGTAGAAGCAGCAGGAAAGGGTAAAAGGAGAACAGGAAAGTGACACTCCTGAGAAGCCTGTATTCTGGATCATGGCCAAATCAAAGCCACCATAAAGAAGGACTAGAACAGGACTCTCCTTTTCTCTCCATTAGGATTCCTGCTATAAGAAAGCATGAACAGAAGCCAAACCTTTCCTTAAAAGACTAGCATCACTTTTCTCAGGACCTCCCATTGTTTATTTCTGGTTAACTTGGGCCAGACTGGTTGGTCCTATGAGTTTCTGATTCCCCAGGAAGTGTGGTTGATAAATATGGTTGTTGTAAGGTGATACAGGAAATGGATGTTTGGCAATTTAAATTTAAAGGTCTGGAATAGCAGAAGGATAGGGGTAAAAGGACAGGCAGAATATATCAGAGAAAAGTGCCTAAAGGAGCTTGCAAGGAAGTGTCCTATGGGCAATGAAGAAGAATCTGTGTGGTCACAACTTTCCCCACTAACTATAGAAATCTGAAATGATAAGTCCTTATGTCTGAGCCCTGTTTACTGTTCTCTTTTGCTCTGGGATGTTTCTCTGTGGTCAAGTAAAAAGCCTAACAGCTAAAGAACTAATGTGTGTGTGTGTGTGTGTGTGTGTGTGTGTGTGTGTGTGTGTGTGTGTGTGTAAGGTACCAACCATATACACTGTTTTAAAAATGAAACTATATGTTCAATTTTGTTCAATTGCACCTTAAAATAGTTGGTATTGGGGAAAATATTTGTCCCTTTTAACAAACCGATGGCAAAAAAAATAGGTTAAAATGTTCAGTGCTGGAAGCACAACAGTACCAGAATATACTTAGTTGTTTATACATATACGTACATACACATATGGCATCCATATAAATATGTTAAATCTTATTTCAACTTGCTTATCACTTTATGTGTTCTTCATCTTGTTTTTTAACAAGGAGTGTTATTTTGTAGTAAAAGCCTAAGAGAGCCTAATGGGTTAATTGGGGCGATGATCCATCCCTAACTCTTTGGTTTATATGGCCCAGTGCAATGGCTAGCAACCTATATTGCAATTATAGTTCTTAGGATCAACTAACCAGACTCCACATCACTGGATCATTGCAAATCCAAATCTATTCACAGTAAAGGTCCTCCAATTCCAGTTGTGCCATTATTGCAGCTGATCCTTAGAGGATCCTATATCCCTAGTTTCAACTTTCTGTGATAATAGCTTTTTTTTTAATTTACAGAATAATAGCCACCCCCTATCTGTATCCTTTCCCCATAATGGGAAACAATGTATGTTAATTCCCTAGCATGGAAAGAGAAAAGATCTCTTATAAACACTGCTCCATCTCCCCTAGAAATATTGTCTTCCACCTGAGGTGTTAGAAGGATCTCTTTTATGGTCCCCAAAGCACAGCAGGACAGTACATATAGTTACCTTGATCTATAACTTCCAGGAAGCAGGTTGGGCAAATGCCCTTGGAGTGATAGGATTGTGTAGATGATTGAGTTGGAGGGCAGCTAATTTCTTCCATACTTGAATTATCCTTTTTCCTTTTGAGAACCATATGCCATGTTGCTGATGGATACAGAGAATATACTTTCCAGTCCCCAACCTAGATAAAATTATTGTCCTAGGTATTTCCCCTTTGTATCGCCCCACCTCTATGACTCCAATACTCTCATGCTGTTATGTGAGAAAGAAAGCAGTTTGAAGAGTTCCTTCTGACTAAGCTATTAGCGATGTGAAGTCCCCTATCCTGTTCCTGAGGGGTGCTTCAGTTTTTTCAAAGGACATAGAGAGGTTCCTGATAAATACTAAAGAAATGAATGCTAATTGTGGAATTTCTTTATCAGTGGCAGAAAGGCTTTAAAGGTAAGAGGAGGGATGAGGAAAAAATGTCTTAGTGCCTCTAAATCACACACTTGATCAATTCCTTACTTGTTTCATATGTAAGCATGGTTCTGTCCAGCTCTTAAAATTCTGGCTACCAAAAATCTCTTAAAGGGTAATGATCCAGTACCTTCATTGATTCTCCGGCTCTGTCCTTGAAAGCACAGTCAGAATCTTCAGCCTCTGCTAAATCCATGGAAATTAAAAACAAGACCCCCAAATAGGAGCCCAGGCAATCAGATTAAACTTCTCTCTTATTCCCCTAGGAGAAAATGGGGCTAGAGATTGGGAAAAGAAAGAAGTGGGGTAGGTCAGTAGTCATGTTATGAAGACATTTTCTAAATAATTTGGATTTTTCTGACCTCCACCCCCAATCTATTCTAAGTGCATGTGTGTGGGGGAATCTATTTGCTAAATCAAATTCAGTCCAAGATTAGGGTTGGAATTCTATTC
The DNA here is from genome assembly GCA_028658325.1 of Potorous gilbertii. NCBI lineage: Eukaryota > Metazoa > Chordata > Mammalia > Diprotodontia > Potoroidae > Potorous > Potorous gilbertii. The sequence goes on along the minus strand of CM053769.1, from coordinate 585,968,917 downwards.
CCAAAGGGAGGCTTAAAGCTTTCTTTTACGGTTTCAGCTGCATATGATAACAACTAAGTCAAGCATGAACAAGGCTGGAAGCAATTTCTCCATCCTTCTCGTCAACTAATGGCCTTTACACTCATCATGCATCCTTACTGTTTCACAGACTGTGCCCCCTGTTGTTAAACGGGGTTCCATTTACCATAGGTAATCTCAGGTTTTGTCTTTCACAGACTAGACTGAAATTGAACATCCCATTTATATTTAATGAAGAGTTAGGGGCCTTAAAAGGGCTGCCCCAGTGGAAAAAAGAAAAGAAAGAATATTGCATGCCATTCCCCCAGTTTATAATGCCATTCCATATCTTCAAGGTCCAGCTAAAGCGTTAACTTCTTCCCAGAAACCTTCCGTACAACTCTAGCCCATAGCAATTTCTTCCTTCATTAATTCTTTTTGTATTTGCTATTCATACCATAGATGTGCTGCTTACCGTTTGCTGTTTTATGTATTGTTCCATTTGTTCAAGATAATAGGGCTTAGAGTTGGATGGTACCTTAGAGGTTATGGAGTCAAATCTCATTTCAAAGTTGAGGAAGTTGTGACTGGCCCAAGAGAGTCCTAGGAATAGACAGAATCAACGCTCAAACCCAGGGCCTCTCATTTGAAATCTAGACCTCTTTCCACCATACTGTGCCAGTCTTCCTAGCTAGATGATGAGTTTTTTGAAGGTCTTCTACTGCCCAGCTTTCCCTAGAAGTTCTCCTGTATCTACTGTATATACCTGGGACATCTTTCAGTTGCATTTTTCATAGTATATTAGATTAGTTATTCTTAAACTTTGGGACTGTAGGTAACTTTTGGGGATGAGATTTTGTGGACCACTTACCCTACTCATTCCAACTTTTCTCTGCTCTCAAAATGCCAAGAAAGATACGATAGCATTTATAATAGTAGTCAGTTACATAATATCTCTAGCCCAGTGCTGTCTCTCATCTAATGACTATTCCGGGAAGTCCATAGGTTTGTTTTTCTTTTCTTTTTTTTGGTACAAAACTTGAGGCCATTCCCTAATTTGAACAATGAACCTTTCATTTAAGTTTCCTCTAAGTTAAGGGTACTCTCTGGGTTTTCATTTACTCAAAACCATAATTCATAATCCTTTACAAATGTGTTGAGGCAGCTAGGTGGTGCAGTGGATAGAGCAGCAGTGCAGGAGTCAGGAGGACCTGAGTTCAAATCTCACTTCAGACACTTGACACTCCCTAGCTGTGTGACCTTGGGCAAGTCACTTAACCCTAATTGCCTCTTCCTGGGTTATCTCCAGTCATCCTGATGAATATCTGTTCACTGGATTTAGATGGCTTTGGAGGAGAAGTGAGTCTGGTGACTTCCATAGCCCTCCCTCACTCAAAGTCAAGTGCAAGTCATGTCATCATTTCTCTGATAGCATGGTCTTCTCTGGCAACAAAGGACCAGCACACTTCTAATGTGTCACACTTTTTTTTAGTGAGAGGATGTAGTTGTTTTATATTGAATGATGCAGCAATAAATAAAATAAAATAGTAAAAAGAAACATAAATAAAACAATTTCCTTGCCATAATCCCATAGAAATCCGTATGCTACAAATATAGACATCAGTGAAAAGTATGACTATATCTAAGAAATACATGTGATAGAACACACATGTATAGGAAATATATGTGACCTTGTACCTGTGGAGGACTGAATATATGGCTAGGGCAGACTGGTGAAGGGGCAGCCCACTTCTCTGTTTGACCTCATACCTTCTGCTATCCCATCTAGCCCCAACCTTGTATTCTCAGGAAGAATTATAGAGAGTGACATGAGGTTCAGACTTACGGTGATACCGAAGCACTAGGACAAAAAAGGAGTGTGGCCTGGCTCCTGACTCATGGTAATAACATATTGGAATGAGGAGAAGTAGGATACTGCACCATTTAAAAACAAACAGAACCCTGGTTTGGATTGAGAAAGCTATATGACACCATCATTTCCCTGATACCTACTGCTCCCTATGGCAGCGAATTCTCCCTCATTTTGTGCTAACAACTCTAGCTTCAGATTATTCTTTTATATTTTGTTCTTTGCTCCTGTCCTGCCCTTTGGATTTGCAGTCCTAAATTGTTGGCTAGACTCAGCAAACTTTCTGGTTTTCTCACTTTAATTAAGTCTTGGGCAAAAACTTTCTTTTTCCAGAAGAGTTCTTCCCTCCCAGCCTAATGATGACACCTTAATACCCCTTTCCCCTCAATCCTCTCTTGATTTTCCACCTCTATTCAGGAGGCAAGGATTCAACAATCTGCTTTTTAATTATTCCAAATGGGATCCAACTCACCTACCTCTTTTAATCTCTGCTGCTGTAGTTTGCTCAGTCTTTCCTTTCTGGTCCCTAAACTCAACCCTTTGTTATTCGGTCATTTTCAGTCACTCAGACTCTTCATGACCCCATTGGGATTGTCTTAGCAAAAAAATAAAGGAAAAGTTTGCCATATCCTTCTCCAGATCATTTATAGATGAGGAAACTGAGGCAAACAAAGTTGAAGTGAATTGCCCAGGGTTGTGCAGCTAGTAAATATCTAAGGTTGAATTTGAACTCAGGTCTTCCTGACTCCAGGCTTGGCTCTCTATCCACCTCGCCACCTGGCTGCTTGACCTCAACAGTTATTGTAGGACAAAGCTGTTCTCTTGTAGCCACTCATACTCCAACCTAGCCATATTTCCTTATGTCACAAATAGTAACTCTTTAAAAAAAAAAATCAAACCTTCCTTCCCCAGATACTTTCATTATGCCTGGATTAATCCCCCTAAGTGGTTACTCTCCCATTTCAAGGTGGTTTTATTTACAAAACAAAAAACATTTCTTCCAGTATTATGTGTTATGGACCCTACAACCTTCTGTCATCCTATTGTCTGATTTAATTCCTCTAAAACCTCTCTTTTCTCTTGATCTTTATCACCAGTTTCCACATTTGGGTTTCTTGCTGTAACCTCCTGTCAAAGGGGATTTAATTTAAATAGAAATATTATTATTTAAATCCTATGCCTATTTTATATCTACTTCTATCCCATCCAGATAAGGACATAGATTTAATTTCATCTATATTTTGATAAAGTCTCCCCTATAGTTTGTCTAGCACTTAGCACAGTGCTTGGTCAAATTCATGCTTGTTAACTTGCCTTATCCACCCTGGATAAATTGTTAACAGAGAGAAAAATAAAGTGTTTTACCATATCCTAATTCCTAGAGTCTTCTGGATATTGGTTTAACATTTATTCTTGTGCAAAGTTGGGGGCCCTCTCTAGGGACCTAACTGGGAGATTCTTTCCAGGGAAAGTCAATAGCACATGGCAATGAATAGGTCATATGAAGTTGGAACAGCTGGAAACTTGAGAGATTGATATATATCCTTCTTGTGTTGTCCCACGCTGACCACCAAATTGCAAATGACTAGGTCCCTCTAAGCTGTGTTTCCGCTCCTCCCCAAGTCATATAGCTATGTTACCTCTTTAGAAATAAAAGTTCTGAACATTTGGTGTCTCCACTTAAGGAAAGTGTAATGGCTTGGTTTAAGTGTGAATATGCTTGGTTCACACTCCAAATATACATCCATTTTGTGAGTGTCCTTTTCACAACTTAGGGCCTTACCACTGGATATGACTAAAATCAGTTTGATGATTCGGAGGAGAATAAACCCAAGGAGAGCCCTCAGAATGGTTTTGGGTCACATACTCCTTTATCTCTCAAGTCCAGCCCTAGCTCTTTCTCTGAGGTTTGATGGAGTGCTCCACAGGTGGCACCTACTCTTATGTGTCCTTTCTCCCTCAGTTCTCTGCTGTCATGACCCCTATTACTGCCCCCTGAATTTCTGCCATTCTGGAGTTTGGATGTAGGGATGAGCTCAACTGCCAGGGAAGTGTCCTGTCTGGTTCCCTTAATTCTTCAGATCTCCTGCCCTTGTGACTACGTGAACAAAACAGTGTCCAGGGTCTATGGTGGCCTGAATACATTTCTGCAGCAACCTGGAGTTTATATCTACCTCGAATTTAGGGTGGGTAGTGTGGGGGTCAGGGGTAGGGAAGACTAGAGCTTTCTTGGTGGAGAGTTGAGTTCTTCTGCAAACCCATGGATTTGGTTAGCTGGTACAACCCTGCTGCCTAGAGCATGCTGGGCCACGGGGGAGGGAATGTTGAGTGAGTGCTGCATTAGGAGTCAGGGAACATCAGCCCTTTCTGCTGTCAGTTCATTGAGTTTTTAACTTATTTGCATTCTTGATGTCCTCAAGATCTTGGAGACAGCTAAAACTGGATTATCTCTGGTACACAATTCTTGCTTTGGAGAGGTCTGAGAGGTCATGAGGGCTGGAGAAAATGCATAGTCCTCTGGCTTTTGTTGGTCATATGATCCTGAAGTCTCTACATTCTACCTTCTGCTTTGGGAAATAGGAGTAGTTCAGGCTACAAAGTACCAAATGAATTTCCTCAGTTTCCCAGGCCTGGACTGCTTTCCTTTCGGTATGCATGAAGCTGTATCCCAAAGTCAACAATTTTTGCAGGGAGGATACCCCAGATTCTGCTGTTCCCCAAGCTCAGAATTTCTAATGTGCCCAACTGCCAAAGTTCTGCAGCAATCTGTATCAATTATTAAAGAGACATTCCATGAAGAGCCTGCAGTGCAGCAGAGAAAGAGGTATTACTGAGGCAGGGATAGGATGGGGAGACATGGAGGCTGGTTAGTTGTAAGTGGAATAAGGCTTCCTACATGTTGGAATGGATTTGAGGCTGATCTCCAAAGGTCTAAACCTGGAAAAGGTGGGAAGGATCAGGAATCTGCTTGGGAATGTCCATTCTTCCTCTAAATTTCTCTCTCTTTTTTTATTTTTTTGAGTTTTGTCACCATTGATTATCCAGAAGTCAAGGCACTCAGTGAGCTTAGCTTTGCTTCAGTTTCTTAGTTTGCTGCATAAGACCAACCATCATTATACCTATGTTGTGTGGCCCAAGCCCCATTCAGGACAGCCAATGAGAATTTCTAATTGCCAAATCTAGTGGCCCTGTTTAAATATTCATCCTTCTGGTCTTTTTCTGCAGCACTTGTCTTTGCTGCCTCCTCCCCTATAAAAATAACTGGACCCCCTCTTTCAATCAGGTTGGTAGTACAGGGGCTACTCATGGGCTCAATTCTACCATGAATCAGCACAGAAGCTTTGACCCAAGCTAGGCCTCCCTCATACCCCAGACATCTTAGTGGCCTCCAATTTCCAAAGGGTTATCTTAATAATGCTGAATTTAGTATAAACACTTGATCAGCAAGTTCCCTCCCTTCCCTCGGCAGAGCAGAATTTCTGAGCTCAAGTGGTTTGCCAATTTCACCCCTTACCCTTTGCCAGTAGCTAGGATTACCTGTGTGTGCCACCACAGCCAGCCCCCTCTTTCATAATAGTTTTCTGTCTTGACTTCCATGACATAGTTCTTCGGGTTTTCTTTCTACCAATCTGTCCAACTTCTCAGAGTCATTTGCTGGTTCTACTTGCTCCCATCTTTTTATAGCATGATTGTCTCTTAAAGTTCTTTTCTTGACTCTTTTCTCTTAATTCTTTCTTTCAGTTATTTGTTTCTAGTTCAATGTCTTCACTTTTTACCTCCCTGTGGATGCCACCCAAATCTCCACCTGCCCCTAACATTTATCAGATATAGGACACACTCACAGTCAACCAAAGTACCTGGAGATATAGCTCTATTTCCTTGTAGGGTATAAAATAACTTGGTCATTCATCTCCTTTTTCATGATTACAGGGTTCTTAGGCATGTATTGTTCAATCATTTGAACTCTGCAACTCTGTCTTAAACATCTTCACATTTTTCTTTGGCCATTGACCTTCAAAAGGCATACAAGCTTTCATAGTGATATAATGCTTTGTGGGACTTCACTTCCAATGTCTGCTGGCTGCCTAAGACTGATGATGGTGCACCAGATTCTGACCAAGTTTAAAGCAAAACTGGGCAGGTAGTCATAATATGAATTATGATTAGAGAGTAACCTTTTCTCCAAATCATTCCTACCAAGACTAAACATTATAAAAGGGCATATGGTAATTATTATTCTAGCCTCTGGTTTAGCATCCTACACTCTGGGAAATACTTTTAATCCAATTTCTGCTGATATAAATTAGAATGAGCCTTCTATAACCAGGAGGTCACACTGCTTGACACCCAGAGAAGATAGATGACATGGTAGATAATCAAAGAGAGAGTCTAGCAAGGTGTGGGGATGGCTAGGCTGGGAACCCAGAGGGCATGAGTGTGAAAATTTTAAAAATACATATTTGAAGTTTCTTAGGTCAGATTTGTACTCAGAAACATAATTCCTTTTCTTGATTCCAAGCCCACCGTACCACCTAGTTGCCCTAGGTTATGTTAGCAACATGCAAACTTGCGTAGGTCTTATCAGTCTGGAGAAGACATAAATGAATGGATGGATGGATGAAAAATATTTATGAAGATCTCACTACAGTACTGTGCTAAGAATTCATGATAAAAATACAAAATTCAAGGCAATCTTTGCCCTAAAGGAGTTTATGTACAAAGTAGTGGTAGGAAGGGAAAGATATTTTTATTTGCCAAGTTACAGACATGTTGAGTGGAACTGAAATAGGGAAGTAAATGGACACACCACTTCTAGAAGTAATGGCAATATTAATTTGCTTATAGTTACAAAACTGGAATGGTAGAGAGGAAGAGTTAAGTGAGGGTGACAAGATGGCTGAGGAGCAATGGATCTAAGACTCCATTTTTGTTTGGGATCCTAGGATGAGTCTACTCAATTTGAAAGGTACACTGTCAGAAAGCTGGTCACCAAAAATGAATGTATTTGGTTACAGAAACTCACAAAGATCATCTTCTTAGGTTCTTATTTTCATCAGTGAAGGGAATATCCACACAGCTGAAATAATGTATAAGGAGGGTTGATTTATTTGCTTAACCTCACCCCACTTTAAGTGACAAAATTCCCAATCAATAAATCTTTCTCCCAGACAAACTGTGAACAGTCTTTGAAAGTTATTTGTTAAGTGAAATATCACAAGACAGGAATTCTGTTCCAATTGGCTGAGGAATTTTGTCATAGACTGAATTCTGTATAAAAACATAGAATTAGCTGGAATTGGCAAACAAGGGAGATCTTTCAAGCACATTCTTGAGGAGCGAGAATGGTAGAGAAAGGAGGAGTTTAAGAAGGTTATTGGCTCTAAGGGTATCTCAGTCCAGAAGATGTAGGTGGAGGGAAATCATGAGAAAAGGTTAACTCTTTCCTCAACTTTTCATCCCAGGCTCTATTTATCCATAGCCACTGTAATTTAATCTGCTGTTTCATTACCCACATGTTTTCTGAATTTTGCCTTAACCACAAAGAGGCCAGAGGTTAACTATAGATAGGTAAAAATGTAAAGTTAGACAGAGACCTCAACTTCTCTCTAAATGTTAAGAATTTTCCAAACTGGGGATTTGGTGTGTTTGTAATTGAACTCATAACTTTTGTCTAAAATAAACTGCCTGACGTTGAAGAGGAGGGAAATACATGGATGTTAGGGGCTATTACATTGCCCATAGGCTAAAAATGAGCTCATTATTGTGACAAGGTATTACAAGTAGATTATTGAAGTATGGAAAATATGAGGACTTAGAAAAGCATATAAACAAGTGACTGGTTGTAGTGTTGTAAACCTGGATTTTATGTCAGCAAAATATTCAAATGCATCTGTGATCTCACTAATGTGGGTATTTCTTTTTTTATTTTTTTTATTTGTTTTCATTTGGTTTTTTTTTTTTTGATATGAGGCAGATCACAATCAGCTCACGCTTTTCTGTCTCAGCAAACTCTTATCTACATCTTCCCAAGTCTACCATGAGAGATTGAGCCAACGTGCCAGGGCTCTTCTCCGTCTTTTGTCATTGCAATGATACCAATGGAGCACATGGGCTATCTATTGGTTATCTCTTGCTCTTACTACATGAATGAAACATACTCTATTGAAGTTAGTAAGCCAAAAAAGTATTAAAGTGCTTACCGTGTACCAGGTAGTGTTCTAAGTTCAAGGAATTTGTAGAAAGGCAAAAACGGAGGTAGCTGGGAGTTCATTGACTACAGCCCTGGACCAGGAATCAGGAAGACTTGAGTTCCAATCCAGGCTCGATCACTTACTAGCTTTGTGATCCTAGGCAAGTCATTTAACCTCTATCTGCCTCATTTCTCATCTGTAAAATGGGCATAATAATAGCGTCTGCCTCCCAGGGTTGTCGTGAGTATAAAATAGTAATTATCTGTAAAGTATTCTGCAACTTGAAAGAGCTATATAAATGCTAAACATTATTATTGTTTTTATTAAAAATAGTCTCTGCCCTCAAGGAGGATCTATTTGAAAGAGGGAGACTGTGATCGCCAGATCCATGCATGGTATATGCAGAGTAGATGGAAGCTTTTCCCTGCTTATACCCCCTGCACACTTCATTGCCCTCAATGAAGAGATCCTCAATTTCACTTTTCTGGGGACTCAAGTTAGTGCTCCATGACTTGCAGGTATTCAATATCACCAGAAAAGTATTAGTTTTAAAAATAGGCCTTGATTGCAGATTGAATCTTAGGCTTATTAAAAAACAAATAATAATTTCCCATATTCAATCCAACCCATTCTCTTCTTTCTGTTTAATTCTTATCTTTGTCTGTTTAAAATTTATATAATAGACAGATTCTATATATAGTCCATATGGTAGGCATTCATCCTACTGTTTTTTTCCCCCATGTAGATAGTTGGGTCAAACTCTTTTGAATAATTATGAATATGAATTAAGATGCTCTGCAGTATTCCAGGAGCTGGTTCAGTCAGCACCATATCAACTATTAACAGGGGCATCTAGAGGACCTCCCTCTTTCCCAAGAATTCCTCTTGGACTCTGTTCTAGGTTTCTTCCATGGTAATAGCGAACACTTTTAGTGACTGTACTAAAAGTGTCCCTGTTTTGGGCAGAGGAGCATCAAATGAAACCTTCAAGGAATCTTGTATAATTTTAATGGAGTGCATGGGATGTTCAAGGAGGACTAGCAACTTTGGTGTGAGGACTTGTTGAGTCCTTTCATCCACCTTTGGTGTCCACCTTTCATCTGCCTTTGGTGTCCACTTTTCATCCACTTCTCATTTGTGGCTCCAGAAAGCCACATTCCAATAAAACCATTTTAGCAGATGAGCTAAATTAGGTTGAGGGTAACCGACAGGCTTCAAACCCATCAGTGAATTGGTGGGAGTCTGGGGGGAGGCAGTGTCTACCTCACACATGTAAACACTTCTCCTGATAGAATGGGTGGATGAGAACAATTTCTTCCAACAGCCATGAAGGTGACTAAAGCAGGTACTATGAAACAAACTTAGAGCTTGGTCAGACATCAAAGATGGTCAAGATCATCCATTATATCCCAGGCCTTCATCAGTCATTGTGACTTTTGTCTTGCCACTGGATTTTGATGACTCTGGAAGAGAGAATGAGGCAGATAACTTTGTGCAACTCTGCCTCACTTAAATTCAATTCATGCACAAGTCAAGATATCACCCTGTCTTTGGTCTTTTTTGATGAAGAACAGATAATATAATATATTCACGAGAGACACACTATTGGAGGAGAGTCTTAGGGGTAGTATTTTTCTTAAATTATTTTTATAGTTAAAAAACAACAAACCCAGTGATAATTTGTATTTGGTCAAGTCAATAATTCAATCAACATTTATTAGGTTCCTACTGTATACTAGGCATGGTGTTAAACACCTTGCCTGGCACATCGTAGGCATTAAATAAATTTTATTCATTTATTGATTGAGTATACAAATAATAATAAGAGAGATAGTACCTGTCCTCAAGGAGATTATAGTCCATTGGAAGAAGACAATACACAAAAGGAACCTGGAAAGGGCTATCTCTTCCCTCACTCCCACTGCAGAAGAAAAGATGGCCCTTCTCCTCACCAAGCCCAACTCTTCCTTCTCCATGTGCTCTTGATTCCATCCCTTCCTAACTTCTTCAGCAGATTGTCCTCTCTGTCATCTCCTTCATTTATCTCCCTATCTATTGAGTTCATCCCTGCTACCTACAACCATGCTGACATTTCTCCCACTTGATCCCTTTATGCCCACTCACTCTTATTGTGTATCTTGCCGGCCTGGTCCACCTAAACTCTTTGAAAGTCATTTCCTCCTTTCTTTTCCTTTCACTCAGTTCTAAATATTTTGCCATCTAGCTTCCAACCTGACCATTCCATTGAAATCGCTCTTTCAAAAATTACTGATGAAGATGATGGAGTAGAAGGACAGACCTGTAGAAGCTCTCTCCCACAGCCCATAAAATACTTGTAAAAATGATTCTAAACATATTCTAGAGCAGCAGAAACCACAAAAGGACAGAGTGAAAGAGATTTTTCAGCCCAAAATATCCTGGAAGGCTGACAGGAAAGATCTATCACACCAGGCACAGAGGGTAGACCACAGAGTGCAGCCCAGCCTTGGCCTTGTGGCACAGCTCAGACAGGACTGCAGCAGACCTCAGGGGGTGGAATCTCTGGCAGCAACTATGGTCCCCAAATTCAGCCCCAAAATGCCAAAGACAGCTTCAAAGATCAGTGAGAAAGCTCTTTCAACTGGGTGTGAAGGGAACTCAGTCTGGTCTGGCTCCAGTCAGTGGAAGCATCCATTTTTGGAGACTTCAGTCCAAAGATCCTGGGGGAATTGAGCAGACAATCTAGGTCTCAGCCCTGAGTGGTGGCCCTGAGCTGAGCACTGGCTGGTGGAGCTGGTAGAGGCTCTGGAGAGAGAATTCTACTCACAGATCCTGGGCAGAAAAACTTGTGGTTGCTCCTAGACCAGAATTCAGATCTCCCTTGATTATGCCACCTTGGAGGAACTGAGAACTTACAGGTCCTTAGAGTATATTTTCCTCTTGACAAAAGACTCAAAAGTCAAGTAACTGGCTGGGAAAATGGCCAAAAAGGGAAAAAAATATGACTATAGATATAAGGTTATTTTCTTGGTGAATAGGTATTTTCTTCTATCCTTTCAGATGAGGAAGAACAATGTATGTCATCAGAAGAAAATATAAATGTCAAGGCTTCTGCATCCCAAACCTCAAAAATAAATATGCAACGGTCTCAGGTTATGGAAGAGCTCAGAAAGAATTTTGAAAATCAAGTAAGAGAGGTGGAGGAAAAATTGGGAAGAGAAATGAGAGCATTGCAAGAAAATCATGAAAAGTAAGTCAACAGCTTGCTAAAGGAGACCCCCCCCCCTCCCCCCCAAAAAAACACTGAAGAAAATAACACCTTTTAAAAATAGACTATCTCAAATGGCAAAAGAGATGCAAAAGCTATTGAGGAGAAGAATGCCTTAAAAAGCAGATTTAGTCAAATGGAAAAGGAAGTTCAAAAGCTCACTGAAGAAAACAGTTCTTTAAAAAGAATGGAGCAGATGGAAGCTAATGACTTTATGAGAAATCAAGAAACTACAAAACAAAACCAAAAGAATGAAAAAATTGAAGACAATGTGAAATATCTCATTGACAAAACAACTGACATGGAAAATAGATCTAGGAGAGACAATTTTATGGGGCTACCTGAAAGTCATGATGGAAAAAGAGTCTAGACATCATCTTTCATGAAATTATAAAGGAAAACTGCCCTGATATTCTGGAACTAGAGGGTAAAATAAATATTGAAAGAATTCACTGATCACCTCCTGAAAGAGATACAAAAAAAAAACCTCCTAGGAATATTGTAGTCCAATTCAGAGTTCCCAAGTCAAGGAGAAAATATTGCAAGCAGCCAGAAAGCAACATTTTGAGTATTGTGGAAATACAATTAGGAGATTTAGCAGCTTCTACATTAAGGGATCAAAGGGCCTGGAATATGATATTCCAGAAGTCAAAGGAACTAGGATTAATACCAAGAATCACCCACCCAGCAAAACTGAGTATAATACTCCAGGGAAAAAAATGGTTATTCAATGAAATAGAAGGTTTTCAAGTATTCTTGATGAAAAGATTAGAGCTACATAGAAAAAATTGACTTTCAAACACAAGAATCAAGAGAAGCATGAAAAGATAAATAGGAAAGAAAAATCATAAGGGACTTACTGAATTGTTTACATTCCTACATAGAAAGGTAATATTTGTTACTCTTGAGACTTTTCTCAGTATTTGGGTAGTTGGAGAGATTATATACATATGGACAGAGGGTGCAGGATGAGTTGAATAGGAAGGTATGATATCTAAAAAATAAAATTAAGGGGTAAGAGAGGAATATATTGAGAGGAGAAAGGGAAAAATGGAATGGGGCAAGTTATTTCTCATAAAAGAGGCAAGATGGAGCTTTTCCAATGGAAGGGAAAAAGGAAGAGATGAGAGGGAAAAAGTGAATCTTATTCTCATCAGATTTGACTTAAGGAGGAAATAGCATGTACATTCAATTTGGTATGAAAATCTATCTTACACTACAGGAAAGCAGGGGAGAAGGGGATAAGTGGGGTAAGGGGTATGATAGGAGAGAGGGCAAATGGGAGGATGGAGTAATTAGAAATAAACAGTTTTGGGGAGGGACAAGGTCAAAAGCAAGAATAGAATAAGTGGGGGGCTGGATAGGATGGAGAGAAATATAGTTAGTCGTACACAACATGACTATTATGGAAGTCTTTTGCAAAACTACACATATATAGCCCGTGTTGAATTGCTTGCCTTATTAATGGGGATGGGGCGGGGCGAGGAAAAGAGAGAAGTTGGAAGTCAAAGTTTTGGGGATGTATGTTGAGAATTGTTTTGCATGCAACTGGGAAATAAGAAATACAAGTAATGGGGCATAGAAATCTATCTTGCCCTACAAGAAAAGAGAAAAGCTAAACATAAGGGAAGGGAAGGGTATGATAAAAGGGAGGGAGATTGGGGGGAAAGGGTCATCAGAATGCATGGTGTTTTGAGGTGGGGGAGGGGAGAGATAGGGAGAAGATTTAGAACTCAAAATCTTGTGGAAATGAATGTTGAAACCTAAAAATAAATAGGTAAATTTAAAAAATTACTGATAATTTTAAAATTGCCAAATGTAAGCAGCCTTTTCTCAGTACTGATCTACCTTAGCTCTCTACAGTGTTTGACACTGTTGACCATCTCTCTCTTTCTGGATACTCTCTCTCCTCTAACATTTTTTTCAAATTAATTAACTAATTTTTAGTTTTCAAAATTCACTTTCATAAGATTTTCTCCCCTTCCATCCTTTTCCCACTCCCCAAGATAGCTTGCAATCTGATATAGTCTCCATATATACATTCATATTAAACATATTTTCACAATAGTCATGTTGTAAAGAAGAATTGAGAAGAACCATGTCTTCTGTAGGTTTTTGTGACATTTTTTCCTGGTTCTTCAGTCTGTTTAACTTCTTCTCAGTCTCCTTTGATGGATCTTTAACCATGTCATGCCCACTAACTGTTGGTGTCCCCCAAAGCTCTATCCTGGGCCCTCTTCTTGTTTTGCTGTATATACTCTCACTTGGTGATCATATCTGTTCCTTTGGATTTAATTATCATCTCTATGGAGATGATTCACAGATGTAAACAACCAGACTCAGTCTCTGCTGAGTTACAGTCATGGATCTTCAAATGCCTTATGAAGAAGTCATGATAGATGTCCTTCCCATAGGCATCTGAAGCTCAACATGTGCAAAACAGAACTCAACGCCTTTCTCCCAATCCCCTTTCCCCTTTTGAACTTCACTATTTCTGTTGAGGGCACTGTGGTCCTCCCAGTTACTTGGGTATTCAAACTTGTCGTCATTTTCAACTCTTCTTACACTCACTCCACATATACAATCCGTTGCCAAGTATTGTCATTTCTACCTACACAGGAGATACATGTGCCTCTTTCTTTCTTCTTACCCAGTCTCTCCTCTGGCACTGGCCCTCATCACCTCACCCTGGAAGTATTTTAATAGTCTTCTGGTTAGTCTCTCTGTTTCTCCCCATTGGGGAGTATCTCCCCATTCCAATCCATCCTCTGCTTTGCTGCCAAGGGGATTTTTCTAAAACAGATTAGATCACATTGCCTCTCCAACTAACTCCAATGACTCTCTGCTACCCCAGGATATAAAGTCCTCTGTTGTCATTTAAAGCTCTTTCTAGCCTTTTTGTGCCTTATTCCCCTCCATGCCCGCTATGATCCAGTTACACTTGCCTTTTGGCAATTCCTGTAACACAACAGTTCCATCTTCCACTTCTGTACCCTTGTCCTGGTGATGTCCTATGCCTGGAACAATCTGCCCTCTCATCTTGGTATCTTGGTTTCTCTGACTTCTTTCAAGACTTAAAGCCTGCCTTGTACAAGAGGCCTTGGCTTTCTTCAAGACTTGAAGCCTACTTTCTATAAGAGGTCTTGCTTTCCTTCAAGACTTAAAGCCTGCCTTCTATAGGAGGTCTTTCCTAGTCCCCCTGGTTGCTAATTCTCCCTCTCCATTCAAATTATCTTCATCTACTTTGTATATATTTTGCATGCACTTAATCATATACATGTTGTCTCCCCCATTAGAATGTGAGTTCCTGCAGGGAAGGAACAACCTTTCTTTGTATCCTCTCTGCTTAGCACAGTGCCTGGCACATAGTAAAAGCTAAATAAATGCTTGTCGACTGATGGACTGACTGAACCAGACTTCAGAAGTTTCCCCGTTCCCTGCCTGTCTGCCTCCTTCTTTGTAATGTGCTATGCTTGACTTTGATGAAACAGATAACAGACTTTTCTAACCCTCTCAGGAAAGCTGTTGAAAAACAAAATGCTGTATGTTGTTTGTGTGTGTCTTTAGTTTTGAAAGGTAGGAGGGGCTCAAGAAAGAAGTGGGAGGCACTTCCCTTTGTGTCTGAGGGAAATATTTTAACAAGGCAAAGTGAGTCAATTCCTGCTAGTTACCAAACCCTGCCCCCTCCCATGCCATTTTCTTTTTGTGTTTCTGTTAATTGATTTAAAGTGACAATATTCCCAGATGAAGCTGTAAATTAGTTTCAAATGGGGGAGTTGGGCCACCCACTTCCATGGGATCATATTGCAGTAACAACATTAAAATTTGAACAAACCTCAACCCAAGGTGGGGGGTGGGACAGAACTCTTCAAAACCTCAAGTAAAAACACATTTTCAACTCCATACGCTCCAGCTCTAAAGAAAGTGGAAACAGATGGATGGTGGCTTTGATAACGAGAAAGGCAATCAACTTTAAATATATATATTAAAAAACCCCAAAAAACAAAATACTACCAAAAAGAGATAGGTCTGTTTAGCAGTAAAACCCCAGATGTACAGCATTCCTTTTTAAAGACCACTGCTGACATGTTAGAGGTTAATAGAGAGCATTCTAAGAGAGAATACTTTACATGTCTGTTGTTCCTTCTTAGAAGTCTCTCTTTTTTTTGTCCTAAAAGTGAAACTTTGAGATCTAGAACTGAAATTATGGCTAGCATCTCTCTTACATCCCATGTCCAATCAATTGCTGAATCCTGTCAATTTCACTTTCATAACATCTCGTTTATTCCCTCTTCTTTCCTCTGTGACCGTCACCATTCTGGTGTAGACCCTCATCTCTTCACACCGGAATCATTGCAACTTCTTATGGATATCACTCCTACCTCAATTATCTCCCCACTCTAGTCCATCCTCACCACTTGGCTGCTGAACTGATATTTCTAAAGCAGCTAAAGTCAGAGATCAGTTGGGTGGTGCAGTGGATAGAACTCAGGAAGACCTGAGTTCATATCCAGTTGCAGACATTTACTATCCATCCGTGTGACCCTGGGCAAATCACTTTACCATGTTTACCTTAGTTTCCTCATCTGTAAAATGAGCTGGAGAAGAAAATGGCAAACCACTCCAGTATCTTTGCCAAGAAAATCCATGGATGGTACTGGCAAGCTATGGTCCATGGGGTCATGAAGAGTCAGAGATGACTGAACCACTGAGCAGCAAGAAGGTCAGAGGTCTGACTGTATTACCTTCCCTCTGTCCTAACCCCAGGACAGAGTTAACCAGAGTTAATAAACTCTGGTGTTCTTTATTGCCTCCAGAATCAAACATAGTCTTCTATCGACTTTTAAAGTCCTCCAAAGCCTGGCCCCTTCCTGTCTTTCCAGTCTTATCATTACTCACCTCCCCACTGGGGTCCACTGACTTCCTTGCTTTTCCTCTCACAATACAGTTCATTGCCCCATCTTGGGCATTTTCTCTGACTGTCTTCCATACCCAGAATGCTCTTCTTTCTCATCTCCACCTCCTGGCTTCCCTGATTCCCTTCAAGTCACAGCTAAAGTCTCATCTACAAAAAGCCTTTTCTGGTCCTATCTAATCTTGGTACCTTCTCTCTGAGGTTACCCCAATTTACCCTGTATTTATCTTGTTTGTGCATAGTTATTTGCATGTTGTCTCTTTCATTAGACTATGAGCTGCTTGAGAACAGGGACTTGACTTTTGCCTTTCTTTGTATCTCCAGCACTTAGCACAGTAGTTGTCCTGATTTATCTTGTTACTGGACCCAGATGGCTCTGGAAGAGAGTGAGGCTGATAACTTTGTACAGCTCACCCTCACTTAAATCCAATTCATTTGCATGTATATCATGGCATCACCTCCCTGATGTCATGATTCTCTTTGAGAATGAAGAACAATCAACAAGAACTTAGCACAGTACTTAGTGCATGCTAGATGCTTAATATGTGCTTGTTGTCTTGATTGGTTAGCTATGATCAGATTTTCATTGAGGGTGTGACCCAACAAATCAGGAGCATTGGTGGATGCCTCCTGACCAGTGAGTTACACTAGGCATGAGCTTAGTGGAGAAGTACCTTTGGTTGATTTTTCTGCTTTAGCTTTGAAGACTGCTAAAAACTGACAAAAAGAAAAAACAAGCAAACAACACAAAGAAAACACAAAACCAAAAAACCTAAGTATAAAAAGAAAAACAGAAAAAAAAACCCCCAAATAACAATAGATTCTTAGCCAGTATGATATTTGGGTTCTTATTCTGGTCCCAGATTCTTTGGGTCTCAACTTTCTCATCCTTTTAGATAGAGGTATAGTAACCACCTACATCCACTTCAATGAGTTGATACAAGGTTCTGATGAGACTGTATGCAAAAGAACTATTTAAAAATATAAAAAGCTCTGCTCAAATGTAAGGTCACTTAATTATTATAATGAAATCTACCTCTCCCATGCTCACTGTAGAATTCTTCTGTAAATGGAAGAACATGAATAAATTGCTTTTCTTTTATCCTAGAGATTGAAATCATAAAGAAAGGAAAGATTAAAAGTGAATGAAATAGTGGCTCTGATTGAAGAATATTTGGTTGTTCCTAGTCAGCATGTTTAGAAAATGCATATATTTGGTTTTGTCTCAAACCAATTTCCCTCTCTCTTTTGGATTTTGGTTCATTTTGCAGTTCTATACACATATACATACATACATATGTGTACATATATATGTACACATGCACATATATGTATATATTTATATACACAATATATCTATATAGGATTGGGTGAAGGGTTTGGTAAAATTAGTGTAGTGTGTTCTTGTTTTTATTTCATGCTTTCATTTAGTCCAAGTTTCTGAAAGAGAAAGAAAATTGAAAGTCAGAATGAAGCTAAGCTTGGACATCCCCAGTGCCAAGGAAGTCATTAGATTTCAAAGAAACTCATCAGAATCATCTCACTGCATCTATTGAAGAATCTCTCTTTCTCATGGGAATAGGTTTATTAGCAGCTTGGGTGGGCTTGGTTATTCATAATCCTCCAATCTGGCAGCTCAGATCTTCTTGGAAAGTTTTTTTTAAAAAATTATTATTTTGTATTCCTGCAGCCTAGCTACATACATTGCCTTTGATGTTAGAAAGAAAAAAAATAGCTAAACCTCTAGAGTCTATATGGTTCTGAGTTTTAGAACTCTCCCTAAATCAAATGATTTCTGCAGATCCAATTCGGCTTCAATTTACCGACATTTTCTTATACTAGTGTTAACTTGGTAGCTTTCAATATTACTTCTGACAAGAGAGTTCTTTACTTTCTTCAGTAGGGGTGGAAGTGAGACCAAGAATCAGCCTTGCCGTCAATGTGGCTGATGGTCTTTAAATCCTTCCCTTTCAATCACATTCTAATAGATTTGTCTGGCACCTGTTCCAAGACTCTCCAGGAAGATGGCAGCTGGGAATGTACCAGGGGTGACATCTTTCTGTGAGTGCAGCTGTGCAAAGTAGCAGCAGGCTCACCTTCACCCCAAGAGAAACTAGGATAAGGGAAACCAGACATTGAGAAAGAAGGGATTTTATTAAACTTAGAAAATGGAACCCTTGGTGATAATACTTGCCCAACTGGTTACTTATGATCAACCATTCACAATGCTGTTCTTCCCTTGATTTTAATAGCAATTAGGTCTACAGCACTACCTTGAAATTAAACAGATAATATTAGAAATTCTTTGTACTGCTGTCACCTTTCATTGTTGTTCATTTTTTTTTAGCTGTGTTTGACTCTTCACGACCCCATTTGGAGTTGTCTTGGCAAAGTTACTGGAGTGATTTGCCATTTCCTTCTTCAGTTCATTTGACAGATAAGGAAACTGAAAAAAATAAGGTCTCAGATTCTTGGCCAAGATTTATTTATTAGTATATATACTGCTCTGCTTATTTGAATAGAAAAGCAAATGAAATGATGTATTTAAAGTGCTGGGTGGTCATTGTCTTGATTGATTGAATAGTCTAATGGTTCACGTGCCTTATTTTTTTAAAAATCAGTTTTTATTGAGATATCTTTATATCACCATAATTTTCCCCAGTATCCCTTCTCTTCTCCTTTCAGAGAGCTATCCTATGCAACAAATACTATTTGAAAAGCAAAAAAGAGGGAAAAAACTAGCCTATTTGATTAAATACATTAAAAAAGTCTTAAAATATGTACAATGCACAGCACTTGAAGACTTCTCACCTCTGCAAAGGGATTGGTCAGAATGTCTTCTTGTATCTCTTTTAAGTGAAGCTTTTTTTGGTAATTTTGTAACATTCTCTTTGGATTTGTGTTTGTGTGTGGGTCCTTTCCATGGGCATTGCAGTTACCATGTATGTTCTTTCTTTGGCTTTGCTTACTTCACTTCGTATCAGTTCATATAGATCTTTCCATGTTTCTCTGTATTTATTACACACTTCATTCCTTGCAGCACAGTAATATTCCATGACATTCGTGAACCACAATTTGTTTAGCCATTCTCCAAATTCATCTCCCTTTCAACAAACAGTTCTTGTCTACTACATGCACAATTCTGGCCTGTGCTTGAATACTTCTATTTGCAGGGAGCTTAGTACCTTACAGCTGGGGGTGGGGGGGGGCAAGCTGGATGAACAAAGCCAGGTATCAACATTCCCATATCATTTGTCCAGATCTGAAGATGACTCATTCCTTTTAATCTCTATTTTTGATTTCAGTTTCAATTCATATTCTCTGGATCTCTTGATTTTCTTTTCTGTCCCTCCTCTCAACTCCAGATTTCTAGATATAATGCAACTGCAGAAAGAATACTCCAGAAAGAATTCTTAGTTTATCAGTCAGTTCTCTTTGAGCTTATACAGGGTGTCCGAAGTCTTGGTGCAGTTAAAAGATATTAAAGCTTGAATTTGTTACAAAACTTAATATAATTATTAAAGTTTGAATAACTTAAAACTAAGCTATGACATTTGGGACACTCTGTATCTCCCCTTCCCCAGTGGCATATTACTAAAGTTTTGCTAACACCAGACAATGACACATTTCATTTTAGGACAGTTTAAATTGGTAACACATCCTTTACGTTGAGCTGAAATCAGCCTCCCTGTAACTTCCACCCACTGGTCCTATTTCTGACTTCTGTAGCTACACAGAATAAGTCTGATCTCTCATCCATATGACAAGTCTGTCCAGTATTCAAAGATAGCTATCATATCCCAACTATTTTTTTTTTTTTTGGTTTTGGGTTTTTGGAGGCAATTAGGGTTTAGTGACTTGCCCAGGGTCATACAGCTAGTAAGGGTCTGATTTGAACTTAAGTCCTCCTGACTCCTGAGCCAGTGCTATATCCACTGCATCTAGCTATCCCCTATTTTTTTTTTAACTTGCTGACCTGAATCTTTTTTATGAATGCAGCAAGGACTAGGAATCTTCTTCACTTTGGGGATAGGCATTTGTATGTTTATATCAGTCTTATCTCCTCCTTCCCCTTTTTAGTAGAAGCCCCTGGATAATTTGCATAACCTGTGCCAGGTGACCTGGAGGAAGATGGGAAATGGGAAGGGAAGCAGGGAGAGTACAAGACTCAGTGAGAGATAATGCCTTGGGAAAGAATAGTTATTGGCGATATCTGGAGAGAGCATTGCCAAGCAATGCCTCAAAAAAAAAAGTTCTTGGAGGGGAGCCCCAAAGTGGAGAATAACCCTTTTTGGAGATTCAACCAGGAGAGTGCTCTAAGTGATGGAGTTATATAGGTCTTTGGAAGAGAAGGTGTTCCACTGGGGTTCTCTTGATTATCCATGGTCTAAGAATGATGTTTTCTGTCTTTTAATTTGTTAACAAAACTATTCCATTTAGAGCCTTGTGGACTTGAAAGTTGCTTTTGAAGGGAGTTGATGGCTATCCCTGAGGAACTGCCACATCCACATATTTCTAGATTACACCTGGATGGAGATAATGACTCAGAAAAATGAGAAGTCCCAAAGCACCACAGGCCTTCCATGTTAGGAGAAATGATTTTTATTTTAAAGCAAAGACTTTTAAAACTAACATTAAGAGTGTTGGAACAGCACCTTGGAAAGCACAGATACCCACCTGAGCCTAGAGAGTTTTGTTTAATTGTGCATTGGGATGTTCTTCCTTATTTTTCATGCTCTAGACAAGCTAAAA
>CM053769.1:585881022-585947845 GCA_028658325.1 Potorous gilbertii | reverse complement strand
GAAAGAATTTGTATTAGTAGGAGATTACGCAGTTTAAACATGAATATCTGTCATTGTACCTTATAAACAACACAAACTGACAAACAATAGACAACTATATACTACAGTGTACATATAGACACTGCATTCCACTGCATAATCTGCACTGTCACATAATATGCACCCAGTTTTTTTCAGTCCAAAAATTAGGTTGTAACTTTTCATTGTGTAATTGTTGCATGGTATAATTCTGTTTGTCATGCCTCTTAAAAGGTATCAACCTGGAATTTTGGTTAAAAAAGGCAAACAGGTGAAATGCATATTGTTTATTCCCTTAAAGCTAGTGGTTACATGATCATGGAGCCAGAAAAAAACTTCTGACTGACTAATATAAGAATGAACAGGCTTAAATCTGTTTAGGACAATCCAAGGTTGTCTGTGTCCTTCAGATTTATGATATCCATGAGTGATTAACTATACCATGAAAAAGGAATTTCTTAATTGAATAGGTTGTAAATACAATAAGATAATGGAGCTGACAAAGTTTCAAGTGAAATGAAGACCTAAGATATCTGTGTTTTCTTTACCATTAACATGCCCTAGCATAGTATATGTCCACAAAATATTAAGATTTGGAAAAAGTCCCATTATTCAAGATAGTGTCTAGGGTTAAGGAACTCATAAGGAATGCTAAATCAGCCCCATCTGGCTTTGTTGATATAGGAAGAGGTATTCTTTGAGCTTACTTCAGAGAACAAAGAGACTGTTAGGTCCAGGCTCTTCTTCAAGCTCTGGCCCTTATTAAAGCACAAAATTTATATTAAATGATTATCAAAGGTAAACAGAGCAGCAATGTATTCACCAGTGCCATATGGATACACGTTTATCTCTTGTGTATTGTGACCTGAGAGGCTAGAATTCTTATCCTGTTCATTGTCAGTATTCAATTTTAACATATATTCACAAGCATTCTGTGTTTCCTAATCTTGCACCAAAGACAGTGTAGTAATAAATGATTTTTAAAGTAATACCAGTACAAACTTTTTTTTAAAGGTTCACATGATGGTCTCACCTCACTTTTTTGCAAAAAAAAAAAATTGGCATAAAAATCTGTGACAATTATGTGGTAAAATACGATACTTAATAAATAACATTTACAGTGGATCTGCATACAGCTAGAGTTAGTGCATGCACAAACATACTACGGAGTGTATAAGTAATAGTGCAGTTGATTGGTTATTTATTAAACTAAGAACACAAATCTCAGTGCAGTACAAAACACGTAGTATCACCTAACAGAGATGTGTTCGGTAACTAATAACATAGAGACCATCAACCATATCAGTAGTATATGCATAGTAATATGACATTGTCTATGAGAATATACATCAATGATACTCAACAGAGTAATAAAAATATTATTGTAGGGCAAATATATAAATCACAGGTATAGGGTTTAACATTTATTTTGTTTAAATATTTGTTTAATATGTTAAACAAATATTATATATATTAAATGTTATTAATATTAAACAGTAAATTTGTTATCTTTTTATATATCTGTTGTATCTCCCCAACTAGTAGTAGTTTTGTACTATCATTCTCTAGAGGCAGCTAAGTGATATGGGGGATAGAATCCAGAGTCAAGAAGTTCAAATCTGGTTTCAGATGCATACTAGCTATTTGACCTTGGATAAGCCACTTAAAAAAAAAAAATCACTCTCTGCCTCAGTTTCCTCAACTGTAAAAATGGGGATAAGAAATAGCATCTACCTCACAGTGTTGTAATATTCAAATGGGATAATATTTGTAAAGTGCTTAGCACAGTGCCTGGTGCATAGTAAGTACATACTTAATAAATACTTGGTCCCTTTCTCCTCCCCTCTTCGGTCAGAATAAGTTCAAGTCTTTATTCTGGTAACCACTGGATTATCCATCTCTTTCAGCTTTGCGTCCTCTGAAACATTAACCAGGATAAAGCCAAGGAAAGAGCTCTGTGGCAAAATACTATACCTTTGTGACACTACCAGTCCATTAATCAACATACTTTGAGTATATTAATTTACTCAAATTATTATTTGGTGACTTTAGATTATAAGCTCCTTGAGGTCAGGGACTGTTTTTTTTTTAAAGGGTTCCACAGCTATTAAGTGCCTGAGGTTGGATTTGAATTCAGGTCCTCCTGGCTACAGGTTGATCTTCTATCCACTGCACCACTTAGCTGCCTTGGGAAATCTGTTTTGACTCTTTTTGTGTTCCTAGAGCTTACCATGGGGCCGGGCGCATAATAAGCACTTAATAAAAGTTGATTGATCGATCGATTGTTATGCTTAACAATATTATTGTTATCCAAAATGTCTTTATTTTGTCTACAAAAATATAATAAACTTTTTGTTTATTCCTAAAATATAGACCCAGTAAGTAAGCGTTAACTTCTTCTGATCAGGCATTCTAGCATCTCTATCCAAAAAAAGAAAAAAGAAAAGAGGAAAACAAGAGAGGTTAGTTTGATGTGATTTATTTTCACAGGCTTCATTCATTTCTAGTGATTGCTACTTCCTTTTCTTTGTGTTCACACATCATGTTTGATATTTGGTTCTAGAATTTTTCCAGGGATCTAAACAATCTCACCAATCTCTAGTTCCTGGAATTTACTTTTCTTTTTTTTTTTGAAAATTTAGGCATTTGCCTCTCTACACCCATTTGACTTTTCAACATGATTCACTGAGTAAAATGGTAAGTTCTTTCCCTAGATCAGAATTTGTGTGGGCTTGTAGACAGAGTTCATTTCAAGCAGTTATTTTACTCACTTATCTCCTTTTACTATCTCCTCACTCATCTCAGGCTTTAATTCTCTATTAATCATGTTTGTTTTTGCATTTGAATATCTTTCTTTTTGACAGAGAAGATGAAAGTAAATAGTGATTGAGTAATTCTGTTTTCTTTATCTCTGTCATTTACAAACAATATATTAACTATCCCAAGCACTGGGGTGCTCTTTCTTTTCTATGGCACAAACAAAACAAAAATTTACCACCCTTGACATCTTACACAATTTTCAATTCATTTTCTAGGCCTTAGCCTTTTTGATATTATTTGACACTATTTTTAAAAATAATTTTCTACTCCTTATTTATGATCACCTTCCATCTTTTGTACAGGTCTTTTCAAAATCTGAGCTCCTGTACTTTCTTTATATATTTCTCTTTTCAAGATGATTTGCAATTGTACCACCAGAATTTCATTTTTTGAAGGCCTCCTATCTCTTATGATCTAGTTTCCCTTTTAGAGTTTCTGCCCATGATATATATCGTATTCATTCTTTGTGAACTTTCTCTAAAAATGATAATAAATAACTTTTGTCTGTACTAATCTTTCAAATCTTTTCAAAGTTTTTTGGAATATATTATCAATGCTAAGCAATGATAGAATAAAGGTGAAGGTCAATTGGATCAATAAATCAACCATCCCTGCTCCATTTCACATAAGTAAAAAGATGCTTGACAACCTGATACCTTTCTCAGGTAATAATACTTATAAGAAAACAATTGATCAATCTTTCAATCAAGGACATTAAATGAGATATGGGAAAGTTTTTAATCAGTTTGGAGGGAGGGAAAGCCATTAGATGAAATGAAATGATGTTAACCAGGAAATATATTGGGATTGATTGAAGAGCCTCAGTCATACCCTGTGGTCCTGTGATGAAATAGCAAGCTCCACCTTTCTAGTGGAGGGCTAGAATGATGTTGGAAGCAATTCTAAGCAAGTCTGTGAGAGAGAGTCATTTGTGGGAGAGAGGAGAGAGCCTTTGTCCATTTCCCTCTCTCCTTGACCAGAGAGGTCAGAAGACTTCAGACTTGCCATGGGTATCTTGACAGTACATACTAGATCAATATTGGCTGATGGTCGTATCTGCATTGGTAGGCACAGCCAAGAAGGGCAAGAACACTTCAAGACCCTCTAAGTAACATAGCAGAAACTCTAGCATCCTTTTGGGAATTTTATGAGGGGCAGAAAAAGACTTTTTAGCTATCAGGTGCTATAAATCACCTCTTTGTCAAATATATGCTCTAAGCTTAAATCTACTTCCCTTTGGACTTTGTATGTATTTGTGTGTGTTTCTGTTTTGGGGAGATGCTTTGTACAAATTTTTCTTAACAATATCACTTTAACTGATGAGTTAACTGTTCTGTTTGACCAATACTTTCCCCTATCCCTCACCCTGCCATTTTCTTCATAAAGTGGTTGGGTTTTCAAAAATCTTTGTGGAAGGGGACTTGAAATGTAGGTAGTTTGTATCCATAAAAGCCGGTATCTTGTAAGGTGATGAAGGGAAGCCTCATATCTTATCCAAGATTGCAAATGCCTTTAAAAATGACTGTCTGATATTTTTCCTTATAAAGGATTGGATGGCTTCAGTTTAGTAGATAGTTCAAAGGTCTTTGAAATCTGGAATTTCTAGGGTCTTTTTTCCAGTAGATCTTAATAAATTTTCAAAGTATTTATCACTTCAGTGTAGCATCTTTTTCATTCATTTTTTAAAAATAAGTTCTATTAAAATCATTTTCTTAGGAAAAAAGAAATATTTAGAAATATCACTACTTCTAAAAAGGTAATTAAGTCTGGCTAGCTCATAGAAATAAACTTTATATAAACAAAAAGCACACCAGTAGGGTCTCACAAACTATAGTATTAGGAAAAAATAATAAGTAAGCAGCTCTCAGGTTTACTCCTAAATCTCTGATGGAAGAAGTAGTAGTCACCCAATGGAGATCTAATCTCCCATTGCAAATGAGAGTTTAGAATACTGGCTTCTGGGTGTGGTCTACAGTAGACACACAGTAAATCTTTTTTGAATGAACAAATGATTCCTTTTGATCATCATATGGAGTTAGGACATTTTATCTTCATGGAAACCTTCCTGAGAGAGCATCTCTCTCGTCCTTGTACCACATGTTGTCTTTTCCATTCATTTGGTACCTAGTCTATGCTATCTTGTATTGTTATCTTTTTTATATATCTGTTGTATCTCCCCAACTAGATCATAAATTCCTTGAGAGCAGGAATTAAACTTAGAGCTTTTTTGTACATTTGCATGGAATAGTGTCATTGAATCACAGTTCTAGATGAAGCACTTCTTAAACTTTGGGTCACGACCCCATAGGGGTCATGAAAAATTTGGCTGTTGCCAAATATGTTTCTGAAGGCACAATGACTGAAAATTAATTAAAAATTTAATTAATTAAATTAATTAAAAATCAAATATGCAGCGGATCTTTCTAACTGTGCTTGCCTTTGTGGCATTGCTCAACTTCACTGCAGCCTTGGTTCTGAACACAAAGCATGTGCACTTTGCCCTTTGCATGCCCTCAGGCCATGCTACTGAACTGAAGAAGGGTTTGGGGAGGGAAAAATTTAAGAAGCCCTGATAATCTGGAGCTGGAATGAATGAGTAAAAAACCACTTATGAAGTAATTACTAGGTGCCAAGTACTATGCTAAAAAGCAAGGTAGTCCCTAGACTCAAGGAACTTACATTCTAACAAGAGGATACAATCCACATAGAACCATATTCACCATATTTGAAGTCTCTCAATTCCTCTCCCCAACTGTTAGTGCATTACTTTCCAAAACTAACTTGTATTCATTTTTTTTAATGTTCTGTATATACTTACATGTAGTCAATTTCACATTTTTTTCCCCTTCCTATCCACGATTGTTTGAAGTACCTATAAAATCTTAGAGCATTGCAACAGGACAAATGATCTGGAGAGTATAAGGGCTGTTAGGGATTTCAGAGGCCATCCCGTGCTCTTATTTTACAAAAGTGGAAACTGAGGCCTGCGAAGGGCCTGGGCCCTCAGTTTCCTGAGGTTATATGTGAAGCAAACATCAGAGATGAAATTGACTCAAAATAAGTGTTTTTTGAGGATAGTAGTGATGATTAGGTTCAATTTCCATTTTAGAGATGAGAAAACTGAAACTTGAAGTGCTTGTCATTTGCCTGAAGTCACAGATGTACTAGAAAAGTGGGGAAGTTATGATCTGAACTCAGGGTTTCTAAATCCTAGCCTGCTACTCTTATAATTTCCAATTTTTTCTTGGTGGGTGGTAGGAAGCTGGACTTGTAATTTCGTCATGGTGGATAGTCCTTGGTACAGGAGCTCAAAGGGGCAACTCATATGTAACTTATAGTCTTGGAGAGTTTCCTAGGGCATCAAGAAGCTAAATGATTTGATTAATGTGGCACAGGCATTATGTACCAGAGACAGAGGCTGGACCCAGATCTTTTGGACCATCCCTTTAACTTCTTTATCCCACTGATCCTCACTTTGTACTAGCACATAGCCTCTGAAAAGTCCCTGTTCATTTAAAGTCCAGTTGCTCTCTTGACCACACTTGGGTTTCATTGGAATGCTAACGTTCTGGGCTGTAAAATGGCCAGCATCTTGGCATCAGTTCATTTTCCCCAAGATTTAGCCCTGAAGATTTATAGCCAGGCTCATAGCTCTTACTTGCAATCTCTCCACCTGTAAGTTATTCCACCTGTAATTAGATTTCTTTCTATTGTAGGAAGCCAGGCTGTGTAAATCCAAGGGAACATGGGATTGGATGATATAAGGGTCACCTGAGTCTCCACACTGCCTAAAAAGCATCTTCTAGGAAAATGATTTCTACGGGTACATAAGTTACTGTAGTCCCAGGGCAGCTATAGCTTAGATTCTGACCATTCCCATAATATTGTGTTCAAGTGATGTAGTGTTCATGGCTCCCCCGATGTGTTCACTTTCCTCTTCCAGCTCTCTTGGAATGAAACTCTTCTCACCATCACTTGCAGTTGTTGGATATAATAAAAATAAAGTGAAGGAGGGCAGAGGGAAAGGAAAATGCTACTTTTCTCTCCTTTTCCTTTTTCTTTTCCTTTTCTCTCCTTCCTCTTCTTCTTTCATCCCTGTCCCCATTGCTGTATTTCTCTCTTCCTCATCCTCTCTCATATTGTCTCCATCTCCTTTTCCCTCTTCACCTCTCTCTTTTACCCTTCTTTCCAGGTCACAAGATGCTACAGACATTCTATTGCCATTGACTGTTCTGGGATTTCTTTGATTTTTCTGATTGAGTGTTTAGTGTCCCTTCTGGGTTACACAAACTTGCCCCCAAACCCTCACTCCCTGGTTTCACTGAAAGGACTGACTCTAGGTT
Organism: Potorous gilbertii; assembly: GCA_028658325.1. Taxonomy (NCBI): domain Eukaryota; kingdom Metazoa; phylum Chordata; class Mammalia; order Diprotodontia; family Potoroidae; genus Potorous; species Potorous gilbertii. The sequence goes on along the minus strand of CM053769.1, from coordinate 585,940,664 downwards.
CAAGGTATCCTGCGAATACATATTCTTAAAAACTAAAGCTCACAGGCCCTACTTGTATATTTCTATTTAATGGTCATCCATAGGACACAATTAGTACAAAGCAACTGAGATAATATCATAAAAGCAATAGCTCTAATAATAAAAACAATATTAACCCATAAACCTATGGTACACTCTCCCATAAATACACACAGTATCAGGCATGGACACAGAGTGAACTAACAGAGAGGTACACACTTAGGGCTCCTATGCAGCCAGGTAACTCACATTTCTGGCATTGCAGGGCCCCTATGGCTTTTCATCTTTTTTTAACTATCCTCATATTTTTCTTCCGGATGCAGCATCTTGTGTCTTTTCTGTCTGGGCTTGTTATTGTTGGTTATAGTACTATTACTAGGTGAGTATCTCAGCTGCAATATACCATGACCAATGAGAAGGGGGAGAGAAGGAGAGGAGAGAGAAATTAATTACCACCCCCCCCAGGTGAGGAACAATTCCTTCTCAAGGGCGGTTCTTGCCTTAAAACTCTCACTTCTTAGAGTTGTCTTCTCCTTTGACTGACTTCCTAGAGATGTACTGCTTTAAAAAAAAATATATCACTAAGGTCATGGTTGATCCTTTGTCCAGTCAATGGCTAGCTGCCCTCATATTCCTTGACTCAAGAATTTCCTGCTTTGTAAGGGGATAACAAGATGTAGACATATATTTGCATGTACTTGAACACTTACTTTTCTCTTGTCCCTTCCCCTTGCTTTCCATCATTTCATTAGATGAGTTGAGGGGAAACCAAATGATCCAAGGTGTCCTGATCAATTCCACCCTAACCTCCCCCCTCATCCCCAGTGCCTACTAGTTTTTCTCAGACTTTTGGGAATGATCAATCAGCATCTTTGGGGCCAAAAGGACTTGTGGAACAAACACTAACTCCTCAGTTTACTCTAATAAGTTACTATCAAAGAGCTTGTTTTTTGAAGGGGGAAATACAGAGTACTCTAGGAGAGGGCATGAGAAGTAATATCATCGAAAAAATGCCAGATTTGGAGCCAGAAGCCCCTGGTTCAGCTTTGGGCTCTACTATTTACTATGTGTGACTTGGGGAAAGTCATTTCATCTCTCTGGACTTCGGTTTCCTCATTTCTAAGGTGACAGTATTGGACTAGATTACTTCCTTTCCACATCTTTTTGAAAGTCTCATTGATGTCATCTTAAAATTCCTTTGTCATTTCCTGAGATTATATGATGTTACCATTGAACCTTCTTTGTAACAAAGAAAAACAGGCAAAACTGATCAAGGGAAAAAGCATAGTATTTTCGACCAGAATGGCTTTCCCATTTACCACCTGTGTGACTTTGATGAACTCACTATATCCCTTTTGGGTCTTCAGTTTTCTAATCTGTAATATGAAGGTGTTGGATTAGGCAGCCCCTGAGGTCTCCTCCAGCTCTAACTCAATGGGCCTAAGTAAATGATTATTTCAAGTCATAAAGAATAGTCATAGATAGCCAGATCATAAATTATATTATTTTTAAGAAGACTTGTTAACTTACGCCCAAATGGCTATAAAACTATACATACCCTGACTCATAAATACCACTACTAGGTCTATATCCCAAAGAGATCTGAGAAAAATGAAAAGAACCTATATGTACAAAAATATTTATAGCAGCTCTTTCTTTTTTTGTGGTGGCAAAGAATTGGAAATCAAAGAGATACACATCAATTGGGGAGTGGCTTAATGAGGTGTGTTTTATGATTGTGCTATAATGATAAAGAAAAATCTGGAAGGACTTATATGAACTGACACAAAGTGACATGAGCAGAACCAGGAGAACATTGTACACAGTAATAATATTGTGAATGACTTAGCCATGCTGATCAATACAATGATCCAAGACACTTCTGAAAGACTTATGATGGAAAATACTTTCTACCTCTAGAAAAAGAACTGAAGGAATCTGAATGCAGATTGAAGCATACTTTTTCTTGGGAATTTATTTTTATTGGGGATATTTATTTATTTTTTTGGTCTGAGTCTTCTTTTGCAACATGGCTAATATGTAAATGTATTTTGAATAACTGTACATGTATAATCTATATTAAATTGCTTTCCTTCTTAAGGAGCGGGGAGGAGGTAAGAAAGGAGGGAGAGAATTGAGAGCTCAAGATTAAAAAAATGTTAAAAGTTGTTTTTACATGTAATTGGAAAAATAAAATATAAAATAACTGTCAAAAAGTTAACTTCTTAACATTTTTGTTTTATACATATGCATACACATATATACATATATAATATAATATAATATAATACAATCTAATATAACATAATACAATACAATATAATAAAATATAATACAATAGAACACAATAGAATATAATGTAATATAATATAATACAATATAATGTAATATATATTTTAAGAGGCCAGTCTGTGAACCAAAGAGATCCCAATTTAAGAACCACTTCTCTAAATAACAAATGATTTTGTAAAAGAATGCAGGGTTCACAAAGCACTGCATATTACACTTAATTTACCTGTACCTATATTTTAGTCTGAAGAGAGGACTGCCTAGAAGGCATGCGCTGGGTCTTTTCTTTCCTTGATTAATGCCATAAGGTGTCATTTACATAATGGATGTTGAATTAACGGTGTTTGCTTGTTCTTTCAGCTGCCTCAGAATCATACATTGTCCCGACCTTCAGTAGCAAGTAGGTTCCCTTTCTCAGCTCAAGTTATCTTTTGAGATTGATCACACATTACTCCTCTTCACATACTCTAAGGATGGAGGAGGTGTATAGAGGGTGAATTTGGTGTGTGAGTCCACATCCTATGTGTGCCATGCCTGCTTTTCAGCCAAATTTGCCTTCTTGGTAATTCTCACATATAACCTTCCACCTTTCCTTGCTGTGTAAAAGTACAGGCTGTCCCACATGTTAGTAACATACTCACTTCTTAATTCTATCACTTAAAATTCCTAGCGACCTTCAAAGTTCAGCTCGAAGGGCTCATCCTACATGCGCCCTTTCTTGATTGCATTCCCTGACTCCACCTTCTCATACATCCTAACCAAAATTACCTGGTATTTTCTTTGTGTATATTTTGTATATGATTCTAAATGTACATGTTGTTTCTCCCGATAGAATATAAGACCCTTAAGAACCGGGACTGGGGCAGCTAAGTGGTGCAGGGGCTAGAACACTGGCCCTGTAGTTAGGAGGACCTGAGTTCAAATCTAGCCTCAGATAATGATGATGTATGACTCTGGGAAAGTCATTTAACCCCACTGCCACAAACAAAAAAACAGAGACTATTTCTTTTTTGTCTTTGTATCCCTAGTATTAGCATAATCCCTGGAATGTAGTCAGTACTTAATAAATATTTGTTAGTTGATTGATTGATGTATTAAATCTGTTTGATCTCCTGGTTGGCATAGTGAGCGCCTTTGGGGATGATGGCACAGGGTTGGGATTGAGGCATATATTTTTCGCCATTTGGTTGTTATTGCTGCTTGTCAAGCATGCTTTGCTAACTGTGTGGATCCTTCTGCTTTTAGGGCAACTCCTTTTCTTGAGGACTTAGCAGGGTGATGATGTTGATTGTTTGTTGAGTACTAGAGGTAGCAGATGTAGTCTGAGTCCTCCTTCCACATTCTTGAAAAGATCATATTTTTGACAAATAGCAAAAGAAGAAATTCAACCTTTTCTTGATATACTGTCTACTCTATGATCAAATGAGATAATATCTGTAAAGCACTTGGAACAATTCCTGGCACATAGTAGGCACTTAATAAAAATTTGTCCCCTTTCACTCCTCTTATGGTCCCCTAGGGAGTTGAGGAAATAGGGTGTATATTTTGCAAAAATTGTTTCCTCTATCTTCTAGCAACTGCTAAAGGATGCTCTATATTTCAAGGAGTCTTAATTTGGGGTTGAAAAATTGTTTTTTTTAAAATGTATATTTTTATTACTGTACTTCAATAGTATTGCTTTCCTTTGATATCCTATGTATTTGATTTTAAGCTTTTAAACACATGCCTCTGAGAAAGATTCCATGGTCTTCATCAAATTGCCAAAGGCTTCCATAACTCACAAAGAAAATTAAGAACTCCTGCTCTTCTTGCTTAAATATCTATGTGTAACAGCAAACAAAGTGGGATTTATTTGTTTGGAATTGTTTTCCAGGTTCAGGCTGAATTGTGAGCAGTCTCCTTTGAACACTGATAATTCATTTATACTGAGTCATGTAGGTTTCATGCCTACTGACTCCGAGCCAATCAAGAGCCAAGTCTTCTTTATATATACTGGTAGGTTGGTATTTTACTTTGGGATTCACTTACAAGAAGGATCTTGTGATTACCTGGTTGAGACTCTGAGTGGCCATATGTTCAGACCCCCCTGACTGCTCAGATGTAAAGACTCTCTTGATCTAGGAATGTATGTCAAGTGTATGGCAATATTATTTTGATTCAGGCAGTAGAGTCCCTTTTTATTTCTCTGCTTTTTTTCCCTGTTTGTTGAATGTAACTAAAATAATTGTTGACCCCTCAAAAGCTGCCTTTTCTTTCTTAAATGCAGATCTAAGAACCTGTAATAGCAGACCCTCCGTGTATGTCAGGATGCTTACTGATACACTATGCTATATTGATGGTGACTTGGCATTGTGCTGGGGAATTGAACAGTGGCTGGGTTAATGACTGACAGCTTCTGATCTTGACCTGACTAGCCTTGGATCAATGGACAGCCAATCATTATCACCTGATTGGAGACCTCTAACCTGATAATGTCAGTGGACTTAACCCAGGCAGCATCAGACATTTGACTTGGATGGGGGAAAGGAGGGGAGGAGTTTTTGTTGGGGAGCTACCATTTAATCCCAAGTCTCACCCTTCCATGATCTTTCTTTTGCACTGAATTCCCTCAGCACAGTCGTCCCCAGAAGGATATTGCTTTGGCTCATATATTGCTTTAGAATCTTTCTTATGTGATTTCATGTACATAAATTTTTCTCATAAAGCTGAGCTTATTAAAATTCACCCCAAAGGTTCATGATCAGTCTCCTAAACCAAGCTCTTTCTGATTCATTCATTCAGAGTGACATCTGAATCATCCTCCTTAATCAAGCAACTCTGTACCTGCTTTGAAGAAGAAAGGCTCAGGAGGCATTCGGGGCATCAAATGGCTCTTCCAAAGCAGTGTTTCAGTGCCATAGTGATCATGAATATATAACAGGTGAGTGATGTTTTTCTTAAAGCACTCTCAAAGAGTTATAAGCTAAAGAAGACAAAGAAAGCCTTTGGTCTGAGTTCTTTTGTAGTGTTCATCAACCAGAAAACACTTGAAAGTCTTTGCAGATGTTAGAGCAATCTATAGTGACACTCTACTAAGTCTGTGCTGGCACCCTGACTGACCCAGTGTTCTATGAATTCTTCTTTCCCCTGCCCTCCTGGCCTGTCTGCGTGGGTAGAGAACTGAAACCAGAATGTTTGTGGGTGGCATTCTGAAATCTCTCAACCTCCGGCAATGACTCTCTCCCCTTATCCCCAACAAAAGACTTTGATCTAAAAAGAATGTAGTGGAAGCAGTTGAGTCATGTCGTCATCAGAAATTCAAGGTTACTTTTGAGAAGAAATGAGATAACTAACTCGTGTGTTAATGGGGAACAGAGACAATTCAAATTGATGAACCTTATGGGGAAGTCAAAACACCCATCTTAGCCCTAATTTTACCTTTCTCACTGGATCAGGGATTCTTAACCTGGGGTTTGTGAATGTTTAAAAATATTTTGATAAGTGTGTTTCAATATAATTGGTTATCTTTGAATTTCTTTTGTAATTCTGTATGTTTTGTGTATGCATTAAAAATATTCTGAAAAAGGGGGACCATGATATAGAAAAGGTTAAGAACCCATGAAAATTCCAAACAAGTGGTGAAATAGGTGGATTTATTCACTTTTTCTCTTTTCCCTTCTCATCCTAGTAGAGCAGTGGCATGATCAGAAGGGAAAGGGGAAGGAGGTGGAGAAGCAAGGGACCTGGATAATGTACAAACTGGATAATTGGCTCTTAAATAATGGAGAGTCAGCTATGGTTCCCTGGGTGGTCATCTCTTTGCTCTTTTCTGGGACCACTATTTTTCTGCTGAAACTATGACCCATAGGGACTAGCAGTTCATGGCACTTGGAGATGCAAAATGTGGGATGAATCAGAAAATGAGTAGTCAGCATCTCATGATAACTAGGCTACAGTAAAAGTTTGTTGAGGGCTGGGACTTACTTATTATCCATGGACAAAGCCAAAAGATATGTGGACAGTATGTCCAATGGGACTTTGGAAAACCAGTGACAAATCATTGTAATTTCCTCTCCATCCCCTAGTGGGGAAATCTCTGGGCTCTGGGTAACCACCTCGGCTTGTGGTGAAGATGCAGGAAATGGGGTCTGAGGACTTGCCTCTCCCCCCACAAAATACCCTGCAATCTCTCTGAGGCCTTATAAAATTAAATCCATTGACTTGGGCCACAGATGTTAAAATCTCCCAGTGATGGGCACATTTTCTTTGCAAAATGTTTGCATATGTGATGGGGCTTGGATAGTTCTCCTATCCACTCAATTTCCCCTGATGAAGACTCTTGGTTTTGGAGAAAGGGATCAACAGTCCCTTGCTTTGCAATCTTAAATGGTCCCCTGCAGCATACCAAAGAAAACCCAGACTTTTTAGTCCAGAATTTAAGGCCCTTCCCAATCTGACTTAGACCTTCTCTTTCAGGCTTACATCATGGTAGTATTCCTCATATACAACATGTCAAGATACTTTGGCTATTGGGCTAATTTCTTTAAGAAGCTGAAAGGATGTGATTTCTGCACTGATACTTCTTGAAAAGGAGTCCATAAATCATTCTACCTTGTTAAAGGACAACTTGTTGCATCAGTGCAACCATTGATGGTTTTACCCAGGCTTTCAGGTCTAGTTTTCCTTTGTTCCCTTGATGACAGTTAAATTATCTGTTACTATCTCACTGTGACTGACTTGGATATTCTTATTTCCCTTTCAGTTAATCTTTCCATTTGCCCAGTTTTCTCCCTACACATAGCACCAACTTCTCAGAAGTGACAGTACCTGGCAAATTTGACTTCTTCAGAGTATCAGTACCAACCTTAGGGGACCTACATCAATGGTTCAATAAGTTCCATCAACATGAGTTTGGCTTCCTTCTGCAGTCCTGGAGGTGAAATCATTTTTAGGGCATCAAAAGATCTATTTTTCAAGGCAGCTAATGGAAGGCAAGATACCAAAAGGGTAGGAGAAAAATATTGATCTATTATTCTCCTCAAAAGATGACTGAGAGAATGTCAATTATTGTCAACCCATATGCCTACTTTGCACATATTTTACATTTTAGGAGAATCATCAACTTATGTATCAAGGACATCCTTGATGATGGGATTAAAGTAAAATAGTCTGACTTTTGTAAGTGATATTTCACGGTAGGTCACATTTTTACTATTGCTTAATTGAGTGAAAGATGTAGTGAATTTACCCCCATGTCATTCTCCCTTCTTTCCTAAGCAGTTGCTGTTGAGTTGCTTCAATACTGTCTGACTCTTCATGATTCCATCTGGGATTTTCTTGGCAAAGATATTGGAGTGATTTGCCGTTTCCATATCCAGTTCACTTTACTGATGAGGAAATTGAGGTAATAGGGTTAAATGACTTGCCTAGAGTCACACAGTTAGTGAGTGTCTGAGACTGAATTTGAACTTAAATACTGGAGTAGTTTGCCATTTCCTTCTCCAGCTCATTTAATTGATGAGGAAATTGAGATAAACAAGGGTTAGGGACTTGTCCAGGGTCATACAATTAGCCTGAGGCTGGATTTGAACTCAGAAAGATGAGTCTTCTTGATTCCAAGCCCAGTGTTTGATCCACTGTGCCACCTAGCTGCCCTTCTCAAGGAGTTTAATATATGGCTATATCTCCACCCCAACTGCTGTCTTCATACTACATGATCTCAACATATATACTCTCTTAAACAAATTGGTTTTCCAAGACTCTCTGGGTCCAATGATCTATACTTCTATTCCATTGTGCATATAATGGGACAGTCACACCAATAGTTTCACCCTGACTCATAAGTATTCTAATTCCATGGTCAAGAATTCTGAAATTCCTTTATCTGACTATCTGATCATTGCCTATCTTCTTCCATACGAAACCAATTCTTTTCCCTCACTGTGACCTCTGTTCCTCCCTGCCCCTCAGTTATCCTATCTAGCTCAGTGTTAGTGTCTTTTGCTCTTGAATTCTTTAGCCTCTTGTCCTGTCATTGCTCATGCCTTACCAAACCACAAAAGTCATTCCCTTTTTTAGAAATTATTTTCAATTTTTATTCTGAATTTAACAAATGGCAAATTGTCTTTCCATGTGTATAGTAGAACAGAAAAAAACAAATTAAGTGCTAGCACTTATATAGCACTTTGATGCTTGCAAAGCCCCTTACAAATATTTTGTCATTTCATCCTCCCAACAACCCAGGGAGTTTCATGCCATTACTGTCCCCATTTTACAGATGGGGGAACTGGAACAGATAGAGGACAAGTGACTTGCCGAGAGGCATGAAGCTCTGAAGTGTCTGAGGCTGGATTTGAACTTGGATCTTTTTGACTCTGGCCCAGCTCTCTATCTACTGAACCACCTAGCTGCTTCTGAGGTATACAGCTTGTTTTTCTTTTAAAGTGTATAAAGACATCAATAGATTTCAAAGCTGTCATGCTTGTTTATGATTCTTTCTGACCTTCCTTCAGTCTTCTGCTTAAAAAAATAGATATCTCAATGACCTTCCCTCCCCACCTCCTCTATCCCTGTGCCTTTCCATCCCCCTCCCATTGAGGAAAAAGAAAAACAAAGCCCTTACAACAAATGTGCGGAGTCTAGCACAACACATTCCTACATTCATTCAATAATCGTAAACACTTTCCAAGCATTGTGCTAAGCATTGAAGTTACAAAAAAAAGAGGCAAAAGACAGTCGCTGCTCTCAAGGAGCTTGCAGTCATGTATGTGTATGTATACTTGTGTGAGATATACACAGATAAAGCAAACTATATTCAGGATACATAGGAAATAATTAACAGAGGAAAGGCATTGGAATTAAAAAGGGTTTAAGAAGGAATTCCAGATCATCTTATTTGTCTCCTGAGGAATCTGTATGCGGGTGAAGAAGCAACAGTTAGAACCAAACATGAAACAAATGATTGGTTTAAGGTTGGAAAGGTAGTACCTCAAGGCTGTGTATTGTCAATTTACTTATTTAACTTACATGCATCATATGAAATGCCAGGCTGGATGAATCAAAAGCTGGAATTAAGATTAAATTCCAACAATCTCAAATTTGCAGGAAGAGGAACTAAAAAGTCTCTTGATAAAGGTGAGAGAGTGTAAAAGCTGGCTTGAAGCTCAACATAAAAAGCCAAAGCACTAAGATTTTGGCAACTGGTTGCATCACTTCCTGGAAAATAGAAGGAGAAGACATGGAAACAACGTTGGATTTTATATTCTTGGGCTCAAAGAACATGACATATGGCAACTGCAACCATGAAATTAAAAGATACTTGCTCCTTGGAAGGAAAGCCCTGGAAAATCTGGAGAGCATACTACAAACAGACATGTCACCTTGCTGACAAAGGTTTATGTAGTCAAAGCTATGGTTTGCTAGTAGTAATGTAAGAGTTGGGTTGTAAGGAAAGCTGGGTGCACCCAATTGACTCAAAGTGTCATGCTGAAGTGTTTTGGACAGCAAGGAGATCAAATCAATCAATACTTAAAGAAATTAATTCAAGCTATTTATTGGAAGATCTTCAGTCATATAATGAGAAGATGGGACTCTGGAAAAGACCCTGATTTTGGGAAAGATTGAAGGCAAAAGAAAAAAGGGATGGCAGAGGATGAAATGAATAGACAGTGTCATGGAAGCAACAAATATGAGCTTGCACAGACTTCAGGAGATGGTGAAGGATAGAAGGACCTGACATACTGTGGTCCATGGGGTCACAAAGAGTCAAACATGACTGAATGACTAAACAACAACATAGAGAAGACTTCCTATAGAAAGGAGGATTTAGACTGGAATTTAAAGAAAGGTTAGTTGTTGGAATGGAGGAGGGACAGTGTTCCAAGTATGGGTGACAGACAGCCTGAGAAAATGCCCAGAGCTGAGATGGAATGACATGTCCATGAAACAGTCAGGAAGCTAAAGTCACTTGACTGAAGTATACCTGTTGGGGAGTAAGGTGTAAGAAGACTGGAAAGGGAAGATGGGGCCAGGTTATGAAGAGCTTTTAATGACAAAGAATTTTGCATTTGCTCCTGGAGGGAATAGAAAGCCATTAGAGTTTATTAAATAGGGGGGTGATAGGATCAAACCTATGCTTTAGGAAAATCACTTTGGTAGATGAGTGGAGAATGATTTGGAGTGCAGAGGGATCTAAGGAGTGCTGACCCACCAGCAGACCATTGCTGTAATCAGCCCTAGAGAAGTGACATTTTTCATTTCTCGAAATGTGTGTCTTGTTCTGTCCCTTGGGACCATCAGCTCTCTGTCAAGAGGTGAGTAGGTAGCACGATTTGTCATCAGTCCTCGGGAATCATGGTTGGACATTGCATTGATCTGAGGTCTCACATCTTTCAAAGTAATTTTTTTTTATAATGTTATTTTGTAAATTGTTTTTCTGGTTCTTCTCACTTCCCCCTATCTGTTCACACAGGTCTTCTCAAGCTTTTCTGAAAGTATTCACTTCATCTTTTCCCCAGTGGTGGTTTTGTTCTTACCACAAGATTCCCTTGCCCCTTGGTTGGTGACCTAAGGCAAAGCTCTATTTGTCCCATGCTAAGTTATGACTCTGGCTTAGGACTTAACATTTGCTCACTATAATGGGGGTGAATCTGGTATTGAATCCCTGAGGTTCACAGAGGTCTGAGAGTGATTGGGGGGAGAAGGGCCTCTCAGTGTGCAAAAATATGACATTTACTCATTCGTAGGACTCAGATGTTGGAGTAGGTCTTAGACTTTGGGTGGTTGAGAATGTCGAGATAAAATACTCCGAGGGAGAAGAGGAAACATCTCAGTGGGCATCATGGGAAGTTATCAACGTCCTGTAGAATCATTAAGCTGTTGGACTTGTAGGAGATTTTAGAAATTTTCAAGTCCAACCCCCTTATGTTACAGAGAAAGAAATTGAATCCTGAAAGGGAACCAATTTCACCTCCCTGTCCCCAAAAGGAGCTAGTTCAGTGCTGCTGAGGATACTTAGACAGAATATGATATTATTAAATGCATGATTAAGGATAGGAAAGGAAGGAGCCATTCCCAAAATATAAAGGGAATTTTATATCTTCCCCAGCCCTTAGCACAATGTATTGCCTAATTAGGCACTTAATAAATATTAGTTAAGTTGCACTGAATGTGGCAAATAAGATGAAATGTAATAAGAATACATATAAACTATTGCATTTGGGTGGGAGGAGATTTGGACCTCTGATTTCATCAGTAAAGAAAACTTAGATTATTAACTCATTTATGGTTTTTTTTTTTAGTGTTAGAGAGTTCCCCAAGAACAATGAGAAGTGGTCAGCCAGTGAGCACATGCAGGAAGCAGAAATTGAACCCAGATCTTCAAAACTCTAAGACTGACTTTCTCTCTACTATGCCATGCTAGCAATTCGAATACCTAACAATTCCATTTCATTTCTGGTTCTAGGTTCTGCCTGTTTTTATTTTTCAGACTATCTCTTTCTCTCTGTACATCTCTGTCTCTGTCCATTTTCCCCTCTGTTTCTCACTTTGTTAGTATTTCCTCCTCTCAGTACTGAGCCCTGCACACTTTCCCAACCATATCCCCTCTCCATACCCCAAATGCTAAGGATTCATTTTGCATGTATCTTGTATTTTTTTCCTGCCCACTCTATGTAAGTTTCTTGAGGGCTTATTGTTGTATTTTCATCACTGGTGCTTAATGTAATTCCTGGCACATATAAAGTGCTTAAGAAATGTTTGTTGATTGATTGATTAATAGAGCAGAGTGGCTCCCAAGGACATTAATCACTGTAGTCCCATCACATCCATGTAGCAGTTTCTGGACCAATAGTTTTTCACCCCCTATGCTATTCTCCTTAGTGGGTGTTTTTGAAGCCTCAGGAGACTGATAAATCGCTACACGACCTGCTGAAAAGAGGTATTTGGGCTTCAGGGTCTATGCCACTATTCTCAGTTTCTCATTCCATCATCCCCTTTCCTGCCTTTCTGTTCAGAGTGATTCTCTGTCTTTGTGACTTACAAATTAGGATCTCTCTCCATCTGCGTGTTTCAGTGACAGCCATCAGATGGCTGGGCCTGGTTTTTATAGTAACTCATTAACCTCTTGCCGTCCTATAATTAAGAAAGCATTTAATTGCCTTTTCTCAAGCCATAATATGAGTGACTAAGACAGCTTGATTTTTTCATATGAGCAGATTTATATGTAGGGCTGGAGCCTGAACAACTCGGCGTGGTGTGAATCAGGATGAAGTGAATTTTCATTGCTGCTTGAGTTTGCTATTTGGAAGGAAGGATGGGTAAATTGATGGATGGCAGGGAGGAGGGTAAAACATAGAACTGTGGACTGTCAGACCTACAAGGAACCTTAGTGATCACCTAGTCCAAGCATCTCCTTTTACAAATGAAGGCTTGAGGTTCAGAATGGTGAAGAGACTTACTTGCCTGTGGTCATGCAACTAGTTATTAGTAGAGCTGGAAATAGAAGTCAGCTCCACTCACTCTGATTCTGGTTCTCTTTCCAACATACCAAGTTGCTTTGCTAGTGTTATGAAGCAGACAGTGTTTCAAGCCCATGGCACATAGTATTTCCTATTTATCCCTAGAAATATACATATGTCTTAGAATGGAATAGAGGTGATCCTGGACCCTAGAAAACTAGACTGATTAAAATGCAATATCTGGAATTCTACCATTTAAATCCCAACTAAAAGCTCACTTTTTTCAGGAAGACTTTTCTAACCTCTTTTAATTCTAGTGCATTCCCTATTGTTTCCTATCTATACCATATATAGCTTGTTAACGTAAATTTATTTACATGTTGTCTCCATTAGATTGTGAGCTCTTTGAGTGTAGGAACTTTTTTCTGCTTCTTTTGTACCCCCAGGACTTAGCATAATGCCCAGCACATAGTAGGCACTTAATAAATATTTGTTGGTTGATTTATTGGAAAGCCACCCTGAGTACAAAGACCTTGAGTTTGAGTCAGGTTATGGAATGTATGTCTGTCATCCAAGGACTAGCTCAGCTAAGAGCAGAGAGGCTCATTACCAAAAGGTTAACCACAGAGCTATCAATTGTTTTTACCTTGGTGATGCATGAGATGTCCCAGAACTGAAAATAGCCCTCAACCTCTAGCAGTTCTCTTTTTTTCAAAGTGGTAGCAAAGGGCATTGGGTACTCAGAACCACACAGAGCAAACAGCAGTTTGCTTAGATATGAATATAAAATATGTTTGCTTATGAATGAAAATATCTACCTTTATAGTCCTGAAAACCATTTTGCTAAATAATACTGAATAACAGTTATATTAGGTAAGGGAAGCATGAGATGGTAAATGATTTGTTCCAAATTGCATAATCGGACATTGACAGAACTGGGAGCAGTGTGTAGACTTTTGCTCTTAAATTATGTTGAAAAAATCAGGCATTGCTGAACTGTTTGACTGGCATATTCACATTTGTGATAGCATACTTTAGTTGGCTAACTGTGACTTGTCTTTTGTGACTGCACCTCAAAAGTGTTAGTCAAGTCAAGAAGACCTGAGTTTGAATTCTTAGATCCTCAGTTAGCTGTGTGACCCTGGGAAGATCACAACTTTTCTCACTCTCAGTTTATTCATCTGTAAAATGGGTATAAGAACACCCACATCTACATGTGGGGATCAAATACAATAGCACATTCAAAGTGCTATGTAAATGCTATTAGTATTATTATAACATTATTTCCTGACTCAAATGTGACTCAAATGTGAAAAATATCTAATTTCCTACTTCAAACAGGTATGCCTTCTGTAGAGGCAATTAAACAAATTCATATTACCTTCTGTCTTGTCCCTAGTGGACAGAGAGTCTAGTGTCCAGAGAATTTGAGTCATATTGGGAGATCAATGGCAAGGTGAAACAATGTGAGCACATCTCATTAGATAATAGTATGTCCTTCTAATGCTTGCATGCTTGTAATATGAATAGTTCTAACCACTTATATGTGTTTAATATGTTATATGTTGTCCCCACAATGGGGTTAGAGAGTCATAAAGTCAAGGAAGTACAAGGAGATAACTGGAAATAAGTGATAAGGAGAAGTAAGGCAGGTAGTGAAATTAGTCCATCAACAAACATTTAATAAGGTCTTACTGTGTTTCACACAATGTCCTAAGCATTGGGGATACAAATCTAAGGAAAATGAAAGAAAGTCCTTATTCTCAAGAAACTTACATTCTATTGAGGAAAGACAGTATGTCAAAGAAAATTGAAAGGGGGAGGGGAGGTGAAAGTACCCAAGAGGTGGCTGTGAAATCTGGAGAATCAGAAGCAGGACTTGGAGAGGAATGAATGATGGTTGAACTGGGGTCCTTCCTCAAAACAGAGGTTCCAAGAAGAACTTGCCAATGGGAGAAGGAGGTTGCATGGGTAAAGGAATGTTCTGGGTTGAGAAGGCAGTGGAGGCATGGTAGAAAAGAAAAGATAGTCAGAAACTGAGACAGTGTCAAGTTTTAGAAGTTGAATCAGCAGAACCAGAGGGAAATAGAAAAGATAATCAATAATTGTATATCTGCTGCCTGTGGATCACTTGTATCTTTCTATCTGTATTTGGTTACAACAAGAATGTACTTACTGCTTGTTAAAAGTAGCTGAACAAATTGTATTGCCCTATATCCAGAAATTAAATTTAATAAGCATTTATTAAATGCCTACTACTGGCACCATGATGCTGTGGGTTCAGTGATCAAAATTAAAATGACATCTGCCCTCTAGAAGCTTATAGCTTATAGCCCAGCCTAAACACATTATGCTTTACTTTGGAAGCTCCAGTGACTGATCCCTCAGAACAAAGAGTGGGCCACAGGTATTAGACAAAAGAGTTGTGAAAAAGAAAGATAAAAGACTCTTGCTTCAAACTAATATGGAGATCCAGGGGAATTTTCCAGTTACCTGCAGAGAGGGTGCTATGTTGTTTTTTTTAATTTCTATCAGTACTGAATAGCCTTGGTACAGGTACAAAATGCAAATTGGTCTGCATCCTAAAAGAGAAAGTGGAAGGACTATAGGAAGTTATAGGATCACAATTCATTCTGTAAAGGACATTAGAGATCATTCTGGGAAATTCCTTCATCTTACAAATGAGGAACTAGGATCCAGACCAGTGAAGTGAATTGCCATAGGTCATGTTTGAGTGAACATCCACTGACTCCCCATCTAGAACTTTACTATATCATGATGCCTGTCTGTCCAGGTAATCAAAGGGAATGAAGTATTCCTTGCATGAATGAAAGAAGTGCTTCAAGGAAGAAACAAGAAAAAAAAAGATATGAAGAGACAGAGGGGAATTCTTACCGACACCAGGAGGATGATGTGTAAAAAAAATGTGACATTGGGAGGGAAAGGAAGAAAAAAGAGACCCTTGGGTATCTGGAGTTCCAAAGTGCTGCACAAACCCTTTGTAGCTTAGGAACAGAGGTATTGCCTTCATTATTGCTACTGATTACTGGTAAGGACTTCCAAAGAGAACAAGAGTCTTGTCTGAGAAAGGGATTTGAACTTTCAATGCTGGCTTAAAATAGAGAAATGCACTCATAGATTCATAGTGATGGGTTCTTGGCCGGGGGTGGAGTAAATTTAATGAAGACTAGAAAAAAAACATTTCATTGGAGTCTTGAAAATATTATCAAGAGGACTTCAGACTCTTGGAGAGGAAAAAAGATAGGATAAAAATGTGCACATAGCCCTGCCAAGCCTGGACTCATTATAAAATAGCAGGTATAGCACAGGAAGAAGGATGCCAGAAGAGTGGGCCAGTCATTCATGGTGCCCAAGACCCAAGAAAAGAAGCAGCAATAAAGCTTTAGATCTCTTTATACAGTTTGATAAAGCATAGGAAAGGAACAGAGTGAACTAAAGACTCTAGCACAAGGAAGGAAATTAACTTTTTTTGTAGTAATGAGACTGGGTGGGAAAGGATTATACGTTTTTAGAAAAGACTCATGTGAGAGAATCTTGTAATCTGAAGGAGGAAAATATGGAGAGAGTATTTGATTGATAATCAACGGAGAGAAAAAGATCAGTAATATTGTTATTACAGTGTATTTCAGACAATCTGGACAAAAGGAGAAATTAGATGAGTTTAGGAAATGGATGATCAACAAGGTATGATATTTGTATGGTAGGGACTTCAGGTCTAGATTCTTGCCAGAATTCACCTCTGCCAAAGTGGATCACTTGATAAATTTGTAACTGAGTAATCTATCATTCTTTAAAAAAATTAATTTTTCATCAATTACATGTAAAACAGTTTTTAACATTAATTAAAAAAAATGAATTCCAAATACTCTTCCCCTCCCTTCCTGCTTTTTGAAAAGGCAAGAAAATTGATATAGATAATCTATCATGCTATATATAGGTATGTAGATATAGATGATCTATGTATAATCTATCTAATATAGATAAACTATCATTCTTTAAGAGATGGTGGGAAGTCACATGGGAGATGGATATTCTGGGCAAGATTCTGACAAACAAAGAAGAATTGTAGTTGAAACAGAAATGATTGAAACCCCTTAAGAGTAAGTGAACATGCCATCTTAGAGTTTCTGATAGAAAAGGAGAAGAAAGTCAAGAAAGTCAAGAAAGCATGATGTCCATCTGCTTTCCATCTGCCCCTACCATTATCATCATCTGCTTGGGATCAAGAGAGGAAGTCGGTGAGTAGAAGTGATGTAGCCTGACCAACAAGATAGAGGACTAGACACTTGCTCCAGTCCTCACAAAATCTTAAAACTCTTAACTTAAAAGTTACGTGCAAGAAGCAATTACAGACCAAGATACGAAGAAGTCTAATGAAGTAACAACCTTATAAATCAATAACAGAGAAAGCTAATTCCAGATGTGCTCACTCTGCACCCCCTCCCCAACCTGCTCTTGCTCAGGTAGAGTGATGCAACTGTACCCATGAGCTTTTGCTCTGGGATCCACTCAGCAATTTTCTTGCTGTTGTTGAGGTGTATGCCAGATCACTCTGCTTCTTCCCTCACCTCAACATTCTGTGTCTGAAAGTAGCAGATTTCAATGTGTGAACCTCTTTTCTTTCTCTTTCTCCATTCAGTGCAAAGGAAGTGGAGAGCTAGGAAAACAGAAACATGCTCTGCCTGGGGTAGCAGTATACTGCATTGCAACAGCACTCAAATAGTGAACTAAAGAAAAGCAGGAACTAGGGCAGGGCACCAGTGTAGGATTCCACTTGTCCTGAAAGAAAAGGGACAGGCATCCAGATGGACCAGTTCTTTTTCCCACAAAGTTATTTGGAGCATCCAGATGGGACCACTTCTTTTTCCCACAAAGTTATTTGGAGCAAGAGCTGAGGCTGATGAAAAGTAGATTCCTCAATGTGGGAGGAGGCTGAGACAGCTCTAAGATCTAGCCCTGGGGGACCCACTATCAAAGGGAAAGATCCAGAAAGTGAAAAATAGGGAAATGTTAAGGAAAAAATACTGACATTATCAAAAAGTTCAATGCAAAGAAAACTCAGTTAAAAATTTTGAGTACAAGTAAACCAACAGATTAATGATTTGTCAGGCCTGATTCTAAATTGTTTTCCAGAATGGTTGAATCAATTCAATGATCCATCAACAGTACATTAGTATGCCTGTTCTCCCATACCCCCTCCAACAACTGCAATTTTCCTTTTTATTTGTAATATGTTACTATTTTCTCTAAACTATTCCAAACACAACTTAGTCAGTAATTTTTTAATACTCTACTCAGTACTACTTGCATTTGCCTTCTTTGTGTTATCTTCATTTATCTATTTGGTTTTCTAATCCAATATGAAATATTCCACTCTCCTTAGCTTGATTTTGCAACTTATCAATTTGTCTGTGTCTAGTATTTCCCTTGCAGTCAACTCAAATCAACAAATATTTATTAAACACTTGCTATATGCCAAGTCATAGTTTTAAGTTCTGAGGATGCAAAGTAATGCAAAAAACAGTTCTCACTCTCAAGTAGCTCAGTCTAATGGGGGACAAAACATGCAAACAATATACAGGATGGGATGATACTTGGATGAAGCCAAGGAAACCAGAAAACAGAAATGAGGAGGGAGAGAATTCCAGGCATGGGGAACAGCCATAAAAACCTCCAGAATTGGAGGCAAATCCAAAATGGTGGAGTAGAGGCAGGAAGTCACTTGAGGTTTCCTAACATTCTCCTCTAAACAACTTTAAAATAATTCTTCAAATCAAATCTGGAGCAGCAAAACCCACAAAATGTCAGGATGAAACAATTTTCTAGCCTAACACAACTTAAGAGGTCATCATGAATGGTCTCTCATGCTGGGGATGATGATTTGACTTGGATGAATGAGTGAGTCAAAGAATAAAACAAAGAAATAAATAATTTCATGAAAGAGAATGAAAAAAATGAGATAATATGCAAAAATTTATGGAATGCAGCCAAAGCAGCATTTAGGGGAAAATTTATATCTTTAAACAATTAGATCAATAAAACAGAGACTTAATGAATTGAGCATGCAACTTAAAAAAAACTGGGGAAAAACAAATTAAAAATCTCCAATTAAGCACCAAATTTGAAATCCTGAAAATCAATGGAAAGATTAATAAATGTGAAAGTAAGTAAACCATTGAACCAAAAAATAAGAGTTGGGGCTGGTTTTGTGAAAAAAAAAAAAAACAACAACAAAATAGACAAACCATTGGTTAATTTGATTTAAATAAAGAAGAAAATCAAATTACAAGTGTAAAAAATGAAGAGGGTGAATTCACCACTAGTAAAGATGAAATGAAAGCAATTAGGAGTTATTTTGCCCAATTCTATGCCAATAAATCTAACAATCTAAGTGGAATGGATGAATATTTACAAAAAAGTATAAATAGTTCAGTAGAGGAAATAGAATATTTAAATAAACCAATCTTAGAAAAATAAATTGAGCAAGTCATAACTCACCTTCCTAAGAAGAAATCCCCAAGGCCGGATGGATTGACAAGTCATTTCTACCAAACATCTCTAGAACAATTATATAAACTGGGACAGCTAGGTGGTGCAGTGAATAGCGCACCAGTGCAGGAGTCAGGAGGACCTGAGTTCCAATCTCACCTCAGACACTTGACACTCACTAGCTATGTGACCTTAGCCAATTCACTTAACCCAATCCTGCCTTATCCTGGGTCATCTCCAGTCATCCTGGTGAATATCTAGTCATTGGATTCAGATGACTCTGGAGGAGAAGTGAAGATGGTAACCTACACAAGCCTCCTTCACTCAAAAACAAAGTCAAGTGTCATTATTTCTCTGATGGCATGGTCTTCTTCAGCAATGAAGGGTGAACACCCACCCACACACACACACACACACACACACACACACACACACACACATACACACACACAAAAACTATGGAAAAACAGGCAAAGAAGAAGTCCTACCAAATTCTTTTCATGATACAAATATGGTGCTGATGCCTAACCCAGGAACAGCAAAAATAGAGAAAGAAAACTATTAAGAAATTTCCTTAATAAATATTGATGTAAAAATTTTAAATAACATACCAGCAAACAGATCACATAGATTACATATTATAACTGGGTGGAATTTATACCAGGAAGGCAGGACTGGTTCAATATTAGGAAAACTGTTAGTATAATTGACCATATCAATAACAAAACCAACAAAAGTCATATGATTATCTCAATAGATGAAGAAAAAGCTTTTGATAAAATATAACACTAATTCCCTTTAAAAACTTTAGAAAGTATTTCACATTTCAATAAGTGAAGTTTTCCTTTAAATACTTAAAGCCATCAGTAAGCATTATCTATAATGGGAATAAACCGGAAGCCTTTCCAGTAAAGTGAGTGGTAAAGCAACGATGTTTGTTATCTATTATTCAGTATTTTACTAGAAATGCTAGCTATAGTAATAAGAAAAGAAAAAGAAATGGAAGGAAACAGAATAGGCAATAAAGAAACAAAACTGTCACTCTTTGCACATGATATCATGGTATCCTTAGAGAATCCTAGAGAATCAACTAAAAAAATCTAGTTTAAACAATGAATACATTCAATAAAGTTGCAGGTTATAAAATAAACCCACATAATGCATTAGCATTTCTATATGTTATCAATGAAACCCAGCAGGAAGAGATAGAAAGAGAAATTCCATTTAGAATAACTGTAGACAGTATAAAATACTTGGGAATCTGCCTTCCAAGACAAACTCAGGAACTCTATGAACACAAATACAAAACACAAATAAAGGCGGATCTAAACAATAAGAGAAATATTAATTGCTCACAGGTGGACTGAACCAATGTAATAAAAATGACAGTTATAGCTAAATTAGTTTATTTATTCAGTATCATACTAATAAAATTACCAAAGAATTATTTTATAGAGCTAGAAAAAGTGGTAGCATAATTCATCTAGAAGAACTAAAGATCAAGATCAGGGGAATCAATGAAAAAAAATGAGAAGGAAGGTAACCTAGCAGTATTGAATCTCAAACAGTATTGAAAAGTGGTTATCATCAAAACAATGTGTTACTGGCTAAGAAACAGAGTGGTGGATCAGTGGAATAGATTAGGTATGCAATATACATTAGTAAGTAACCATAGTAATCTAGTATTTGGTAAGCCAAAAGATCCAAGCTTTTGGGGTAAGAACTCAACATTTGACAAAAATTACTGGGAAAACTGAATTACATTTTGACAGATAGTAATCATGGACCAACATCTTATTCCATATACTAAGATAAGGGGAAAGTAGTTACATGATTTAGACATAAAGGGTGATAGCATAAAGAAATTGGAGGAACACAGAAAATTTTACCTTTCAGTTCTATGGATGAAGGAAGAATTTATGACTTAAGAAGAGATGGAGAGTATTATGGGATATAAAATAGATAAGTTTGATTATATTAAATTAAAATTTTTTGTGTGTAAGCAAGACCAATGTAACTAAGATTACAGCAGGAAAGCAGAAAGGTGGGAAAAATTGCATAGCATGTTTCTATGATAAAGTCATCTTTTTTCAAATATATAGAGAACTGAGTCAAATTTACGAATGCAAATCATTCCCCAATTGATAAATGGTCAAAGGATAGTTGAAAGGATAGTAGGAAAACAGGCAATTTTCATAAGAGGAAATCAAGACTATCTATAGTCATATGAAAAAAATGCTCTAATTCACTATTGATTAGAGAAATGCAAATAAAACCACTCTGAGGTATCACCTCACACCTATCAGATTGACTAATATGACAAAACTGAAAATGATAAATGTTGGAGAGGATGTGGAAAAATTGGGACACTACTGCACTGTTGGTGGAGTTGTGAACTGATCTAACTATTCTAAAGAGCAATTTGGAGCTATACCAAGGGTTATAAGGGTTTGACTCAGCAATGCCACTACTAGATCTGTATCCCAAAGAAATCACATAAAGAGGGAAAGAAACAATAGGTATAAAAACATTTATAGCTCTTTTGTGGTGGCAAAGAATTAGAAAGGAAGAGTTTGGCCATCAATTGGGGAATGGCTGAAAAAGCTGTGGTCTATGATTGTGAAGGAATATCATTTTGCTATAAGAAAAAATGAGTAGAATGGTTACAGAAAATGCTGGGAACATAGATGATGCAAAATGAAATGAGCAGAACCAGGAGAACACTGTACAAAGTAAGCAATATTGTATGATGGCCAATTACTATGAATGACTTAGCTATTCTGATAAATACACTAATCCAAGACAATTTCAAAAGATTTATGATGAAAAAAGGTTATTCACCTACTGAGAAAGTACTGATGGAGTCTGAATGCAGATCAAAGCATACTTTTAAAAAATTTCTTTATTTTTCTTGCTTTTTTTGTTTTATATTTTTCTTTTGCAATACGGCTAATATGGAAATATGTTTTGCAAGACTCCACATGTATAATCTATATCAAATTGCTCACTTTCTCAAGGAGTAGAAGGAAGAAGGGAGAAAATTTGGAATTCAAATTTCAAAAAAATAAGGTTAAATTATTGTATGTGTAATTAAGAAGTAGTTAATGAAATAAAATATTTATTTTTTGGAAGGAACAGTTAAGACAGTCATTGGATCATGGAGTATGTGGAAGGGAAAAAGTATAAGATGGGAAAGGCAGGAAAGGATCAAGTTACGAAGACTTTAATAATCAGACCTCGAGGGAATAGGGAGCCACTGACTGCAGTGGGCAGGTGGCATGGTTAGACCTATGCTTTAGTAAGATCAATTTCATAGCTGAGTGGAAGATGGACTGGTGTGGGGTCAAACTTGAAGTAGGGTAAAGAAAGAACCATAAAGTACTGGGTCAATTCTTTGACATCTGCCAGTCAATAATTATTCAAAAACGTATTCACAAATTCCCAGTGAAGTGTTAACTTACTAATCATCCAGAAGACATAATTTATTCAAAGCAAAGGCATTTAATGAAATAAGATCCTAGTAAGAAAAGTAATAATATAACATTCCCCACCCTAACCCTCATAAAACTGAGGCACACTCTACTACAAATATATGCATCATCAGTGGAAAGGGGATGAACATATTTAAGGAACATATGTCAGTGCATGTATACATGTCAGAGCACATATATGAGGGAATGTACACATAGGGAACATATAGCCAGGGTACATGTATGACTAATGCAGGGCTGCTACTGTTTCCTGCTGGGTCTAATCCTCCTAGCTCTGCCCACTCTCGGTCTTGCATGACTTATATGCTCTCTGCCAGGTAGTCCTCTGCTGACCTCATTGTCTGTTCCATTAAGTTCACAGTTATGGAGTTTTTCTCTACAAACAGTTTCTGACTTCACTTGTACTCTTAGATCTCCTTCTCTTATAAGAGGGAGAGTGAATTTGGACCTATTCCTTAGTGTAGTGCCCAAAGGCTTAAATTCTAGCTCTTTTCAGACCCTACTGCATTCAGTCAGATTACTTTTTCTCCATAGGAAATTAATCTGTCAATCTCCAGAGCCTTGTCTGTGTTTAGCCTTTCTCTCAGTACAGGGTGTCTTTGCCTGCAGAGGCATTCATCCAGGAAGTTAAGTGGAGCTCTAGATTGGAGAAATGCAAATGAAAGCAACTCTGAGGTGTCACCCCATACCTATCCTATTAGCTCATATGACAAAAACAGAAAAACAACAAATGTTGAAGGGGATTAAATTAAATTAAATCTGTCTTTGAATCTCCTTGTTCACTAAGGATAACATCGTTGCTCCTGGCCTCTCTCTGATTTAGGATTGGAATGTCCCCCTTAAATCCTATCAATTGCTTATTGCCAGCCTGTGCCCCTTTAAAAATCATTTTTCAGATCTGTCTTTTATCCAGTTTATCTCTGGGTCTGAGGCTCTGCAATGCCATAATGTCCTTTAGGTCTCCCATGCAAATGAAGAAAGGGAGGAAGGCAAGGACAAAGAACCCTGAAAGGAAACAGGGACCAACAGGGACCAACATTTCCTTTCAAGTGAATCTTTTCATTCTAAATCTCTGCCTTCGTTATATAGCTGCAAGGCTTGGCAACTAGCCTTCTAAGCTTCAAGCATCCCTACAAAGGTATTATCCCTACTTAACACACTAGGAAACTGAGCTTCAAAGAGATCTCAGAGTAGAGAACTAGGAGTATAGGGTAGGAGTTATTGGGAGGTAGGGCAAACAGAGAAGGTGGGGTTGGAATGGGGAGACAGAGAGGGAGAAGGAGCATATCATATTGTTATATGTAGCAGTTAGTATCCCACTGGATAGAGGGCTGGGCCTGGAGTGAGGAATCCTTGAGTCCACATTTGGCCCCTCACATTAATTGTGTGATGCTAGGCAAGTCACTTAATCACTGTTTGCATCAGTTTCCTCATCTGTGAAATAAGGACAACAATAGTACCTTCCTCCTAGGGCTGTTGTGATGATCAAATGAAATAATATTTGTAAAGTACTTTGCACAGTGCTTGGCACATAATAAATGGTATTATACATACACACACATACATATGTACAGAGGGGTGTGTATGTGTATGTGTGTGTGTGTATGTGTGTGTGTACTGGAAGCCTTCCCTAACACATCTTAATTCTAGTGCCTTCCCTCTGTTAATTACTTCCTATTTATCCTGTATACAACCTGCTTGGTACATATTTGTTTGTATATTGTCTCCCCAATGATTTCTGTTTCCAGGAGTCAAGATGGTGGAGTGATTGATAACTGCTATTTCCCTCCTCTTGTTGACCTTGACCAGCCCAGAAATTATTTCCCTGGAAAAAACCCTAGAACAGTGAGAGAAACAGAAGGGGTAAACCGACTCTCAACACAGGGGGCTAGAAAGATCGCTAAGGAGGGTTCCTCTTGCTGTGGCCAAAGGCAACCGGTGCAGGATCAGAGCTGTCCCAGACAGGCCCACTTCAACAAACCAGGTGAAGATCCTGAACCCCAGAGGTATGAAATCAGCAACTGTCAACACAGGACTGCCTGAAGCACAGGTGTGCCTCAGCACCCCAGTGGAATTGGGAAGACACTAGCACAGAAAGCTGAGCTTGCCTGTGCCCTAACTCAGCAGAGGACCCTCCTGTGTCCAGACCACTCCTCCCCCATGCTTAGAGAGCTACCTCCTGGGTAACTTCGGGGAAACCCCAAAAGACCTAACCAGCCACTACTTTCAAGCACCATCAAGCTCAGCACCAGGTAAGCTGCAGCATTTAATTTCTAGCTGAAAGAACCAGAGGCCACAACACAAAAAAGCCTCAAGTTTTAGTCACAAGAGCTGTGGGGCAGGGCTCTCTGTGCCATAGATGCATAACTACCTTAAAAGCCAGGAAAAGGGTTATTATCATGAATAAAAAGCAAAGCAGAAAAGAAAAGACCATAGAACCTTTCTATAAGGACAAGGACCAAAACACAAATACCAAAGAGGTCAGCATTGAGACTGTACTCCCATCTGAAATTTCACAAGGGAATAGGAATGGGTCAGAAGAACAATGAGCTTTCTTGGAAGAGCTGTGGAAGGATTTTAAAATCCAAATTAGAGAAATGGAAGAAAAACTGACCAACGATTTTAAAATATGAACAAAGAATTCACTGAAGAGAACAGCCCCTTACAAAGGAAAATTGGACAAATGGAAAAAGGAAATACAAAACGTAACTGGCGAGAATAACTCCTTAAAAGGAACAGTTGGACAGATGGAAAAGGAGATGCGAAAGTTAATTGAAGAAAACAATTTGATAAAAAATAGAATTGGGCAAGTAGAAGCTAATGAATTTATGAGACATCAAAAATCAATCAAACAGAATCTAAAGATTGAAAAGATAGAAGAAATGTAAAATATCTAATTGGAAAAACAACTGACGTAGAAAATAGATCCAGGAGAGAAAATATAAGGATTATTGGGCTACTAGAAAGTTATGATGCAAAAAAGAGCCTGGACAATATCATCCAAGAAATCATCAAGGAAAATTGCCCAGAAGTCCTAGATACAGAGGGCAAAATAGTCATCAAACGAATCCTCCATTCACCTCCTGGAAGGGACCCTAAACTAAAACCAAGGGATATCATTGCCAAATTCCAGAACTATTGAGGGAAGGAGAAAATTCTTCAGGCAGCCAGAAAGAAACAATTCAAATATCGAGGAGCTACAGTCAGGATCACACAGGGTCTTTCAGCTTCTACATTAAAAGACTGAAGGAATTGGAATACAACATTCCATAAAGCAAAGGAGCTGGGACTACAACCAAGGATTAATTACCTATCAAAGTTGAGAATAATATTTCAGGCAAGGAGATGGACATTTAATGAAATAAGAGATTTCCAGAACTTACTGATGAAACAGCCAGAGCTCAACAGAAAATTTGATCTTCAAATGCAGGTCTCAAGAGAGGCATAAAAAGGTAAACAGGGGAAAAAAACTTGTTACACAATATGGGCAAACTGTTTACATCACTATAAGGGAAGATGATACTTCTTAATCTCGAGAATTCTATATTTATTAAGATATGTAAAAGGGATATACATAGATAGAGGAAGTGAGTATAAATTAAATGACGTGATAATAAATGTGATTTAAGGGTGTGAAGGGATTGTAATGGGAGATGTGAAAAAGAGGAAGCAGAAAAAATAAATTCCATCACAGGAAGAGGCACAAAAATATATTACAGTAGAGGGAAAGATGAGTATTGCTTGAGAGGTACTCTCATCTGATTGGATTCAAGGAGGGTGCAACAAACTCAGTTAAGTATAGAAATACAACTAGCTCTACAGGCAATAGGAGAGGAAGGGGGAAAGGAGGGGAGGCTAAAAGGAGGGAAGAAGGAGTAAAGGAAAAGGGAATTAAAAGGGAGGGGGGCTGAAAGAAGGGAGGGAAGACTAAGGGAGGTTGTGGTCAAAAATTAAAAGTCTATTGGGAAGGGGAAGGGAGAAGGGAGAACTAAAAGCATAAACAAGGGGAAAGGAGATGAAGGGAAAGACACAAATAGTTATCATAACTATGAATATGAATGGGATGAACTCTTCCATAAAACGGAGATGGAGAGCAGAATGGATTAAAAACCATAATTGTTTACAAGGAACACATTTGAAACGGGGAGATACACATAGGGTAAAGGCAAAAGGTTGGAGCAGAATTTATTGTGCTTCAGCTGATATAAGAAAAGCAGGGGTAGCAATCCTTATCTCAGACAAAGCAAAAGCAGAAATAGATCTAATCAAAAGAGATAAGGAAGGAAACTATATCCTGCTAAAAGGCACCATAGACAATGAAGCAGTTTCATTACTAAACGTATATGCTCCAAGTGGTATAGCATCCAAATTCTTAGAGGAGAAGTTAAGGGAGTTACAGGAAGAAATAGACAGCAAAACTGTACTAGTGGGGGACCTCAAATCCGCCCCCTGAACTTGATAAATCTAACCTCAAAATAAACAAGAAAGAAGTTAAGGAGGTGAATAGAACTCTAGATAAGGTAGATATGATAGATTTCTGGAGAAAACTGAATAGGGATAGAAAGGAATATACCTTTTTCTCAGTGGTACTTGGCACATATACAAAAACTGACTATGTACTAGGCCATAAAAACTTTACAATCCAGCACAGAAAGGCAGAGATAGGCAATGCATCCTTCTCAGATAATAATGCAATATAACTTACATGTAATCGAAGGCCATGGAAACATAAACCAAAACCTAATTGGAAACTAAACAGTCTAATCCTAAAGAATTAGTGGGTTGAACAACAAATTATAGAAACAATCAACAACTTCATTCAAGAGAATGAGAATAATGAGACAACCTGCCAAATTTTATGGGATACTGAAAAAACAGTTCTTAGGGGAAGTTTTATATCTTTGAGTGCCTA
Organism: Potorous gilbertii; assembly: GCA_028658325.1. NCBI lineage: Eukaryota > Metazoa > Chordata > Mammalia > Diprotodontia > Potoroidae > Potorous > Potorous gilbertii. The sequence continues at coordinate 585,913,008 of CM053769.1, read as the reverse complement.
CATGAATAAAATTGAGAAGGAGGAGATCAGTAAATTGGGAATGTGGCTGAAAAAACTCTAAAAAGAACAAATTGGAAATTTCTAAGTAAATACCAAATTAGAAGTACTGAAAACTAAAGGAGAGATTAATAAAATTGAAATTAAGAAAACTATTGAACTAATAAATAAAACTGAGTTGGTTTTATGGAAAAACCAATAAAATTGATAAGCCTTTGGTTAATTTGATTAAGAAAAAGAAAGAAGAAAACCAAATTACCAACATAAAAAATGAAAAGGGTAAACTCACCTCCAATGAGGAGGAAATTAAAACAGTAATTAGAAATTACTTTGCCCAACTGTATGCCCATAAATTCACAATCTAAATGATATGGATGATTATTTTAGAAGATACAAATTGCCCAGAGTAACAGAAGAGGAAGTTGCATTCTTAAATAACCCCATCTCAGTAAAAGAAATTAAACAAGTCATCAATGAACTTCCTAGGAAAAAATCTCCAGTGCCACATGGATTCACAAGTGAATCTATCAAACATTTAAAGAACAGTTAATTCCAATACTATACAGACTATTTGGGAAAATTGGGGAAGAAGGAATCCTCCCAAATTCTTTTTATGATACAAATATGATTTTGATACCAAAACCAGGAAGAACCAAAATAGAGAAAGAAAATTATAGACTAGTTTCTCTAATGAATATAGATGCAAAAATTTTAAATAAGATTTTTAGCAAGAAGAATGCAGTAACTAATCACAAGAATAATACAATATGATCAGGTAGGATTTATACCAGGAATGCAGGGATAGTTCAATATTAGAAAAATGAATAACATATCAATAACAAAACTAACAAAAATCACATGATTATCTCAATAGATTATACATTGTTTCCCCCATTACATTGTAAACTCTTCGAGGGCATGGACTGTCCTTTGCCTTTTTATGTATCCCCACTGTTTAGTTCCTGGCACATAGTAGGTGCTCAATAAATGTGTGTGTGCATGATGGTATGTATATGGATGCATGTACACATATATACATATACCCATATATATAACATTTGTATATATATATAAACATTTATATATGTATGTATACATAAATATATGTTTATATGTGTGTATATATATGTACATGTATATGTATATATCCATATCTATCTATCTATCTATATATATATATGGAGAGAGAGAGATGGGTGTGTCTGTCTATTTATCTATCTATCTGATTACTTATTATGTGCCAGGCACATGTAACTCAATTTTAAGCAGTAGGGTTACAGATATAAGCAAATAAAAAAGTCTCTGCCCTCAAGGAGTTTATATTGTAATGGAGAAAGGCAATATATATATATATATATATATATATATATATATATATATATGTCTATATATGTACATATCTATATCTGTGTCTATATATGACATTGAGGCAGGAGATGAGAAACATTTGGAATCTGGAACAAGATGAGACAAAATAAATCATCATCACTAACAGAAGCATCACTAACATTTATATAGCACGCACATAGTGTCTGACACTGTGACAAATGCTTTACCAATATCTCATCTGATTCTCACAATGACCTTGAGAGATAAGGGCTATTAATATCCTCATTTTACAGATGAGAAAACTGAGGCAAATAGAGGTTAAATGACTTGCCCAGGATTACATAAACTAGACAGCATCTTGGTTTGGATTTCAGACCTAACACTTCATTCACTGAACTACCTGTAGGCACCAATGACTGGTATCTTTCCTAAAATGGCAGTCCCAAAGAGGCAAATCTAAACAATATAAGGAAAAACTTCTTGAAAATTGGAGCTATCCAAAGAGTATGCTCTGGAAGATTATAGATTTTCCTTCGCTGGGGGGACTGGATGACCATTTATCTGGTCCTTTCCCACACTCAGATTTTGTAAGTGACTTGTCTATGGTCACACAGCAAGTTTCAGAGTCAGGATTAAGCCCAGATGTCTCCAGACAACAAGCTGAATACCTTCTTTACAACATCACATTGTCTCTCAATTCAGTCCAGTTCAACAAGTGTTTAATAAGTACCTACTATGTGCCAGACATTGTTGTAGGCTCTGAAGATTCAAAAACAAAAATGAAATCTCTACTTTAATTATATTTTACTATATAGAAACATGTTGAAAGAGAAGGAAATATAAAATAGCATAACAAAATTATAAAGTAACATGGAAAGGGAAGAACTCTAATAAATACTGGGATCAAGAGAGGTCCCTTGAAGTATGTGATGCTTAAGTCAAACCTCAGAGAGATTTAATCATTCCAGGAGGCAGAAGTGAAGTGCAGATGGAATGATGCGAAAGGGGAAGAGTAACTAGTCCAGTTTGTCTGGAACTAGTTATATATGGAGAAATAATGTGAAATCAGTCTAGAAAGGCAGGTTGGAGCTGAATTGTTGTTACAGAAAGAGAAAATAGTGAATTTCTGGGTTAATGGCTTCATCTGGAAAAGTGATCTTATCAGTATTGACCTTGTTTCATAAATTGACAGCTGTAATTACGTGCACCTCCCCTCTTTGGGTACCAATATTCATGACTGGTCTTATATCCAAATGCTGTGACTGAAGGTAATGCTGAAATGTCCACCTGTCCAAAATATTTCCTTCACTACTCTGCTCCGCTAGGGTGATTGAAATGTCCACCTTTAGAGTTATTCTTTATTAAAATGAACAGGTATTGCCTGGGGAAGGGTAACCCACTAATGAATTAGCACTTATTAAAATATCAGCTTGGATTTATTTTCACAATGACAGGATGATAAATTCATAACAGAAGACATGTTGGAGAAAAGAAAGGAGGAAATAAACATTTACTAAGTGACCACTACGTGCTAAGTGCTTTACAAATATTATCTCATTTAAGTCTCATAATGGCAGATGCCAGTATTATCTCTATTTTACAGTTGAGGAAATTGAAGTAGACAATTACTAAGTGTCTGAGGCTATATTTGAACTTGGTTCTCCCTGACTCCAGGGCCAATCTGTTGGACCACTTAGCTGTCCCTAGAGATCATCTTTACCCTCTTTATTTTATAAATGAGGAAACTGAGGTCCATAGAAGATAAACATCCATGAACACATGCATATATATAAGCCTTCGTTCACCACATAGATACCTATGAAAAACAAGGACATACACACACTCACATTTATATACTTGCTTCCAACTTTGCTTGGGGTATATGGGATGTTCAGGGAAGACTAGTAGCTGCAAGAAGCTATAGTACACACAGTGACCACATCCTAGTTAAACTATCTCAGTAGATGACTAAACCAAGTTGAAAGTAACCCACAGATCTCAGAATTCTTGGTGACTTAAGGAAATGTCTACCCCAAGTATAAGAAGGCTTCTCCCAGTAGAATGGGCAGATGAGACCAACTTGTTTCAAGGGTATGATTGCATCTTAAGCAGGAGCTATTGAACACTTACAGTTGGTTGAAGATGCCACGGTCTTCGATTGGACCCTGAACTAGTCATCTTCACTTCACTGACTCCATTGATTCTGGAAAAGAGAGTGAGACTGATGACTTTGCACAACAATGCCTCATTTAAATCCAATTCATATGCAAGTCAAGACATCACCCAAAAGTGAAGGACCACCACCCCCACCGATCAGCTTTGCCTCTCCTTTTCCCCTTCCATTCCCCTTCTTAGTCATATAATACATTTTGTTCACCTAGCTATTGGCAGACTGACTGAGGTAGGTGGAAGAAGGTAGTCAAGTGTAAAAATTCCCCTGGGCTGTGGAGAATTGAATTACTGAGCACACTTTTGGTTTCTGCAGGACTGAGAATATGTCTAATAATGACATTTTAAAGGGTTTAAAAATGAAATGCTTTTGCCACCTGCCTAGTTTCCTACACGAGGCAAAGGCTGAAGAGTGACCATCAAAGAAGATCTTCCATCAAAGTTGACACAATTTGAGACAGTGATTGGAGTGGCTTCTTCGGTAGGACCTGTGCCAAGGTAAAACCATTCATTTGGAGTGTGCTTAGAGAGCCATTCATTTACTTTTAAATCAACAAGATTTTTTTCTTTTCTCCCTTTGTAGAAGAATTTAGACTGTTGGAATTTGGCAACTGGTCATGTTCTTCCCTTCCCTCCAAAGATGGCTGGGTTCTTTCTCTTTCCTCCCATTGCTATGCTCCTGTGATCTCTTCCCACTCATCTACATGTGATACTGAATGACAGGGGCAGTAAGAGGAAAAGGCTGGCATGAGAGACGTTTACTCATTGACCATTTGGGAGCTGGGATTGGGGGTGAGGTAGAAGATGAGGAAGGAGGAGAGTAGCAATTCTCCCTCATGTGTTCAGGAAGCAGGGACCAGGGGCAGTATGGCAGTGGCATCCAGAGGTTAGGCTTGGGCTCCTTAGGAAAGGTAAAGAGGGAGTGACAGTGGGGAAAAGGAGCTAGAAGGACTGAGGAGTGAACTAAATGCAGCCTTTGACACCGAAGGAATTCTATTAACCCCTATTTTTACCTTTCTTTTATGCGTGGAGGGTGTATTCCCAGGTAACTAGAGTCTGCTTCCCTGAAACTGGTATATTTTTAAAAGGCCCCTTTGTCTTCCTGAGTATAAACTACTACTGCTCTTAGCTTGGGCCAATGGGAAAGATACTCTGGTTTTGAACTGGGTGAGTTTTTCTTTAAAATAACAACAAAAGCAATGAAAACAATAATAACAGTAGCTAGCATTTCTATAACATCTTAAGGTTTGCGAAGCATCTTATACATATTATCTCATTTTACCCTCACAACAACCCTAGAAGGTCATGGTTTGTCCTTTGTTTTTCAAAGAGGATCATAACGTCAGGGAGATGATGACATGACTTGCAACTGATTTTGACTTGAGTGAGGGAGGGCTATGGAAATTCACCAGCCTCACTTTCTCCTCCAGAGTCATCTGGGTGCAGTGGCCAGATATTTGTCAGAATGACTGGGGTTGGCCCAGGATGCAATGTGAGACCACAACCCTTTTAAACTAAAGTCTTTTCAGATTCTCACTTTGAGTGAGATGATGCTCATTCAGCGAATAGGTCTCTTTAAGAAGTGAGTCAAGGGATGGACCCTTCAATTTGAAAAAAAAAATCAAACTGGGAGGGGAAGACCCTTAGGATTGCTGGCCAGAAGAGAAATAGTTACCATTGATGTTCATTCTGAGCCAGGAGGGTCCAAAAAATAACTATTAAGTGGTGCTTGGGCAGGGATCTATTGTTGTCTAGTCCATGGAATCCAGAGTGAATTGGGTTTAAGGCTTGGTCTTTGAGAAAGAAATCTAGCCAGTCATCCCCAAGTCAACTAGGTAGCTTTTGAACAACAAAATTTACCTTCCTTTGGGCAGAATACCCTCAGTAAGGGGAGAGAAGAGGAGGTAAAAAGTAGATACTGTCATTACCTTCATTTTGCTACTGGTTTCTTTACCCTGCAGTCCCCTGATTTTCCAGATGCCGCCCACTGAATGCTCTCATCTGAAGAGGAGCTCAGTTCCTCTGGAATTGACCCTTGCCTCATAGGAGCCTTAGAAAAGCCCAGAAGCAGCAGGAATAATGGTGACCCAGTCTCTGGCCAAGAGCCCTACTGTTCTTTCCTTGTGACTTTGATTTCTTGTTAGCTTCTGCCCCACTGTCCCCTTTACTAACCTATCCTTATTGTAGCATCCTTCTAGTTCAACCTTCCTTCCTTCCTTCCTTCCTTCTGTCTATTGCTGCACATTCATTACTCACTGCCTGAGAGAAGGGGGAGTGCTAGGTGCTAAAAAGATGAATAGGATAGCTCTGCCTTCATGAAGCTTATAGTAGGCAAGGAGTATAAGATATGATGTTTAAAAAGCAAGAAATGAAATACCAATTGCCCAATGAATTCATACTTCATGTTTTAGGATTGACAGAAGGGAGAGATTTGTTTGAGGATGGGGTTGAGTTGTGCAGGTTGCAGGAGATGTTTTACTAAGGTGGCAGGGCTTGAGTTGGGCCTTAAAGGATGAATGTTTGGATGAGAGGGTCAAAGAGGAAAACATAAAAAATGGTACTGGTGGTAAAGAACAGAAAGTAGGTCAGTTTGACTGGAGATTCCTGGAGAACTCAGCTACTGCCTGCCCCATTGCTAACTCCTGGTCTTATTTGCTGCTTATTTAGACTGCTAAATCTGCAGGAAGCTACTAGCTGCATCACTACCTTGGTATGCATTGGACACTCGGTCCTGGTTCTTTCCCCTTCCGGTGACCCCTAGATTGCCCATGTTTTGGCACTGTTAATTATTCATTTCAAGCTGGGCCTCCATTCTCTCTGCAGAGAGAAAGAAATTGCTAGCCTCCCCCAGATTCCTAAGCAATGTGTTTCAGCCCTTTTCCCAATTAACATGCAACTTAACTCAGAGATCTAGAAACCAGACAAAAATGTAAATCACAGTTTTATTTTCTGTTCATCATCATTTCTACAGATGGAGCATGGCAGAGTGTAGTTCTGATTAGATTATCTGATATTTTGCTAAGGAACACCCTGTTCAGGGAGAAAGGCTTTTTGGGTGGAGTGGAGTGGGGTGTTGGCTTCTCATTTGACTATACCTCAAGTTACTGGTTCTGGGTTGGGAGGTAAGGTTGGTGGATGTGCTAAGCCTCTTTTGCCATGGACAGATGTGGTTCAGGCCTGGGTCCCAGGCTGTTGTTCTTTTCCAGATCCTTAGTCTTCTTCAGAATTGACAGCTGACTCCTCTCTTGGAGCACATAGCCAAATCTTTTCTCTCTGAAACCACATCCCCTTTAATCACTTTCTAGAAGTAATTACTGCATGCACTGGGAAAGGGGGGGGTCATCTAATTGGTTAATTATCTGACAATTCCTTTACTCTGCAGGGAGAGGACTGTCTCTCTAAGGAATGTTAAGATCTATTCTCTTCCACCCAGCAGCTTCAAAGTCACTGTCTGTGGTGACTCCTTGGAAGAAGGGAGTGGTGGAAGAATGGATATGTAGTCCAAGGGACAAAAATCTCTCTTCTGTCTGCCTCAGAAAGAACTATTGGCAACAAAAAATACAGCATTCTGTAGCTTCAAAGGATCAGGAGTGGGTCCTGGTCAAAAACCTAGATGACAGAGGGAGGCAGGTAGCTCTTGGTCAAGTCTAGATCTCAGTCTAACAGGAAGCAGATGAAATTGGTCTTTGCCTCCTCTCCCAGATAATTCAACCTTCATGATCCAGATGTTTCAGTTTCATAATCAGAATATATATGTTCTACATTTCATTTCCTTAGGGCTCTTCTGGATGAGAGAAGCCAATCTCACAAACTTATCCATGATAATATGTTGATGGACCACCATAACTTAAGGTATTATTTACATTTTTAGAGCCTTTTAATATCTTAACTCATAGGAATTAGTCTAATGGGAGAATTTTAAGTAGTGGAGAAGATACTTTAGGCTTCAACATCTTCCTGGATATCCTCAATTTGAGTATGTTTAATAGTATCAAACTGGAATCTTTACCCACTTAAGGAGAGATGTATTCTAGGTAGACTTGAAGATAGCCCTACTCACAATGATCCCTTTTTCTTGGGCTTGGGTGATTGTGTTGGGAGTAGCCCCAAATCCTTTCCCTTACATTGATATACTATAAGTTGAGTCCTATTGACACCATATAATATGACCAAAGGATTTCTAAGCCTCAAGTGATTGCCCTTTTTTCAAATAACATTTTCTGAACAAGTGTTACAAAGAGTTTGGACAGTTCCCTGGAACACAGCAAATTTCTGCGGTATATGAAGAGCCATATGGTTGGAAGGTGAGGAAGAAGACAAAGAGATTTCCTTTTAGTCAAGGGAGAGGATTTATGCATATGTGGTTTTTTAATGAACTCTATCAACCATGGCGTCACTCTCGAGCCTTAGTCATCTTTTGCTTTCCTTAGTGTTTCTATGATTTCAAAGAAGATTCAAGATTGATCTCATCCCTGTGCTGAGAGAACTTTGCTGAGACTCAACGGAGTGCACATTTTCCAGAGGAAGACATGTTTTCCTGACCTTTTTCTGGAGGAAAGAGAAGCATGACAAAGAATCTTCTGAGTCACTAGATCTATGGTTTAAGGAAAAGAACACTGGCTCTGGATTCAAAGTACCTGGGTTAATATTTTGACACTGATAACTACAACTGTGACCTGAGACAATTCACTGTGGCAAATCACTCACTTCTGTGCCTCAATTTCCTCATCTGTAAAATAAAGAGGTTGAACTAGAAGACCTATAATATCTTTTCCATCTTCGAATCTATGATTCCATGACCCATGTGATCTTGAACAAGTTACTTCTTCTTGGGCCTCAATTTCCTCTTTATAAAATGAGAAAGGTAGACTATTTGGCCTCTGCCCACTGACCTGACTTTTGGAGGATGAGCTGACTAGGATTCCCTGGTTGGCTGTTTAGAAGGTCAGTACAACAGAGGCTGATGTGTTTCTAACAATTATACCTGCTACTTGAGATTTTGTCAAAAGTATCATCAGGTTAAAAAAAATGTGCCTTGGATTTGGTAGGGAAGGAACAGCAGTTAACTTTCCTTAAAGACAGATAAATAAAAGAATGTAAGTTGTCATGTTAAATATATATATAGGCATTAAATTAACAGTATAAATTCTAACTAACTCAGTATATATGCATAAGTAAAAAATACACTTGCTGGGGTAAGATGTAAAGAACTATAAAGACAAATGCTAATTAGCCTCATTGCCCAAATACATAAACCTTTTGAGGATTTTTTTTCTACTTTAAGGAGATCCTTTAGCTTTTATTTATGGTGTTTCAAGTGTTGTCAAGTCTAGAAATACAAATACGTAACATGTTAAAGCATGCAGTATAAAATTCCTTTAAAGCCTTCCTTCAATAAATGAAAGAGTACTCTGGAAACTATGCCTCTATATCACTCACTTCCCCCTCATTTGAAGCTTACTCTCTGTACAAGTTTATACCAAGGGGTGAACTGAATTAATCCTTTCTAATGTTAACCTTTAGCCAATCTGGGTGAAAGATCTATTAGTATTTTTGATGATCTTAGTTTTAGACATTCCTTGCTCAATAAAGGGGACTTATTCCCCTCGCCCACCTTTCTGAACAATTTCAACCAAAATTTAACAAATCATAGTAGGACAGACATACAATAGTTTTCTTATTCAAAAATTCAAGCTAACCAAATGGGGATTATATACATCTGACTCACATAAGGTAAAGTACATTGATAGCTACTTGCATAATATCATTGGAGGGACTCTGGGCAGAGTGTCAGTTCGTGAGTCTATTATTGTGGCAGTTCTCCTTTAGCTCTTGAAGATTTTTTTTACTTTCTAGTTTTTATCTTTTTTATCCTTAAAGGACTATAGGCTAACATTTAATTATCAGCTTATGTCCTGGTACTGATAGCCAGCAGAGAACGGGAATACGATATAAGCTAGGAGTTACAAGAACATTTGGAAGAAACAGCTGTAGACAGGGAAAATGAATGGTTAAACCCAAACTTGCTTGATTTAGTATCATAGATCTAGAGCTGAGAGGAATCTCTGAGGCCATCTAGTCCCAAACCCTTATTTTACAGATAAGGAAACTGAAGCATATGAAGGTTATGACTTCTCAAGCTTACACATTTGATAAGAGTGACAAGCACAGTTTGACCCAACGTCCTCTGACTTCAGAGTCAAAATTCTTTCCCATGTGCCATTCAGTCTACAATTTCATACTTTTACTTCTTGGTGTACTAGTATTACACATACCAGCATTTTTTTAGTGAGCCCACTTCCACATTCCAAGAGAAATTCAGGAAAATAGCTTGCTTGCCCTCTGGAATTATTTTGTAGGTGTCTACCTACACAAGGTACAGATAGGATGGAAATATTTATAGTTTCCTTTGATTGCATAATTCAGTACCCGTTCCCAAAACATAAAGGACCAAGTTAAGATCTGGAGTCTTTTAGTGATCTGAAAAGTTAAGAACAATCCCATTTTTTTTCTATCTTTCCCCAGACCTCACCAAGGCAGTCAAGCAGAAGTGCCACTAGTTGGGGGTAGGGAGCAGCTTTCTTCCCAAACCTTCCTTCCAATTCCCATTTCCCCTTCCTCCTTTCTGGATAGATATCAATACCCTCCCACATTTTTGAAAGAGAGTCCTTAGAATCTCACTTCACTCAGTATCTCATGCCTATTCCCTAATTTATAACAATCAGATGAGTTGGGGAGTCACCAGTTACAATCTTTATGGCGAGATAGAGGATCGCCAGGATTCGCTTACTATTTCCCTTGTCAATGAATCTTAAGGTCCGCCATTCTTTACCATTTTCCATGCCTTTATGCCTTCCAAACCAATGCATCCTACCATCTGACATGCTGATCCATCTTCAGATTCTGAGCCTTGTTATCTGTCCCCCTGAATAATCCTCAGGATTTTGAGATCTTTCTAGCTCTAAGTATTTTCTCCCCTAAAATCCAGCATGACATTTTGAAAATGGTGACTCCTTTGATTTTTTCCATTTGCATCACCAGTGTTTAATCCAATGCTGGGCACCCAGTATTTATTTGTCTCAGATATTTATTGAATGCTTAGAGATCCCAGTATATTGTACAGGTATTTAATTCAAAACAGATTTATTAAATGTATGGTATACATAAGGTAGACACTACAGGTATAAGTCAAATTAAGTATAGTCCTTGTCCACCCAGAGCTAAAGGTCTAAGGATTTTAGTGTGAGGGATAGTGGGGTGAAAGGAGAAGACATACAGGTGAATGAAGCTATCTATGGTAGATAGTGATGTAATAAATCATTCAAGTTCTTTGGCAGTCCAAGAGTGCAAGTTACCATTTGACTTCTGCCCGTCATCCTATTTCTTTATGTTTCCCAGTGGGGTATTGCCCCAGGACATTTGTTGCAGTTAGATTCCCTTAGTTACAATGACAATGAGTTGTTCAGATCAGGAAGTCTGGTCATAATCTTCAGGAAAGTCTTAGTTGGTCTTGGTGGAAGACATAAAACGATATGGCCTCATACAGAGACCATAGAGTATCATAGAGTTAAATATCTTGTATCTGGGAGGTACTCAAGAGATCCTTGATCTCTATGTTTAGGTAAACAAATTATTACTTCTACACAAGAGGGATCTGAAGGCTAGGTTACTTGCTCATGGTCACACTGCTAATTGACAGTGGACATTTTTTCTCCCATTCATCTTTACTTTGGATGCCTAACTAATCTTGCTAAAGGTCAGAATTGAAAAAAAAAAGTTGGTGGGAAACTTTCGCCATCTAAGAAAATCCTTTGGGAAAATGGGCTATGGAAGAGGGGAGCTCAGCAAATCCTTCTCAAAACTTCTACCTTCTTTCCTGCATAGGATGATACTTGTCCAGTTATCATTCACAGAAACATGTGCAAACCCAAGGCAAAAATATGGAATCTTAACTTTCAGAGGGAAAGGCATATGATGAAATGAATAGGACTTGCCTGAAATATAGCTAATTATAAGGATCCATGGAATTTCACATTGTATAATATATTATCTCCACTAAAGTCCTATTCCAACATTTCTTCATATTCATGGAGGTGACCTTGGAGGTTGTACCAAACAGAGTAAAAGGCTGGTAGCTCCTACCAAACTGGAATGATTTTGAGTATGCCTATTAGCTGAGGTCTAGCATGGCCCATATTTGGAGAAATTCATCATCAGAAGGCTGGTCACCAGGTGATGAATTGTTTTTTTTTTTTTTTTGGTTTGTTTGCTTCTTTTTTTTTTTGGCCACAACAACTCAAGAAGATTATCTACTAAATAATAAAGATAGGATCTGTGCTGTCGAAAAGTGTCAACATCAACAGAAGTCTGGATCCTGAGAGTAAAAAAGTATATTATCATTGTATGTTTATTTGCATGGGAGTACACAAGTATATATGAATATATGAAAAGTAAAATAATTCTGTTGTCACAAATCCTCAGGCAATTGAAACTAAGGAGTCCTTGTATCTTCCCTTGATGACTTCATGGACTTTTTGGACAAACTTAGCCCTGACCAGGAGAGTTTGTCTGCAAACTTTGCAGCACCAGCCAGCAGTCCTCACTTGGCCATTAGCCAGTCGCCTCCAGCTAGTCTTTCTTTGAGAGGCAGAATGGGAGCTACACTGTTTGAATGTGCAGACAATGGCTGGAACAGTAATGTAGGAAGCTAATGGCATGTTGAGCATGTTGCTAATGGTGGAACTTCTTTTGCTATTAAAATGAGAACTTAATTGCTACCAGGCCACCCTGATGTAACCACAATCCCATTAAATGAAGTCAAATGAAAATAGCAGGGGTGGTTTGATGGTGCATTGAACTGGGAGGTGATTACTTCCCCCCTTGCAAGACAAAGATGCAAGCTTTGGTCAGATGCTTTTGTTCATACTATTCCCCATGCCTAGGCTGCCTTCCCTCTCCTCCCTACCCACTCAAATCCAATCCATTCTGCCAAGCCCAGCATAAGGTCCATGGAATCTTCTCTAACATTTCCAGTCCATCCTGTTCTCTCCTCAGAACTCCTTTATGTTATTACTTCTAATTGTACCCAGCAGTGATCTGATAAATGTTTAATAACCAACTCTCTCTGAAAAAAATATATGCAAGTTTTAAGTTTAATCTACATTATTAATGTTTCTCCATTACTTTCATAAGTTTAAACACTCAACAAACAATACAGTTATGCCCTGCTTTGTAGCATTTGCCAATTTCTGAGATGTAAGTGCTCATACTGAAAATTAAACGTCAACTCTTGCAAGACAGTTCAAGCTGACTCCAGTACACCTCTGTTTGTACCACTCATTTGATACTATAGGTTCTCTATGACTAGTTAACTTTTTATGTGTAGATCATCTCCCTAACAAGACTGTGTGATCCTGAAGGGCAGACCATGTATGAATACTACATATTCCTTTCCATGTCCTCTTGTACATATACAATATTTGTAAACATTGGTTCAAGCATAAATCAGACAAAGGGCAATTCACAGTTTCCATTGGAATGCCTAAAGAAAAACTTTCTGACATTTCAAGCTGTCCAAAATTGAAATGATTACTTGGATGAATAGTAAGTTCCCTGTCAATGAAGGCGTTAAAGTGTAGGCTGCATGGAAATGTTGTGGACAAGAGTCATGATTTGGGTCAAGGTTAGACTAAATGGCAAAAATGTAACATGGAGCGGAGTACTGGATTCGAAGAGGGGAGGTCTGTGTTTGATTCCTTTCTCTGGCACTTGTATGACCTCCGTCTGAATGTTCTCTCCAATGATGCAGTTAGCAACTTATGCCTGCCTATCCATGTTGTGTGACTCTTATTCACACTCTCCCATAAGGGTGCTATGGAGGACCTACTTAATGTACTGGGAACCTTTTCTTGATTTCTCTAGGCAAATGAGAACACCATACTGGAGCACACAGGTCATCCAATGATTCTTTTACTCTCTTGTGGTGCAATCAATTCATTTATGAGATGATAACCTTTAATCTGGCTTCATATTTTAGTGTCTTTTCATAATAAAACTTATTAATCTAGACTTCAGTTAAAAGTATATGTATAAGTTTTATCCACATTGATAATGCTAATTACAAAGGGTTCTTAGCACTTCATTAAAGTAGACCCAGCAAGATCATTGCTATTTGGATAAATTCCATTAACAGACCATCTTGCTATATGTGTTTGGAAGTAATAAAAATTACATTCCTTTAAAAAGAAATTAAGTACTTCAAAATTTTCGTGAAAGCAATCTCATCTTTCTTCTTAAGCAAGTCTGAATTAGTGAGGACTATATTGTTTGACTTCTCGAAGTTCTACTAAGCGATTTTTTCCCCCATAGCCACAGAGGAAAGGAACTTTGAAAATCATTGAATGTATTCCTCCAGGTTTCTTTGTAAGGAAGAATTTCTCTTTCTTCTAACTTTCTCTTCCTCCAACGTATTCTTTTGATCTGCTTTGGCTCTCCTACCCCTTTTACTTTGCTTCCATTGACTGACACCTATACTGAGAACAGCCTCTCTATTAATGCCCATCCATCCAACCATTTTCATTTCTGCCTTTGGATAACTGCTAATGGCCCATCTGCTCAGATATGTTTTCTAGCCACAATGGTCACTTTATCATGTGTGTATGTGTGTGTGTGTGTGTGTGTGTGTGTGTGAGCACGTTGCGTTGTTTATATGCATACAAAGCATTGCCCTGAGTAATCATCCACCCTGGACCATAGGCTGATTGCTCATGGTGTGTGAGTTGCCAAGTGCACCTGGAGGTTGGGGCCAAATGGAATGCTGACTATTGCTCTGAACTCAGGGTATGAATTTTTAAGGAGCCCATCAATATTAATAGACATCCTGAGAAGCTGGTGATTCCAGGGCAAAGGAGCTTCATTACATGTATGCCTTTTCACTGGTTATTTTATATCCTTTTCAAAATTTTTACTCTTTCCTCACACCCAGATCACCCTGAATATAGAGACTGAGTATTCTCAGTCTTTCTGGGAACTCCTCTGATTACTAGAAAGATACTTTTCTTTTCCTTTCTGTCTCTTCAGTATCTAGGAGAGAGCTGTGCACTCCATGGACATCCAGACTGAGAGATGCCAACATTAGTAATGCAGTAGAGAGAACACTGAATCTGGAGTTAGATGACCTGAATTTAAGTCACTTTGCTTCCTTGGACCTCAGTTTTGCTCATCCATGAAATGGGAGAGATCATATTGTATCATCTAAATTTATGTAACTAGTTGGCATCTATGGTAAATAGCTTAAAGCATCTAAAAAGTCAAGTGGTAAATTAAAGAAAATGATTGGCTTTCCCTTGGAAGGTCCAAGCAAGCTTTTCCCATTCTTTGTTTTCTAAATTCTCAGATTATGCACTAAGGTTACTATAACAGTAATGTTCTAATGGGAATAGGCAGTGCATGTAGGCCTTATCAAGGGCATTGTGCCACATGGTTTTAACTCAATCAACTTCAAATGAAACAGTGTTCTAGCAGTTTGTCTCAGCCCTGGGAATTATTAAGCAGCCATTATATAATTCATTAGGTTGCTTGCAATCTTTTAACGACTCCTACCTCTCTTTCCAGCATAGGGCCATGTCAACTGTGACAACTAACTATCCATCAATTTATTTGGTTTATGGTTGATGATGGAGTATGAGGAGAAGGTAGAATCACTTTTCTTGGAGTAAGGTGTGTCAGTATATGGGGGGGGGGCGTGAAAGGTGAAATTAGGCATCCTGGAATTGGAGAAAAGTTGTTGTGTTCGTCCTTCATTTTTGAAGAGGACCATGAGATCAGGAAAATGATATGACCTATACTTGACTTTGTTTTGAGCAAGTGAGGGCTGTGCAAGGTCACTAGCCTCATTTTCTCCCTCTGAGCCATCTGGATCCAGGGACCAGATATTCATCAAGATGACTGGAGATGGCCCAGGATGCAATGGGACACCTTGGCCTTTTAGACTAAGGCCTTTTCTGGTACTCACTTAAAGTGAGGTAATGCCCATTCAGTGAATAGGTCTCTTTAAGAAGTAGTCAAGGGATGGCCCCTTTAAATAGAAAAGAATAAACAAAGAAACAAATAAAGAAACACATAAACAAATAAATAAATAGATCAAGCTGGGAGGGGCAGGAACCTCAGGACCCTCAGAGTCTTCTCCAAAGAGAAGCAGTTACGACTGGAGGAAAGTTCTCAGAGAGTAGAGAGATACCATAGTGTGGTAGAGAGCTGGAAGCCAGGAGTCCTGAGCAGGAGGATTGTTATTGACTGGAGGGATTGAGAATGGCTTCTGTTATCTTAAAGGATACTAACTGGCCCAGTGTCATTTGGGTAATAAGTACCAGTGTCAGGACTTAAACTTGGGTCTCTCATCTCCTCATTTGGGGTTCTTTTCTTTCTTTTATTTTCATCCACCAACACAGACTTTATGTAATCATCAGCCAAAATGGAAAAACCATAGTTGTGTGTTCTTGCTTTCTGTCACTTTCTGTGACTTGGGTTTCCTGGTTTCCATTGGGTTTCCTTTCATTGATCAAGTACATCCAGATATCAAATACAAAGTCTACCAAATGGGGAAGGACATGAGCCTTCCATGGCTCACCTCCCCTTTCTGTTTTTAGTGCCATTTTTCTTGGAGTGGGTCATGGAGTCACCTAGGGGGTGACCTACTCTTTAACTTCAAAAACCTGACTGGATCCTTAGTCCATTTCCTCCTCCTTTTCTTCAGAGAGGCTTTCCTCAGAGAGGTCATCCTCACTGCCACTGCAGAGGCAATTGAGCTCATAGTAATGCATGCAGCTCTGATACCTGTAGAGCTGAAGGGCTTCTCTGTAAGGATTGCAGAGTGAGACCATGCTCTCCTACCCTCTCAGGGCACCACAGGGGCAGTACAGAAAAGGCAGACATTGGCACCACAGCAGCAAGTTTGCTCACAGCTAGACTCCATGTTCCTTAGGCAGAGAGGTCTGCTAGAAAGAGTGTGATAGTCATGGGTTTTCCACTGGATCTCCTCTAGCCTCTTCTCTACAACAAGCTGAGGTTGGAGCAGTATACTTTTCCTAGCTGGCAAAGGGAAGGAAATTTCCAAGCCTTCAATGTCCTGGACTCCTAGGGCTCCAATCATCGGGGTTCTTTTTTTACGAACATAGTTTGTGTGGCACAAGTGAGAATTTTCTAGGTTAACTCTCACAGGTGATTATTTTGCTTGTCCTTAGTTTTCAAAGAGGACTATGACGTTAGGGAAATGATGACATGATTTCCAGTTGACTTTGATTTGAGTGAGAAAGTGCTGTGCAAGTTCACAAGCCTCACTTTCTCCTGCAGAGCCATCCCCTGCAGAGTTGAATGACTAGATATTTATCAGGATGACTGGAGATGTTCCAGGATGCAATGGGAGACCCTGGTTCTTTTAGGCTCTTTTCAGGTTCTCACTTTGAGTGAGGTAACACCCCTTCAGTGAATAGGACTCTTTAAGAAGTGAGTCAAGGGGACTGGAGCAGAACCAAGATGGTGGAGTAGAAGGACTAACCTGCTGTTGTTCTGCCCCCCCCCCCATAGCCCATAAACAAATTTATAAAAAATGACTATAAACAAATTCTAGAGCAGCAGAAGTCACAAAATTACAGAGGGACACAGATTTCCACCCCAAGACAGCCCGGAAGGCCAACAGGAAAGGTCTATCACAGTGGACTTGGAACAGAGTGCAGCTCAGCCTAGGCCAATCCACAGGGATGGGACTGGAGTAGGCTTCAGGGCATGGAATAAAGGACAGCAGCTTCAGTTGCCAGATTTCTCAACCCATAAAGGCCAAAGACAGCTTCAAAGGTCAATAAGAAAGCTCTTTCAGCTAGGCTGAGAGAGGAGTATGGTCTGGCACCAGTCCTGGCTGTAAGGCAGTGGCAGCCAATGTGGAGTCCTCAGCCTAAGGACCCTGGGGGAATTGAGCAGCCTATCTGAGTCTCAGTCCTGAGAGGTGGTCCTGGGGTGAGGAGGAAAACTGGTGCTGGAATGATGGAGCTGGTAGTGGGTGTGGAGAGGGAACCCTACTCACAGTTTTGGGGCAGAAAAGGGTGCTTGTGGTTGCTCATGGACCATAGTGCAGGCCAGGAAAGGACTAAACTCTTCTCCCTTGATTGTGCCACCTTGGTGGAACTGAGAGCTTACAGGTCCCTAGAATATACCTTCCACTTGACAAAGGACTAAAAAGTCAGGTAATTGACTGGGAAAATGCCCCCAAAAGGGAAAAAAATAAGAATATATAAGGTTACTTTCTTGGTGAAAAGGTATTTTCTTCCATCCTTTTGGATGAGGAAGTACAAAGCATACCATCAAAGGAAGGCATAAAAGTCAGGACTTGTACATCCAAAACCTCCAAAAAAATGCAATGGTCTCAGGCCATGGAAGAGCTCAAAAAGGACTTTGAAAATCAAATAAGAGAGGTGGAGGAAAAATTGGGAAGAGAAATGAGAATGATGCAAGAAAATCATGAAAAGTGAGTCAACAGCTTGCAAAAGAAAACCCTCCAAAATGCTGAAGAAAATAAAATTTTAAATTAAATTAAGTTAAATTTAAATTAAAATTTAAAAACAGACTAACCCAAATGGCAAAAGAGGTCCAAAAAGCCAATGAGAAGAATAATGCTTTAAAAAGCAGAATTGGGATAGCCCATAAAATACCTGTAAAAAATGGCTCTAAACTGATTCCAGAGCAGCAGACACCACAAAGCAACAGAAACCAACTCAAGGCAGCCTGGAAAGCTGACAGGAAAGGTTTATTACACTGGTCTCAGAGTGGAGCACAGCCCACAGAGCACAGCCCAACCTTGGTCTAATGGCATGACATGGACAGGACTGGAGCAGGCATCAGGGCATGGAATCCCAGGCAGCAGCTGCAGTCCCCAGATTTCTCAACCCACAAACTGCAAAGACAGCTTCAAAGGTCAGTGAGAAAGCTCTTTCATCTAGGTGAGAAGGGAGCCCTGGCCCCAGGCAGCAGCAGCATTCATTTTTGGAGCCCTCGACCTAAAGATCCTGGGGGAATTGAGTAGCTGATATGAATCTCAGTCGTGAGTGGCAGTCATGAGGTGAGGAGGAGCACTAACTGGTGTAGCTGGTGGAGGCTCTGCAGGAATCCTACTCACAGATTCTGGGCAGGAAAGTTTGTGGTTGCCCCCAGATCAGAGCACAGGCCAGGAAAGGAGTAAACTCCTCGGCCTTGATTGTCCTACCTTGGAGGAACTGAGAACTTACAGGTCCCTAAAGCACACCCTCCACTTGACAAAGGACTCAAAACTCAAGTAACTTGTTGGGAAAATGCCCAAAAAAGGGAAAAAAATAGGACTATAGAAGGTTATTTTGCTGAACAGGTGTTTTCTTCTATCCTTTCAGATGAGGAGGAACAATGCATACCATCAGAGGAAGACATAAAAGTCAAGTCTTCTGCATCCAAAACCTCCAAAATAAATATACAATGGCCTCAGGTCATGGAAGAATTCAAAAAGAATTTTGAAAATCAAGTAAGAGAGGTGGAAAAAAATTGGGAAGAGAAATGAGAATTATGCAAGAAAATCATGGAAAGTGAGTCAACAACTTGCTAATGGAGAACCAAAAAAATGCTGAAGAAAATGACACCTTTAAAAATAGACTAACTCAAACGGCAAAAGAGGTCCAAAAAGCCAATGAGGAGAATAATGTCTTAAAAAGTAGAATAAGCCAAATGAAAAAGGAAGTACAAAAGCTCACTGAAGAAAATAATTCTTTAAAAATTAGAATGGAACAGATGGAAGCTAATGATTTTATGAGAACCAAGAAATTACAAAACAAAACCACAAGAATGAAAAAATAGAAGACAATGTAAATATCTCATTGGAAAAACAACTGATCTGGAAAAGAGATCCAGGAGAGGTAATTTAAAAATTGTTGGTGTACCTGAAAGCCAAGATCAAAATAAGAGTCTAGACATCATATTCCAAGAAATTATCAAAGAAAACTGCCCTGGTATTCTAGAATCAGAGAGTAAAATAGAAATGGAAAGAATTCACTGATCACTTCCTGAAAGACATCCCAAAAGGAAAACTCATAGAAGTATTGTAGTCAAATTCCAGAATTCTCAGATCAAGGAGAAAATATTAAAAGCAGCCACAATTCAAGTATTGTGGCAATACAATCAGAATAGCATAGGATTTAGCAGCTTCTACACTAAGGGACTAAAGGGCTTGGGATATGACATTCCAGAGGTCAAAGGAGATAGGATTAAAACCAAGAATCACCTACTCAGCAAAATGGAGTATAATACTTCAGTGGGGGAAAAAAATGGAATTTCAATGAAATAGAGGACTTTGAAGGACTCTTGTTGAAAAGGCCAAAACTGAATAGAAAATTTGCCTTTTAAATACAAGAATCAAGGAACTCATTAAACTTGAACTGTTTACATTCCTACATAGAAAGACGTTATTTGTAACTCATGAGACCTTTTTCATTATTATGATGGTTAGAGGGAATATATACATATATATATATATATATATATACACACACATGTAGGTGTGTATTGGTATGTATGTATGTGTATATTATAAATATGTTGTGGGTGTGTTTTGGTATGTATGTATATATTATATATTTATAAGTACATGGGTGTATGTGTGAGTGTCTGTGTGTGTGTATAAATAAATGTAGACATAGAGGGCACAAGGTGAGCTGAATATGAAGGGAGAATACCTAAAAAAAAATAAAATTTACTGTTGAATGGAATGTACTAGGAGTGAGAGAAAGGACGAGGTAGAATGTAGCAAATTACCTCTCATAAAAGAGGGAAAAAAGAGTTTTTGCAATGGAGAGGAAGAGGGGGGAGATGAAAGGAAATAACTGAGCCTTACTTTCATGGGATTTGACTTAAGGAGGGAAAAACACAAACTCCACTGGATATGGAAATCTGTTTTACCTTGCAGGAAGTCAAGGGAGAAGGGGATAGGAGAGGGAAGATAATAGAAAGGACAGCAAATTGGGGAAAGGGTTCATTAGAATCAAACAATATTGTGGGAAGACAAGTCAAGGGAGAGAATGGAATAAATAAAGGGCAGGATAAGACAGAGGGAAATGTGGTTAGTCTTTTACAATATAACTATTATGGAAGTGCTTTGCATTGTTACACATGTGTGACCTATATTGAATAGCTTGTTTTCTCAGTGAGGGTGGGTGGGGAGGGAGGGAGAGAATGTGGAATCAAAGCTTTAAGAATGAATGTTAAAATTTTTTTTAGCATGCAACTGGAAATTAAAATATATAGGCAATGAAGTATAGAAATTTATTTTGCCCTATAGGAAAATCGAGGGGACGAGGAGTTGGAAGAACAGTGGGTAATAGAAGGAAAGATAGACTGGACAAATGAGTGGATAGGGTGCATGATGTCCTGGGGTGGGGAGAGATGGGGAGAAAATTATGTATTCAAATTCTTGTAGAAGTGAATGTTGAGATATGAAAAATAAATATATTACATATTTAAAAAAGAGTAGAGAGTCCGGGGATGGCCAGTTTAATTAAAAAAATATCAAACCACATAGAACATGTATGAGGGTGGTGGGGTGGTGGATGGTGAACAGTCCAGTGTTGCTGAAGCTTAATGCACATGGAGAGGAATGAAGAGAGGTAGATCTAGAAGGATTAGATTGCACCATTTTGTGGATAGCCTTGAATGCCTGGCTGATCCATAGCCAGGCTTAGCAGCTAATGGGTGCATTGTTGACTGTCCTTGAATCAACAAAGCAAGACTGAGAAATCAGATACAAGCATGTTAGCTTATTGTCCTGACATAACTCCACACCACCCTTCTACTGGTCACAGCCCATTGTAGTCACAGGATTATAAGATTTACCACTCCTATGGACCTTAACAGTCATTGAGTTCAACCTTTTCATTCTATAGATGTGTAAACTGAGATGTTAAGCCATGTGCCCCAGGTCACACAAGTAAGAACAAGTGGAAGAGCTGGTATTCAAAACCAGTCTCTAAACTGAGCACTCTGCCCTCTTGACTGGCACAGTAATTCCTCTGCTAAGCTTTATCCTCCATCACTCCTAATTCCTTCCCTTAAAAGTCCCCTAACCCTGGCTCCTGGGAAACCTACCCTGACTGTTCTTGGGTGTCTTTACAGAGTTTTTAACCTGCATTAGAAGGTTCTTCCCTGCAAGTATTCTCCTTCGGATTCATATTGATGGCCTACTGTTCCAGTTCATGACATATCTTCTTCCTGCATTCTGATTGCAAGAGAGATTTCTTGTGCCCACATGTGGCATAAGAAGATAAGTCTGTTCATTACCTTTCCTATCATTCTTTAACTATCTTCCCTCCTCTTGTCTACCAGCTGAAAGTGTTTTCTTCCTCAATCATCAATAATGTTTAATTCAATTATTATTTTTTTTGTCGTGTGTGTGTGTGTGTGTGTGTGTGTGTGCGCGCGGGCATGTGTAGGTAATTGGTGTTAAGCACCTTGCCCAGGTTTGCCAAGCTAATAAGTGTCTGAGGTGGATTTGAACTCATGTCTTCTTGACTGCAGGGATAGTCCTTTATCCACTGTGCCACCTAGCTACCCCAATTTAATTATTTTAAAAATTAATTTGAAATTGTATTTATTAAGTACCTTCTATGTGCCTGGTTTGGGGTGTACAAAGACAAGAAAGAAAGAGTTCCTACCATCCCTGTAGGTTCTTAGAACAGAAGTGTCAGATATAGTGCCTTAACCTCATTGCTGCCAACACTATCCAGTGCTGCTGAACTAGATTAAAATGTGATTGGGAGATAATTAACAAAATAAATAAAACTACAATAGTACATATAAAGTTGCGACTTTCTAAGTCGATATAAGGTGGCAGAGATCCTTTTATACAGTTAAGTGGTCAGTTTCCATTTCCCTTTGACACCAGTGCCCTTTGAACTTTTCCTTCACCCCCTATCATAGCCCTAGATTTAGATCTGGCAAAGAAAGAAAAGAAAAGAAAACCAAACCTTAGGGGACACAGAGTTTGACCTCTTTATTTTATAGATAAGGAAACTGATGCCTAGACAGGTTAAGTGACTTGCCCAATATCACATAAGTAGTGAGTGGTAGGGATGGGATTTGAACCCAGCAAAATGCCTCATACATAGTAGATACATAATATTTGAATCAAAGTTAATTATTAATAATAGTATGTATTGGGGCAGCTAGGTGGCACAAGAGCACTGGCCCTGAAGTCAGGAGGACCTGAGTTGAAATCTGATCTCAGACACTTACTAGCTATGTGACCCTGGATAAGTCACTTAACCCTGATTGCCTCCAGAAACAAACAAATCAAAACATATTTATATAGTGCTTTAAGGTGAGAGGTAACATGCATAGTGCACAGAAAGTTGACTTTTGAGTCAGGAAAACCTAGATTGGAGTTCTGCCTCTGACACTCACTGACAGTATGACCCTTTTTGCAGATCACTTAATCTCTCAGTACTCTAGGCCAGTAATATTAAATTCAAATAGAAAAAAGGATTACTAATGAGGATCCATATGCTAACAGTTTTAAAATTCAATATTATCTATATTTTTTGCATTTTTATTTATTTTAAAAAATATTTCCCAGTAACATTTTAATCTCATTTGGGCTGCACTATATTTGACACTTCTGTTGTAGATAACTCTGTAAAACTATACATTGCAGAGAAGGTGCTGACATGTCAGTACAGGGGATTTCCTTCCCAGAGGTTCCCAATATCAAAGAAATCATAGGTCTAATCTCTGTGGTTTAATTAAGGTGTTTTCCTTACAACAGCCCTGTGAAGCAGATAATGCAAGTATTGTAATTGTCTTTTCCCAGAAACTGAGTTTTAGAGTTTACATCACCTGTCTAGAGTAGCATCTCTCTAGTGTCAGAACAAAGAATGACATATGGGGCTTTGCCTCTAAAACCATTGCTCTTTTTGCATTACTGCAAAGGACTATCACATTAATCTATACTATAAAATCAATTGAAAGTAATTATAAGTGCATTTTAGAAGCTCGTGAGTTGAAAGTTCCTCCCATTCATTGAATGGGTGTATCTCACTCAAAGTGAGAATGTGATAAGACCTTAGCCTGAAAGGGCCAGGGTCTCACACTGCATCCTGGGCCATCTCCAGTCATCCTGAAGAATATCAGGCCACTAGACTCAGATGACTCTGGAGGAGAAAGTGAGGCTGGTGACCTTGCACAGCCCTCCTGCACTCAAATCAAAGTCAGCTCCAAGTCATATCATCGCCTTGATGTCATAGTCCCCTTTGAGAACGAAGGACAAACACAACAAGAGCCACCCTAGATTTAGAGAGAGAAAAATCAGGATAAAGGAACATGAGTTAGGGAAGATATCCTCTGGCTTGGAATCTATTGTCCTTTCCATTGTACCATATTGCCTTGTAAAAACTTATCTTTTCGTATAGATTCATTGAATGAATGTATTTATTCTAAGCAGCTAGCTCATCTCTGGGTGATGCGAAAACACCACAACAAAAGATATACTTAATGTGACCAGGGCTACATTTTTCTTTTGTTTCAAATGAAAAGAAACTAATTTCTTAATAAAGTAATTTATCAATTTAAGATAAAATACTTGAAAACAAAGAGCAACCAGAAAAATGATCTGTATATTTATACCCAACTGAAAAAAGTTCATCCCTCTTTAAGGAATTTAAGAAACTCAGCTTTTATTACAGATTGTTAATGGTCTTTAATGAGTGAACTTTGCATTTGGATTTGACAAGTTGTGAAAAATTTTATCTAATTTAATTTAAATGCAGGGGCCTATTTCTGAACTAGTTCCAAGTCTTCTTGAGCTTGCAAATAATTTACTTTTAAAATAGAACAGAGAAATGAAGAGTAATTAGTAAATTTCATAACTGTTCTTCTATTCTATGTGTTAGTCTTAGTGATTTTTGTTAGCCATAAGAAATACACAGATTATGGATCCTTATTGTTACAAGAATGATTAACTTAGAAATTAATATGATCTAACCAGAGTTGTAGGAAGATTAGTTGGTCAGTGTGTGTAGCATAGATTAGAGAAGGAGACTAGAGGAGGTATACGGTTATGAAAATTATCCAGGCCTGTAGCAACCCAAGCTAGCACAAGGGTGATGGCATTGCGCATATGATAATATTGTGAAGGCAGAATTGCCTGCACTCAGGGAATAAGTCTGAGCAATAATTACAAATATATTGGTCCTAATTTTAGCCCACGGATTAATTGAATGTTTGCTTTTGTCTAATAAAAGGCAGAGGAAATATCAGCTAGCAATTTAATAATTGGGACATTTGCCTTGTTTATTAACATCAAGCACCAAAGGATTTGGGGATAGAACAGAATGTGCAT
Source organism: Potorous gilbertii (assembly GCA_028658325.1). Classification (NCBI taxonomy): domain Eukaryota; kingdom Metazoa; phylum Chordata; class Mammalia; order Diprotodontia; family Potoroidae; genus Potorous; species Potorous gilbertii. Next base: position 585,888,116 of record CM053769.1, on the reverse strand, counting down.
TTGGATCTGCAAATGCTAGTGCTGGTATAAACTGAGGCTACTATTCACGAAGCTGACCCTGCTTGAGAAGGTACAGATGTACAGTCACATAATGATGAAGTGAAACAGTAAGAGTATTTTGTTTCAAAAGTCCAAAAGTAAAAACTCGTGCTTTTTAGTCATTGGATAATGGTAAATCTTATAAACTCATAAAGACACTGGAAGAGTCTCCATGAACTTTTTCTTTTCTTTATTGGCTTTTTATATGAGGAAGCTACCAATTTGAGTTTCTCTTTCTCAAGAAAGCACATGATATTAGGCCTGTTAATTTGTAAGTCTGATTATTTGTGAAGTTGAAGAAATATACTAGAAAATAGCATTTATTGCCATTGAATTTTAATCATTCATAGCAATGGAATGGGTGAGAGTTCTAATTAACTATGAGTAACTCAGGACTGTTCTGGATGCTGTATGAGGCTCAGTAAGGGAAGGAGAGAGAAAACATAGTGTTTGAGTTTAGCGCAGAAGGCAGTCATTAAACCTAAGAATTTTGGCTTTGGAAGGGACTTTTAAGGTAGTTTACTTCAACCTCCTTATTTCATACATGAAGACACTGAGGACCGAAGAAATGAAATGGTTACTTAATTTCACACAGCTCTCTTTTCCTACTAGTGAGAATTCACATTCAAGCATCCTGACTCTTAGTTAAGTGTATTTTTCTGAATATAGTGTTGCATTCTAAAATTTTCTCTGCTACCAGCCTAATAATTTTTAGCAATGAATATATATATGTATATGTATATACATACATTTATCAATTTACATTTGTATATGTATATGCACACACGTGTATATATATATATATATATATATATAAATGTGTGTGTATGTGTAGAGTTTTCATTAGAGGGAAAAGTTTAAATTTGAAAAGAGTAACTAACAAAAGGGAAATTAACACTAACTCCATAGCTAATCAGTTATTGGAGGCAGAGTGGTGTACTAGTCTATGCATTGGGACAAAGTGCAATATAGCAGAAAGAAAACTGGGTTTGAAGTAAAAGGGTATAGGTTCAAATCCTAGTCACCTCTATGAAGTGGCTGAATTCCTTCAGCTTTCTTTATTTCTCAATTTCTTCATCTGTAAAATAAGAGAACTGGACTTCATGACCAGTAAGGTCTGTTTCAGCTATAAATTTTCAATCTTATGAAACCTTGGCTCTAAGACTAGCTCTGTCATTAATTGGTTCTAGTTCTCATTCTGCCATGGGCATAGCATTTGAATTCCTCAGTTTTTATATCTATCAGATGGTGAGGGATCACCATCAAGGGCAACAACATTGTTCCTCCTACCTTGACTGAGGAAATAGGTATTAGTGATCTTTGTAAGGTATAAGGAGTTATGCCAGTTATTACATGCAAATCAAAATAACAGAATAACCTCAAGCTCTATCTCCTTAGAGGATACTGTCAATCATTTTGATTATTTTGACTCATCATCTCAGCTAAATAACAGATGGAATTTTATTTGTCATTAGATTGAGTAGTTTGGTCATTATAGAGATACAAGTTTCATCCGAAACTCGAAAAGGATGGGATGAGGAGAGAGACTGGAGAAGGATTCTTTGCCAGGCCACCTTGTCCTCCACTGACTCAAAATATGAAAGCCAGGATTTAGTCTAGGACCAGGAAGATATTAGGATCCTTGGGCTTTAGCTAATGTAATCATTCCCCTTAATGGGGCAATCCCTTCCCTAGGTACCCTCAAAACTGTATAAAATCAGTATATTTGAATAGAATTTGGATATGTGGTTGCATAGACCTTCATAGACTTGTACTTATAGACAATGGTTATTAATTGTTTATAATCATCACCACAAAGTTGGTTACTCCTGGAACTCAATTTCTCGCTCCCTCTCTGTCTGTCTGTCTCTGTCTCTCTTTCTCCCTCTTCTTCTCTCTCCTTTTCTCCCTCATCCCCTACCTTTCTCTTCCTCTTCTCTTACAGTAGGCAGGAGTGCTAGCTTTAGAATCTGAGGACTTATTTGAAACTTTTCTCTGCCATTTACTGACTAAATAATCATGGGCAAGTAGCTTAACTTGTCTGGACCTCATCTGTAACATTATGGGGCAGTGGAGATGGACTAGACAATCACTAACTTAGCTCTAAATCCATCCTTCTGTGACCTACCCAGAGCTTTTATATCAGAAAAAGTTATTTGGGGAAAGATACAGTCTATAGGGATAGGATCATAGGATGACAGTAAAATATCATCCTTTTGGGGCTACTTCCCCATTGTATTTGGTTCCCCAGTAAGGCATATGTCTATTTTTCCTCTTACGTTTTTAGAGCTAGGTGACTCTGGATTTTCTAGGACTGTTACTCAGGCTCCTCCCCTAGTATCATGCCCACTGTCAACATTTAGTCAACTAGAATTCCTGAGCATTTAGAAAAGGGATTTACTGAGAAAGAATTTCCAGAATAGTTGGGAAAATTTTTTCCTCTAAAACATGAGGTATACTCTAATCATTCTTGGGGAAAGTGGGCTCCTTCAAATACAGAGGCAATGTAGGGAACATGTATAATCAAGGAACACTACCCAGCTGGCATAAGGAGTCATTTCATCCCTTTGTGGAATCCTCACCAAGTCCAATTAAAGTGCTGTTTCCTGTTCGGTTGCCAGCCCAATTTGATCTCCATGCCTTTGTTCATTCCCAAACTGACCCTTCTCAAGGGGTCATAAGGGATTTCACTCCCTGTAACCTTCCCTCTGGTAACTATCACTTCTCTTTCATTTATTCTTGATCTACCTCTGCCTCTGATGCCACTGACATTGCTATCAGTCATCGCTGCTTTGGTGGACTCCTCATCTACTGTTCAATCTCAGCTACTGATGAGGAAACTTATGGGACCTCTGATTTTGCAGACTCACAAGTTGCTCCCTTCTGAGAATGCTCATTCACCTTGAGAGCAGGAAACAGCAAACAGAAAAGGGAAACATCCTTTTCCTAGTACAGATTTGCCTAGGCAGAACATGTACTTGATGTTACCCTTTACCAGGGGACAAGGGGACAGACCTAGTTAACTACCTTTCTTCCCCTCCTCCTTCCCTCAGCCAACCCATCTGTGCACTTCTGTATGTATACTCACTTAGTTCAGCAATTCCTGAGTCATCAGTTTTTTCTACTATGCAACCAAATAGAGTACTTTTCCATGGGGTTATTGGGACTGGATCAAGATAGGAATTGTTTATACATGCTGTAAGGACTAGTCTCTCTATTTCCTTAGGATCAAAGATTTAGAAGAGGAAGGGACCATTTATGTCAACCTGTTCATTCTCAGAGGTGTCATAAGATCACATAAGTTTAGACCAACAGGGACCTAGGAGGCTGTCTGGCACTCTTCTCTTCTTTTACAGTTGAAGAAACTGAGGTTTAGGTTAATGTGACTTAAAGATTGTACAAGTAGTAAGTGGTATAGTTGGAATTTGAAGCAAGGCCTTCTGACTTCAAGTCTAGTATTCTTTTCTAATCAAAGTCAAGAGGAGATCTTGCACACAATAATCTCTGAGAATTATATGGAAAGGAGAGACTTAACACATTCTCTGGTAAACTATTCCCAAGTGTCCCATGTTAGGAACAAATTATTGGGTTTGGATAGACCATGGCCTTGACCCAAAGAGAACATTTCTGTGTATTCTTGCCCTAGATGTAAATATCATACCATTACCTTCCATGTATATCAAGGTTATTGCTACGATTTTATAATTAGAAAGAATTCAATGCCTTAAAGCATTTGGAATTCCAATGTTAAAATGGCCTCAGGAGATCAATCCATATTTTGGCAGCAGCTTTCAAATTACTAAAAAGTTTTGCTAATTTAAAAAAGGTATCTTTACACAGTGACATTGAAGTTCACACAAATCTCCATGAAATGCTTTATACATAGCACCCACTTCAGCTAAATCTTCTAAACATGTAGGAGTCACCCTCTTGCTAATGATTAGCTTGGTAGGAGTTAATTCCTTAGATGGCTCATGTCCATGTAAGGAAGAACAAAAAGCAGTGGAGGGTAAGCTAGAATTAGAGTGAGGGGGCCCAGCATATCCTCTTTTCCTCCTTTTCTCTCTCGATCAGCTAAATACTAATTAAGTTGTCCCTGCATTGTAGGAAACGTGAAGAGTTGTTTTCAGTTAAAAAATAGGTAAGGAGGAGGGATTCAGAAATATTTTTTTCTTGGGGAACTGGAACGTCTGGTTATATCACTGGTATTTGTGTAAAACTTTGGTATAAAGTATAAACCTGGAGAAAGGGGAGCAAGGCTAATGAGAGCCCCCACAGGGACCGTTGGTTAAGATGGTGACATGAAAGATCCCTGGGGAGTCCATCTTGCCTTCAGACACTTCTGAGAGGGTCTAAAAGGGTACCAGATGAAATATGGATCAAGAAAACTAATGAGAAGCAGCAATAATCTCCTCTATACAGACAGGACTGTATAAGAAGATGTCTAGAAGTCGGTGAGTGCTTAGAGAGAGGATTCAATAAACAACAGGTTCTAAAATCAGTGAAGCTTTCAACCTGGCCTATTCAGAGCAGCACTGGGGGACAGAGGCAGGCCTCAATAGGTCCCTGCACAGGGAGGCAGGGCTCAGAATTCTTAGAGGCCTGAAATCAGCATCTCTCTCAAAGCCTCAGCAGAAGACAGGCCCAGTGTAGTTCCTGACTTGTCACCATACTGAGGCACTAAGAACTTTGAAGTCAGCACTTTAGAGACCTCAGTAGAAGGTTGTGTGTTCATCCTTTATGCCATCAGAGAAGTGATGACATGGTTTGCACTTGACTTTGTTTTGATTGAGGGAGGGCTGTGCAGGTCACCAGCCTCACTTCTCCTCCAGAGCCATCTGACTCCAATGACCAGATATTCATCAAGATGATTGGAGATGACCCAGGAGGAGGCAATTGGGGTTAACTGACTTGCCCAAGGTCACCCAGCTAGTGAGTGTCAAGTGTCTGAGGTGAGATTTGCACTCAGATCCTCCTGACTCCTATACTGGTGCTCTATCCACTGCACCGCCTAGCAGCCTGTAGAAAGTAGGACCAGTATAAACAAGTGGATCTGAGAGCTCAGACACATTCCTAGGAAGCCTGAAACTGTTTTGATTTCTCCCATTTGAATAGAACCCATCATGAACACAGCATGGGATGGAACCAACTTCAGATGTAAGGGCCAAAATTAGTTATTGAGTTGAGACACCAAGACAATGGAGGTAGAAATCAGAGTACATGGCAGAGGGTAGAGGTCCTCCCACCAGGTAGGAAAGCAACATTAACATGAAGATTGCAAAAGGGAAATGACAGGATAGGACCTCTCCACCTCATATCCTGGTCCTAGCCTACAGTCTCCATCTAGGATCTGAATCTATAGATGAACATAATCTAAATAAAATGAGGAAATACTATGGATTGAGAGAAACATAACTGGGTACAACCAGAAAAAAAATTAAATCTGAGACAAACGTGTGACATTAGAGAAAAGATTGGCTGAGCCACAGAGACTCTAAACATGTCTAGAAGAAAATCAAGCAAGAGATAAAAAAATAACATTAGAGCTCTTGACTTTTAAAAAATGGGAGGAAAATAAACAACTTAGAATAGAAATTGTAAGAGATTATCCGTGTAGAGGGGAGGAGCCAAGATAGTGGAGTAGAAAGACACACATATGCTAGCTCTTACCCCACAGCCATGAAATACCAGTAAAGAATAACTGTCAACAAATTCTAGAGCAACAGAAGCCACAGAACAACGGAGTGGCGGAGATTTTTATCCCAGAGAGACTTGAAAGACTGACGGGCAAGGTGTGTCACATATGCTACGCAGAGCAGAGTCTTGCCAAAAGGAGCAGATCTGAGCAGACTTCAGAGATAGAATCTCCATCAGCAGCACAGATCCCTCAACCCATAGGCACCAAAGGTCAGTGAGAGGGTCTTTTTGGCTGGCCGAGAGGGGAACAGGGTGTCCCCATAACTCGGATCTCCTCAGGAGGCAGCAGCAGAGGCAGCAGCAGACAGCGGCTCTCAAGCATATAGTAACCCGCATCCATTGTGGAAGGTCTCATTGTAAAGCCACTGAGGGAACTGAACCCTGTGTGGTGGCACACAGAATCTGGCAGCTTCTACATTAAGGGATTGACGGGCTTAGAATGGGATATTTCAGGGGTCAAAGGAACTGGGATTGAAACCAAAAATCACCTACCCAGCAAATCTGAGTGTAATACTTCAAGGGAACAAATGGTCATTCAATGATACAGATGACTTTCAATCATTCATATTGAGGAAAAGACCAGATCTGTAGAGAAAAATTTGACTTCTCATGATAAGAATCAAGAGAAGCATGAAAAAGTAAACAGGAGAGGGGAGGAACCAAGAGGGTGGAGTGGAAAGATTCACATATGCTAGCTCGGAACCCACAGCCCATAAAATAAAGAGGAACTCCCAACAAGTTCTGGAGCAGTGGAAGCCGTGCAGCAACAGAGTGGAGGAGAGTTCTGTTCCAGAGAGCCCTGAAAAACCGACACCAAAGGTCCATTGCTTACTGGACCCAGAACAGAGCCCAGCCCTGCCCTCGCAGTGTGGCACTGAGAGGAGCAGATCTGAGCAGGCTTCAGGGACAGAATCTCCAGCTGCCACAAAGGTCCCTTTGCCCACAGATACCACAGGTGGGTGAAAGACACTTTTTGGCTGGCTGAGGGGGAAGCGGGGTGTCTCCATAACTCAGGCGCCCTTGGGAGGCAGCAGCAGAAGCAGTGGGGGACAGGGGCTCCCAGGGTGGGCAGGACCTCTGATCCATAATTGAAGGTCTCTGAATAAACACCCTGAGGGAACTGAGCCCTGTGAGGCAGCCCTGCCCCCACCTAAGCACCTGAACTTTAATCTCACACTGAATAGCAGCCCCGCCCCCTCGCTGAAAGCCGGGAGGCTGGGAAGCAGCATTTGAATCTCAGACCCCAAGCACTGGCTGGGTGGATCTGGAGGCGAGGTGGGTGTGGACAGGAGTCTCACAAGTCAAGTAACTGGCTGGGAAAATGCCCAGAAAAGGGAAAAAAGTAAGACCATAGAAGG
>CM053769.1:585863524-585880522 GCA_028658325.1 Potorous gilbertii | reverse complement strand
GGTCAAGGAGAAAATATTGTAAACAGCTAGAAAGAAACAATTCCAGTATTGTGGAAATACAATCAGGATAACACAAGATCTAGCAGCTTCTACATTAAGGGATCGAAGGGCGTGGAATAGGATATTCCAGAATTCAAAGGAACTAGATCTCAAACCAAATTATGGCACTCAAAACTGAACATGGCACTTCTAATGTCCTCCTCCATTCTAAACAAAAACAAAACTAAGATCGAATTAGTTTCCTTAGCTCATAGCTAAGTGGTGCAGTGGTAAGAGTACTGGAGCCAGAGTCAGGAAAACCTACATTCAAATCCTGCCTTAGACATTTCCTAACTCTTTGGCCCTGAGCAAATCACAGTTTCCCCATCTGTAATGGAGATAAAAATAGCACTGACCTTCTAGGATTGTTGTGAGAATAAAAAGAGATGATTTTGTAAACTGCTTAAAAAATCTTAAAGCACTATATAAATGTCGACTACAGCTAGCACTCATAATATGCAATTGACATATTGAATTTACAGTCAAATTCTTTGAGTACCATCATGCAGCCAGCTACAAATCTATCAGCTATTGTTTTATTCAATGTTTTTCCATCTTGTCTATAAACATATTAGAGTTTTGCCAAATATCTTTTAAATTTTTTATTGATGCCATTATTTTCAAGTATAACTCCTTCTCCTCCCCTACCCAGTGAACCATCCCTTATAACAAAATAAAAAGAAATAGAAATGAGAGAAAATAGTTCAACAGAAATTGCTACATCAACTTAGCCTGATAATATATATATTACGTTCTAATTCCATAGTCCCCTACTTCTGCAAAGAAGAGAGGAATGTGTATTTTCTCTTCTCCAAAGATAAAGTTGTTTCTTATATTTATACACTGTTGACTTTGGGTTTTTGTTCTTTCCATTTACATTGTTACAGTTACTGTATATATTGTTTTCATAGTTCTGTTTAATTCACCTTGAATCAACGTGTATCAGCCTTTCTACACTTTTCTGAACTCTTCAGATTCATTGTTTCCATACAACAGAGTAATATTCAATTCATGTACCACTATTTGTTGTACATTTCCATATAGATAGAAAGTAACATTGTTTTCAGTTCTTTGTCATCACAAAAAAGTATTGCTATGAATACGTATGTGGTTGTCAACCATCTTGGCAAAATCCAGATATACTATGTTACAGCACTTCCCTTCTCCATTAGTCTTATGTTTGTAGTATTTTCCTCCTCCATCGGGATAGTATTCCCACCAAAAAAGGAAATGGGTTTCATTTGATCTAACACAGGAGGTCTTTACCTGGAGAATTTGTGAACTTTAAAGATAGATAGATAGATAGATAACTGTATTTCAACATAATGCTTTCTTTGGTAAACCTACTTATTTTATTTTCTCATTTAAAAATGCAATGTTGAGAATGGGTCAATGGACTTCAACAAATCGCCAAAGGATTCCATAATGACAAGATTAAGAAACCCTGATCTAATGTGTTCTTAGTGAAACCTTGCTCTCTCTCTCTCACCAAAACTAACCTCTCCTCTCTCCAATGTATTCTAGCAAGCAGCTGACACAATTATATTCCTGAGGTACCTCTCTGATTACATCATTTTCCTATTCAAAATCTTCTGTGTGTCTGAATGGTATTTAGGATAAAATATAGCTTCATTATGAGAGTATTCAAAACCACTGTCTGGCTTCAGCTTGACCTTCCAGTCATACTCCTTTTCTCCAACTCTATATCCTAGACAAACTAGGTTACTAGTCATTCTCAGATTATGTTCTAGGTAGCTCTTATCTCAGATCTCATTAGAGGAAGGTAGGCGGTATAGCAGATTGGGCCTGGATTCTGGAAGACCTGAATTCAGATCCTGTCTGTGCCTCTTATTAACTGTGTAACCCTAAGCAAATCATTTAACTTCTATTTGTCTCAGTTCTCCCAACTGTAAAATGAGATAGTAAATGAGATATTTGTAAAGCAGTTAAACACAGTGCCTGGCATTTATTCCCTTCTCCCTTTCTTCATCCTGTTCTCTCCTGCCTTTCTGCATTTGTACAAGATTTTCCTCTCCCCAACTCCCTCCCTTCAGCCCTTGTTGGAGACTTGGAGTGCTTAGATTCCTTTGGTCCCGAGAAAAATATCCCCTAAATAAAATCAATCCTTTATTTCCCAACATTGACTTCTCCAATAGACTTGGCAGGTTCTAATTTTTTTTGCAGATATCTATGTGCAGATCTTAGAGGCAACACTATGATGTGAACAGAGTACTTCTCTCAAAGTCAAGAATATTTGAATTTCAAACAATTCTGACCCATACTGGCTATGTTCTTTTGGGCAAATCATTTAACTCAGGTGCCAATAGGCATTGGTAAAAAGAGTTCCTTATCAGAAGCTCACTATACTAATGAAATCATAAATGATTTTGTCTGTTTATTTGCTTGTTTTTAAAAAAGGATGGATCTTATATGCCTACTAGATTGCAATTGGATAGATAGGTGGTATGGTGGATAGAGTACTAAGTCAGAAATCAGGAAGACCTGAGTCGACATTAAGCCTCAGACACTTACTAGTTGTGTGATCTTGGGCAAGACACTTAACATCTATCTCCTTCAATTTTCTGACCTACCTCCCAAGGATGTTGTGAGAGTAAAATGAGGTAATATTTACATAGCACTTTGCAAACCTTAAAACAGTATATAAATGTTAGCTTTAAGAAAGTAATATTAAAATCTTATAATTGTTCCAAATATTTAGTACCTTCATTTTCAAAAATTTTTAGAATCAATCCCCCAATGCCCTAAAAATTGTGTTGACTGCAAAACTGACCTCTTTGGTGTTTTGATCTAGTTCATATGTTTTCTCTATCCCTGCTTTCTTTAATTACATTTTTACTTCCCCATGAAGTACATCAGGAAGTGTGATGTACAATCCAAATGCAGTAGCTCCACTATTATTGGTGAAAATGATCTTAATAGATCTTTTCCATTTTTTTGTAGGCCTGTTGTCCTACTTCCAAGGTCTTTAAATGTTTTTGTGATACCTCACTTTATTTTTCCTTCAACATTTCTGTAATTTTGTTTTTCTATGCACCACTTCTTGCTGTCTTATCAAATCTCCCTATCTCAACTTCCAGAACTCTTCTCCACAAGATTTTATAAACAAATTTTTATTCTAAAATAATGTTACCTTCAAGTATCATATTCCTTCACTAAACAAGAAGATCAAGAGTATGCTGGCTGAGGCAATTTCTGGGTTCCCCTGGACTCTTTCTTGCAGTAAATTATTTAGATCAGTAAAACTTATTTAGGAAATGATGGCAGACAGTGTTAGTGTTGGCCATTTTATCAGTTTCCCATTTTGGAGTATCGGAAGGTTGTTTGAGCATGGTAGAGTAGCTTCACTTACTTAGTATTATTTCTCATTTTTTTCCTTCTAATTTGCCATGAATTTATATCTTTAAGAAATTGAAGCACAATTAATTCGCAACTTAGTTCCATAGTGGAAAACAGTAATTTCATGTTAGTCTGTAACAAATTTTTACTTTTTAAAATATTTATTTATTATTTACATTTTTATTTTATTTATCTATTATTTTATTTATGTTACATTTATATTTTATTTATATATAATGTTATTTATTTATATGTTTACCATGTCTAGTATCTCTAGTACCATTGGTCTCCCTTGTTTCTTACTTTGAAATCTTGTTTTCCAGCATATTTTCACTATTCTCCCTTATGGTCAGTTTCATTAAGACCACAGAACATTAAAAATATATGTTGATTTAGTTTGTACAGTCTTATCAAGGTCTCCATAGAATTGTTCTCTCTTCCTTCACTGCAAAGGATGTTACAGCAGAGGCTGCAATAATCTTAATGGAGTTATTTCTTACCAATGTTTATTATCATGAGCATTTAAATTTTATATGACCAAGAGCCCCATGAAATCATGTTTCTTGTAGCCTGCAGAATAAATTTATTTCCACAGATTCTTTCGTTTGCCTTCTCAATGAGAACCTGTGAACCCTCCTTCCATTTAGTTGGCATTTCCTTCTATCTTTTGGTTTCATTTATGGCAAGAATGAAAAGCTTAATTTGTTTCTTACACTCATTTAATATGTCCATTCACTGGCCATGGGACAATGATCTCCCATTTAGAATACCAAATGCTAATATATTGACTATCTAAAAACTGCGATGGTTGGTACCCAATTCTGCTACTGCTCCTAGAGAGGCAGAAGGGATTCTCTAGGAATTCTGTCTTCTCAATATAAGATAACATGGTTTCAACTGGGTCTTCAAAATGATCATGGATATTTTAGCCCAAAAGATAATGGGTCCTGAGGTCACCCTGAGCAATTGCTAACAGTGCATCAGTGTGATTTGAATGTTGCAGACACAATAACAAATCATTAATTCAAGCTCCATGCATTCCACATTGGCTATAATTCTGACATATATTAAAAGTCCAAAATAATTTCCAACTTTGAGAATTCCAAAGATCTTATAAATAAGGAAAAATCAGTTTAATATCAGTAACCAAATTAAGACTTCCTTCAAAATGCCTTTAACTGCTAGAACTTTTATAAGCAAAAAGGCCTTTTATGAATTAGATATATTATTATGTAATTAAGGTCTAATAGGAATTTTATTTATTAATACCCATTTTAACTTCCTTTTTAATGTACACTATATCTGAAAGTACTAAATGTACTCTACAAATGTTCTATAATTTCGATTTTTCCTAATGTAAACTGATCTTCTCTCTACCCCACCAATGTTATTCAGGCAAGAGGTTGACAAATTGAGGGAGGGTAGAAATTTCTAAGTCCAATAATTAGTAGGTGTTTCATATTACCATGGCCTCCTAGGCAGAGAAACGAAGCCATTTAATTCATACAGCAATAAATCCACCCTTCTCTTAAGAGACACATAGTGATTGGTCATCAAACTTGCTGTTATACCAGATAGAAGGGTGGGGAAAGAGATGCAGATGGTTTTGGGCATGATTCTGTATAACGAAGTCCAATATCTCCTACTGGATCTCTTCCAAAGGAAGGGTCAAATTCACAACCTTCTCACAAAATTCCCTGGCCTGAACCAGTTTAAAATGTGATTGATGTTTAACAAAATAAATGAAAAATATTATATAGCATAGATAATGTTGATTTGTGGTTTTCTAAATAAATATGCCTCAAGAATCTATCTCTATTGAGTTTGTCACCACTGACCTACAAGATATCTTTGTCCAAATATTTCATCAGCACCTGAAATGCAACATGTTCAGAAAGTATCTATGATTCCTGATTGTTTTCTCTTGCTAACGAGGCAGGAAGGTGTTTATTCAAAACTGACCTGTCCATTAGAAAGGGATGACATGCCCCACATGGTCAACCCATTTGGTTCATAGCTTATAATACTAAGAGCACAATTTTTCCAACTCTCAGGTAAAGAATTGGAGGTGAGGAACTGATTCTAAAGACTGCAACAAAAGAGGTCATGATGGGTGACCTAAGTAGATTACAAAAAGTGGAACATAAGAAAGATGCACATAGTACTTTTTCTCCTTTCTAGCAGACAGAGCAATGGTCCAGTTCTGTCCCATTCCTTTCTCTGTAACTCCAGACCAGGACCAGCTTCTCTCTGTTTATCTTATTTCCTTCAGCCAGGTCAGAGGCCATATCGCCCTCTCTCTTCTGTGGCTCTATGCCAGGGGTGCTGTCTGAATCTAATTCCATTCTCTTTCCTTCTTTCCATCATGTGTTAAAAGAGCCCAAGAATTGCTGATAGGAAAAGAAATCCTTTCCTAGGTAATTAATGGAAGAAACACTTTGTTCTTAACTGTGTCTAGAGGTTCTCTACACATAGTAGTCACTTAATCAACATGATCTTATTAAGCAACTGTTATTCAAATACTATACCAGATGCTCAGGAAACAAACACAATGAATGAAACAATCTCTGCCCTCAAGAAGTTTACATTCTTAGATAGGGAAGATGGGTATAAATATCAAAGATATAGACATAGTTACAGACAGATATGAATATTAACATAGATGTTGATATGGACATGGACATAGACCTAGATACAGATAGGAATGATATAGACAGAAACAGCTATACATATGGATATAGACATAGACATAGATAGCTATGGATATGGATATAGATATAGACACGAACATAGAAAAAGACAGATATGAATATGGATATAGATGTGGATGGAGATAGAAATGCATACATATATATGCATAAACAGAAAAAATAAAAAGAGAATAAATACAAGTAGAGGTATATACAAGGTACTTTGGGATAGAGAGCACTAGCAATTGGGGAAATAGGAAAGGCTCCATGTAAAAGGTAGTGCTCGACCTGCCTCTTCAATGAATGGAGGGATTCTATAAGGCAAAGGTAAAGAGGCAGAATATCCCCAAACTTAGAGGATAGCCTTCAATGATCTCCAAGGTCTCGATAAGATCTTATAATCTATGTATTTAGATTGGCAATAGGTAGCACAGGGAGTTGCAGGGAGGAGGGATGAAAGGCAGAACCATAGTCCCAAAGGAACCAGGGTATTGGGCAGAGAAACAAGACAGGGAATCAAGCATAGAGGACAAGACAGGAACCCAGTTATTAAAACTGCGGTACAAGGCATAAACTTGGTCAGAAAAGAATAAAGGCATAAAGACTGGTTACTTGAATAGGAGTATAACTTTTTGCTGAGCTACTGAGTTCATTTGGGCCTCCTTCTTTTTCCAAGGACAAGTTGCTCCCAGAACCAGATCTGGAGCTAAGCTTGTGGTTGGAAGTTAAGCAGCCCCAGTTCTTGAGAATGAAGGCATTCAGGAGAAGAGAGTCAGGCCAGTCATTGCTGGTTTTATGGCACACTGGATCCACATATCACATGGAACCTTTGTTCTCTCAGCCAAGCTTCCTTGACTTTCATTCAGTAGAACACAGACAAATCTCCTTTTTTAGAGCCTACCATGGTGACTACAATGGAGGTCACAATAGCATCATTGCTCATGTGATCCTTAGAAATAGCAGCCAGTAAGTGAAGAGTAGATTGGCTCTTTGCCCTGCCACCCAAGGGCAGATAGACAATGTAGAGGGAATTCTTTCTGCTTCATCCTGCAATCATAGTGTATGGGAGGGTTACATGTGATTTGGGGAATGTTAAAGTGATTAATGTCAGGACCATTTCTTTATAATCTTTCTAAAGGCTAGGATTTGCATCCAAAAGTCCAGTTGAGATCGAAAAATGACATCACTAGGTAGATTGTTGGGATTATATATTCTTCCTACTGTTTTAATTAGTAGCCTTGACAGTGTGCAACTGCATTTTTTTCCCCCAAAATTTCATTAGAAGGTAGTGAGGCTTTGGTTTGCTTTTTTTAGAGGTCCATTTATTACTTTATTAAACTGCCAAATTTTAACAAAAAAAAAAAGACCTACTAAATTTCCCATCTTATATAAAACCTGCCCTTGATTTTGCTGGGACAGAATGATTATAAGATGAACTTCAAAAGAATACTTCATAATGTCATGAAAAGGCAGCTGGTGATTTAAGGACCTTTTGGAATACATTGGAATGTACCAGAATTGAGGTGGAGACAAGTAAAATTATGCATACCTATGAAGAATATAATAGTATATAGACTTAGAGGTCGAAATTATCCTTTGAGTATCCTAAGAAGGATTCCTTCAGTTCAGGCAATGCCTTGTCAAGGAATGTAACTACTATCTCAAGTCATACCATATCCCCAGGGACATGACTTGGAAAAAGATTAATGGAAAAAAATCTTACAACCTATACCCCTGCCCCTGGCTCCTTACACTCAAATAAATAGATTAAAACTCACAAGCACATGTGAAGTAATAGAGCCCACATTGATTGCTGTGTCTTAGGCAAATATGTCCCACATAAAAAGTCACTCCAGATTTCTTCCCATTTCATCTTCCCATGATCTAGTGGATAGAGTACTGAACTTCAGAGGACCTGAGTTCAAGTCCTGCCCCTAACACACATTACCTACGTGACCCTGGGAGAATAATTTAACCTCTGAGTCTGTTTCCTTCTTATAAAATGGGGATAAAAAAATACTAGTTATGATCAAATGACATAAATGTATGGAAAGCTGTATAAGTGTCAGTTACTATCACTCACATTTGACTTGAAAACCACGCTAGTGGTCACCAAGAGTCCCATTTCTCTGAAGCCAAGGCAATTTCCCTAACAAAAAAATGGCAGAGTAGAGTTAGTATGGTGTATTGTTTTGTTTTTTGTCTTTGGCAGAGAATTCTTGTATTTCATGTTGAAAAAGAAAAGATAACATACACATTATAGAAGTCAATCAATCGGGAGGGAGGAGCCAAGATGGTGGAGTAGAAAGATTCACATATGCTAGCTCTGAACCCACAGCCCATAAATTATCTATAAGGAGGAGTTCCCAACAAATTCTGGAGCAGTGGAAACCGCAGAAGTCAATCAATCAATCAGCAAGAATTTATTAAGTGCCTCCCATGTGCCAGGCACTGAAATGCAAAGACAAAAATGAATGAGAAGCTTATATTTTATGGGGGAGATAGCACATACACATATACAAAATAAATACAAATTCATTTCAAGTCCAAAGTGCTAAATCCCAAATCATATTGTAAAAGGTATACACAGCTCCCTTGTACATACATATACACACAAACACATACACAGCTGCATGAGTATACCTCAGATGAAAAATCTCTCAGAAGACTAGCCTGAGTCCCTATTTTAATTGGGAGAAAGTTAGTGGATCAATCTCTACCTACGAAATCTTTTACTCACACATATGTATTAGTGTATATAAAATAAGACAGAGAGAGAGAGAGACTAACCAAGGGTCAGAACTCACTTCAAGGTCATTTACTCCCTTGGTATTCCTCTTGTTAACTTTCATTCCTTCTGGACTAGATCCTGTTCTGTCTGGATCTTTGGTACTTAGTTGACACACAAACATTCTAGAGACTGGTGAGTCTACAAGACATCTTGGTAGTGTAATATTTGCCCTACCACCTCTTTTTTGAATGAGTCAGGGAAGGCTTCCAAAATTACCTGAGACAGATTTTTGATAATTTTCCAGTGGGACTAAGGCTATCAATTATCTCTCAAATCTTTCCTCTCCCTATCTACAAGAACCAGTCATTCAGTCAATAAGTGTTTACTTATTAATAACTATGTGCCAGGCACTCTTCCAAGTGCTTTATAAGTATTACTTCATTTAATATTCACTAGAACCCTAGGAAATTGGTACTACTATCCCCATTTTACCAACAATGAAGCTAAGGTAGAGGTGAAGGGACTTGTCCAGGATCACACAACTAGTGAATGACTGAGGCAGGATTTGAACTCAGGTCTTTCTGACTTCAAATCTAGTGCTTTACCTACGGCACCACCGAGCTGCTCAAGTACCTAATAGATTGCCTAATACCTATTATGTACACATATAGCCCTGCCTTAGGTATTCTGAGGTATATAAAAAAGTATAAAACTTATGGAAGTGAACATTGAAAACTAAAAATAAATAAATTAATAGTTTTTGTTAAAGTATGGCATAGTCTATGCTTCCTTACAATCTAGCTCAAGAAACAATACAGACATTTAAAACAATAATGAAAGTTATTTCCTAAGCTAGAACAGGTATACCATATACAACAGGCATCTGGGTAGCCTGGAAAGAGCACTACACCTGGAGGCAGGAAGACCTGAGTTCAAATTCTGCTTCAAAGATTTGTTAGCTATATGAACCTGGGAAGTCACTTAATTTCTGCCTCAGAGATTACCATTTGTAAAATTATGATAAGAATAGCCCCAACTTCACAAGGTTGCTGTGAATATCAAATGAGATAATATTTTTAAAGCAACTTTAAATGCTATGCAAATACTAGTCATTAGTGCTCTTATACCACAGTGCTGTGACCAATATTGTTTCACAACATTATTAATGCACCATCATTTAACCCCACTATAATACTGTTTGGCCAATTACCTGAGACACAAATTAGAAGGTCAGCAAAAATCAGAGTTATCATAACGCATAAACAGTAATGTTTGGCTTCCCTGAGCATCAGTTTGATTACCCTTGTAAAATTGTTTGTTGAATGAACATTCTTTTCCCCTAACAATGTTTGTGCCTAAACATCATTACCTGCCCCACTCTTCTACTAACATCATGTTTTCCTGGAACCATTGGGTAAAATTAGGCTAGGTATGACTACATGTTGTGTCTAATGAGTGGTAAAGAGAACAAGCAATATAGGAGTTCCTTGGAAACAAAAATCATTGTGGTCTCAGTCCAACAGGAAATGTGTCACATAGTTAATAAGCATCATCCATAGTGTCCAAGGCAGAATTTCAATCCAGTTCTTCCCTGCTTCAGTTCTAAAGTCATGTCTACCACACTGCCTCTTGTGAAGCTTTATTTTAGTTTAAATAAATAAAGTTTATTTAGCTTAAATAAATAAGTCTTTTTTTGAAAAATAAAGTAAGTTGGGACTAATATGAAATATGATTTTGAATGCCAGTCTCTATCTTCTATGCAGAACATCTCTTTTAGACTTATTCCTAACCTCATTTTCTGTTTCTATACTCACAATACTAAGGTCAGTAGTATCTATGAGCCACACTAACATCCATCCCTTAAGTCTTTTCTTTGAGCCCTCCCCTTCAATATCCAGGCACCTGGAAGGCAAGCAAAGATTCAGGAGACAAGAAAGAATCTCTTCACAAACAAAGGTTCCATGGTTATGAAGGCGAATGTTGTTTCCCCCTATTCATTCACAGAAACTGGGCTATTGTGGAGAGAGATTCAGTGGACAAGGAAATGAGGCATTGAATATTCATTGGACAACCAAGTACTTCAGTAAAATGAACATGGATGGCCAAGGAAGGATTCTGGGTAATCTCTAAATTTGCATTTCAATTGCAAAATACAAATTAAACCCAAAGTTATCAAAGAAAAGATGAAGATCAAAGTAATTCAACACTCCTGAAAAGGAAGAGATTAAAGAAAGTGAATCAAACATGATTTTAAAGAGATATTAAAAGGTGTTAATGCAGGCTAATGAAGGGGGGGGGAAAGGAGATGCTCAATTAGCATTTCCATCAAGAAGGGGAGCTTTTTGCAGCCTCCCCAACATATCAAGGTTTGAATTCTACCTCTTATTAAAAGAAAGCTTTGAAAATTTTAAAAGGCAGAATAGATTAAAAATAGATTTATGATAATTACTTCTCCATCCATAATAGTATCAATTTATCTTTATGCTCTGAAAACCAAGTCTAATAATACAGATCCACAAGGCAGCCCCAAGCATTCTTTGAAGTGTGGTAGAGAAAATGAAGAGGAGATGGAGGAGGTACTGATCCACAATGGGGAACCTTAGAACAGCCGAAGGAGTTTTCTACTTTACTTTCCCCTTTTTGATTTACATTTCATAGAAATTATGATGAGAAAAAAATAAACTATTTTCCCCTTATACCAAGGTCATCATGGGAACAAAGAAGAGTGTCAACCAGGAGAGATGGTGCCCAGGACCAAGATATCTACACGCTTATGTGACCTTTGTGACTGTAACGTTATCTAGCACTAGGTTCCCAAAATATTTTACATATGCTATATCATTTGATTCTCACGAGAACCTTGTACGATAGGTGATGTTATTATTTCCATTTTAAGTGTATCTGGCACACATTTCTTCTGATAATCATTCTAGGAATTGGTTGGGTACAAATCTTATCCCACCTTCTTCTGTGATAACCAAGTTTCTTTGTTCTGACATCCTTGCCTGTCAATTTCTCTTAGAGGTAACCTTTATCTTTGAAAATCCTGTGCTAATGTACATATGTATAGTGGTGGGAGTGAAGGAGGGGATGATTATGGTGATGTCTGCCTAACTGAAAGACTTCCAGAGGGGAATGATGCAAAAGCCCCCTTATTTCTTTTCTTTTTTAAATATTTATTTATTTTTAGTTTTCAATGTTCACTTTTATAAGATTTTGAGTTTTAAATTTTCTCCTCCTCCTTCCCTTTCTCCCTCCTCAAGACTGTGTGCAATCTGATATAGGCCATACATGTGAAATCACATCAAACACATTCCCACATTGGTCATGTTGTACAGAACAATTAGGACCAAAGAGAAATATCACAAGAAAGAAGAAACAAAAAAAAGAGAGAGAGAGAATAGTGTGCTTCAATCTGCATTCAGACTCTATAGTTCTTTCTCTGGATGTGAATGACATTTTCCATCATGAAATTGTTAGATCATTGTTGAGCAGAGCAAAGTCTATCAAAGCTGGTCCTCACACAATGTTATTCATACTGTGTACAACGTTCTCCTGGTTCTGCTCTCTTCACTCAGCATTAGTTCATGCAAGTCTTTCCAGGTTTTTCTGCTCATCATTTCTTACATTCATATACCACGGCTTGTTTAGTCATTCCCCAATTGATGGACACCCTTAAATTTTCAATTCTTGTCTACCACAAAAAGAGCTGCTATAAATATTTTTGTACATGTAGCTCCTTTTCTCATTTTTATGATTTCTTTTTGATGCAGATCTAGAAGTGATATTGCTGGGTCAAAAGGTATGCACAGTTTTACAGCTCTTTGGGCATGGTTCCAAATTGCTTTCCAGATTGGTTGGATCAACTTACAACTCCACCAACAACGCATTAGTGTTCCAATTTTCCCATATCTTCTCCAACATTTATCATTTTCCTATTCTGTCATGTTAGCCAACCTGATAGGTGTTAGGAGGTATCTGAGAGTTGTTTTGATTTGTATCTCTCTAATCAATAGTGATTTAGAGCATTTTTTCAAATGATTATAGAGAGCTTTAATTTCTTCCTCTGAAAACTGTCTTTTCATATCCTTTGATCATTTTTCCTGCATTTGCTTTGAGCAGTTTCAATTCTGCTTTGCTCATAGAACACAAAACCTTCTCTGATGTGGGCACACTATACTTAGCAGTCTTGTGACAGTATCTTCTATGTCACACAATCAGTTCCAAAGTTCTTAAGAGAGACCTTGAGAGTGTCCTTGCATTGCTTCTTCTGAACCTTAGTAATCTATAACTGAAATGATTTAATCCCATTCCCCTGCCCCTCATTTCTTCACTCAGGTTCTTATACATTCTTACGTCTCTTAATCCTCCCCCTTATCATCCTTCTCTCCCAAAGTTGCCTTGTTTTGCTAGAGATTATTCCCTTCCCAACTCTACCATACTATTCTTTTCTTAAATAACACCCCTTCTCTTTATACCAGCTTATTTTCCTGTTAAATTTAGTGTATTTCTACACCAAGTTTTTTGAGTGTAATTCTCCTTTTCCTAGTTCAGCTAAGATTGATCATGTCTACTCCCTTCACGCCATCACCTACATTTGTATATACTTCTCTGGTACATATCAATTATGAAAAAAATGTACTTTCCTTTCACTTCTTCCTTATTTATTCCTGAAATAGTTATTCTCTGGAATATCCTCTTTTTCTTTCTTCTCTTACAACAAAGTGGAATGAAATCATTTTCAGATTTTACGTTTGTCTTTTCCCCTCTATGAGCCTTGAACACAATGGAATATTGAAGGGACACTTACCTTTTTTGTCCCTATTGGACACGTCACCATTTATCAATTTCCAGTTGCTTAAATGTATGTTGCTTTCTAGATTTCCCTTCTCTCCTATATTTATGTTTCAAAGACTCTACTGTGACATTTTAAAAGATTAAAAAGGCATCATTTCTGGGTAATTTAATAATTTTATCAATAAGGTCAGAAGGTTATTAATAAAAGAATGGTCATTTGGCTAGCTCTCCCAGACCAGACAATTATGGCAGTGGGGCTTACAGTTCATATACCCTTCAAAACAGTAGTGGTTGATGGGGTTGAGAGTGACCTTTGCACAGAGAAATTATCTCTACTCAATCCACCTTCAGCTATACCAGATCACTCCCAGCCTTGACTATCTAGACAAAAGGATCTGTCTCCATCCAAGCTTGAGCAAAACACAATGGGCTTTACCACTTTACATTAAATTCATTGCAAGGTTGAGTGGGATCTAACAAGATCTAGGAGAGTCAATGCAATCTTATTATCAGTAGTGTCCTTCAAGAGGAAATTTTTTTAAAATAAGGAATTTAGAAAAAAGAAAGAGCCTTCTGAATCTCCCCAAGATATTGGTTATTAATAATCATTTCTCATACTACCAAGTTCTGATCATTTTTCACAGGAATACTTAAAAGTCTTCTTTTTAAGGGTCCACCCCACACACACACTCAACTGTACCCCCATCCTCCACCCTCTTACCCCTTTAAGATTATACAGTTTTACAAGTTTAGCTATTGTTGTTAGCCTTTGCCTTTTGCCTTTTGGAATATACTATTTCCAGATTTTCTCTCCCTAATAGTAGTTGCAGCATTATCTTATATAACCTTATGTGCAGTTTCTTGATTTTAGATTATGACATTCCTTAGGGTTTTCAAATTGTGGTTTCTTCCAGGAGGTATTTAAGGAGGAGTGAACTCTTCTTGTTTTCACTTTGCCCTCTGATTCTAACAGATATGGGTAATTGTCTTTTGATTTCTTGAAAGATGGTATCCTGGTTTAGTCTGGCCATGATTTTCAGGGAGTCCAGTGAGTCTTAAATTACTTCTCCTCCACGTATTCTCTAGATTAGTTGTTTTTGATAGTAGATGCCCTATATTTCCTTCTTTTGTTCATATTTTAACTTTGTTCCTATAGTTCTTATTATCTCAGTGAATCATTAACTATTATCCACTTCATTTGATTTCTCAGGGAGTCTACTACACAGATAATCTCTTTTTTTATTAAATTTTTATTTTTCATTTTTAACACAGTTTATAACAGATAAAACAATTCAAACTTTTGGTCAGGTGATACTTCTTTTTAAAGGATTTACAATATATACCACAAAAGAATTTTTTTAAAACATTAACCAACTGAGACACAAATAATATTTATGTTGCTAACTTCACAAATTCTTGACCTAATTGCCTCCACAGTATTACTAAGAGTTAAAGGACCCTAACTTATTGCTGTTGGTCTAAAATCTTATGCTTAATAATTTAATTTTTGACTTAACCTCAGATATTCCCCTACCAATAATCTATAATTGAATAGATCTAGTATTAAGTTTACAAACCTTTTGACTGGAAATTGCCACCAAGAGTAGGGACATTGCAGGGATACAATATCTCCCCAAATTCATGTCATTTTCAGGCAGGATTGGATTGTCCACTTTCATGCAGTCAGGCTTAAAGTCTGCCAGGTATCAGTGGGGAAATTAAGTCAGGAGAACCCTACCTCAGTCCAGGCTGAAAAGCTGCACTCCCACCCTTCCCATGAGATCACTTTTGCAGTTCATACCAGCATCTTACTGGCTTACTGGTATCATGGATTGGAGGCTCAAATTGCCTTTCTTTTCATCCATACCTGGAGTTAGACTCAGAAGAACATCACTTAATAGTCCCATAGCACCTAAAAGTGGCAAGTTCCAATAACCAAGTTTCAAATATGATTATAATTTCACTTTGGCTAAGGAACATCTTTTGAGGCAAGTCTTAAGTGGCTTACATGCCTCTCTATACATGTTCTAGTTCCTGATTAAATAGCAATCATAAAATCAAATTTACCATTAAAACCTTAACTTTTCCATTAATGCCAAATTTTACCAAAGGTTACCTTCCTCTAGGAAATTTAGACTGAAATTCTTTCCCCCAAACTAAAGATGTCACTGATTTATTCTCAGTAATTAATTCAGTCACTTGTTTTAATACTAATTGCTTTTACCTCATTTTGTAACTTGTCCAATTTTTCTCCCCATCACTCCCCTCCCCCCACTTCCTAATACCTTGCATTCTGATTATTCCTTACTTCAATGTACCCTCCCATCTATCACACCTCACCTTTCCCATATCCCCATCTTCTCTCTTTTCTTGTAGGGCAAGATAAATTTCTATACCGCATAGCCTGTAGTTCTTATTTCCCAATTATATGCAATAAAAATTCTCAACATTTGTTTCTAATACTTTGAATTCCAAGTTCTCTCCCTCCCCAATCCCACTGAGAAGGGAAGCATTTCAATACAGACTAAATATGTGTTCTTTTGCAAAAGACTTCCATAATAATCATGTTGTGTAATACTAATTATATTGCCCTCTGTCTTACTCTATCCCCCCTTATCTTTTTTCTCCCCACTATTGACCTTGTCCCTTCTCAAAAATGTCTATTTCTAATGATCCCTTCCTCCCATTTGCCCTCCCTTCTGACATCCCCCTCACCTCGCTTGCTGCCTCCTCTCCTACTTGCCTGTGGTGTTATATAAATTTTCATATCAAGTTTAGTGAGTATGTTATTCCCTCCTTCAGTCACATGTGGAGAGAGTAGCTTCATTTTTCCCCTCTCCTCTTCTCCCTTTTCTCATCCTTTGAGTAATTTCTTATCTTTTTTATGAGTTATAGCCGATTCTGTTCCATTTCTCCCTTTCTCTTCCAGGAATTTTCCCCCTTCACCCCTTAATTTTTATTTTATTTTATTTTTTTATGTGGATATCTCCTCTTCTGATATAACACAACTTGTACTCTCTATTTATATATGTGTATGTATGTGTATATATGTACACTCTCTCCATCTACCCAAATACTGAGAAAAGATTCAAGAGTTAAAAATATTTTCTTTCCTTGTAATAATGTAAACAGTTTAGCTTTAGAGAGTCTTTTATGATTTTTCTTTCCTGCTTACTTTTTCTTTTTCTTTTTTTTTTTTGAACTCTGGGAAAAATACCTGAAAAGTAGATACTAAAAGTACATGTTCCTTCTTTTTTTCATTTCCATATCTTTTACTTTTATTTTTTTGATGTTAAAATCTTTTTTTAAATAAATTTATTTATTTAACTTTTTACATTCATTTTCACAAAATTTTGGGTTCCAAATTTTCTCCCCATTTGTCCC
>CM053769.1:585793904-585863024 GCA_028658325.1 Potorous gilbertii | reverse complement strand
ATTCTCTTCCATTTTGTCATTCTTTTGGTTTTGTTTTGTGATTTCTTGGTTTCTCAGAAAGTCACTGGCCTCTATCTGTTCCATTCTAATTTTGAGAGAGCTATTTTCTTCAGTGAACTTTTGCATCTCTTTTTCCACTTGGCTAATTCTGCTTTTGAAAGCATTCTTCTCCTCATTGGCTTTTTGAACCTCTTTTGCCAATTGAGTTAGCCTATTTTTCAAGGTGATATTTTCTTCAGCATTTTTTTAGGTCTCCTTTATTAAGGTATTGACCCGTTTTTCATGCTTTTCTTGCATCTCTCTCATTTCTTTTCCCAGTTTTTCCTCCACCTGTCTAACTTGATTTTCAAAATCCTTTTTGAACTCTTCCATGGCCTGAGCCCGTGGGATACCTATTTCAGATGTTTGGGATACAGAGCCCTTGACTCCTATGTCTTTACCTAATGCTAAGCATTGCTCTTCCTTGTCAGAGAGGAATGGCGCAATCATCTGTTCCCCAAGAAAATAACCTTCTATGGTCTTATTTTTTTTCCCTTTTCTGGGCATTTTCCCAGCCAGTTACTTGACTTCTGAGAGTCCTCTCCACGCCCACCTAGGTCTTTCCAGCTAGTGCTTGGGGTCTGAGATTCAAATGCTACTCCCCAGCCTCAGGGCTTTTGGCAGCAGGCCTGGCTGCTATTCAATGGGAGCTTAATTTCTGATGCTTAGGTGGGGGCAGGGCCACCTCCCAGGCTCAGTTCCCTCAGGGGGTTTATGCAGAGACCTTCTGTAATGGAGTTGCTGCTGAGCTCCTGCCTGCTCTGGGAGCCTCTGGCCACCTGCTGCCTCTGCTGCTGCCTCTGCCACTGCCTCCCGAGGGGGCCTGAGTCCCGGAGACACCCCGCTCCCCTCTCAGCCCGTCTGTCACTGACCTGTGATTCTGTGGGTGGAGGGACCTTCGTGGCCACTGGAGATTCAGTCCCTGAAGCCTGCTTGGATTTACTTGCTCCTCTCAGTACCATGCGGCCAGGGCAGGGGAGGGCTCTGCTCCCATCCAGGGTGCAATGGATCTTTGGGATCAGTTTTTCAAGGCTCTCTGGAGTGGAAATCTCCTTCACTGTGTTGCTGTGCTGCTTCCACTGTTCCAGAATTTGTTGGGAGTTCTTTTTAGAGGAAATACATGGGCTGTGGGTTCCGAGCTACCATATGTGAGTCTTTCTACTCTGCCATCTTGGCTCTGCCCCAATCTTGAGTGCCATAATTTGATGTTGACAAGTTGAAGTTTATCCAGAAAGGGATGCCCAAGATAGTGAAGGGACTCAAAACCATGCCATTTGAGGTACAACTAGTTGGCTGCTTGTCCTTGGGCAAACTGCTAAAACCTGTCTGTACCTCTGCATTCAATCAATTTACAGATAAGTTTCTTTATCTTTAAAATAGAACGGTTGTAATCTGTAAGGTACTTTCTGTTCCTTATAGTTCATACAGTTCCAGAAAGCTTGGGAAATTTAGTTTGAAGAAAATAAGATTTAGGAGTTGTCTTCAAATATTCAAAAAACTTATCATGTAAAAGAGGCTACATAGTATATTAGGTAGAGTACCGGACTTGAACTCTAGAAGACTTGAGTTCAAATCTGACTTCAAACACTTCTGAGCTGTGAGACCCTTAGGAGATCACTAAACCTCTCTGTGACTCAGAGCCATTTTTAAAATGAGGGAATTGGATTTCATGGTTTTTAAGGTTCTTCCCCAGGTCTAAATCTATCCTCAAATGATTGAACGATCATCAGATTGTCAGATCTCTTTATCTACTCCTAACTTCTCTTTTAACCTCCAGTATTCTATTTCCAAGTGTTTATTAGACATTGTGAACTGAAAGTCCTGTAGACATCTTAATCTCAACATGTCCATAAATGAGCTCATTATGTCCCTCCCCCAATTCTTCTCTCTTACAGACCTCCTTATTTCTGTCAAGGGTACCACCACCTACCTGATTACCTAGACTTGAAATCTCAGTGTCATCTTTGACTCCTCACCCTCTCCCCCACTTCCATCCCATATCTGATGTATTGATAAATCCTGTGGACTTTACCATCTCAGTATCTCTTGAATACGTTTTCATCTCTCCTCTGACACAAGTGCCTCTCTGGTTCAAACCATTATCACCTCATGCCTGGAGTATTGCAGTGTTCTGCAGAGTGGTCTTCCTGCCTCAAGTTTCTTTCCATTCTGGTTCGTCATCTTCCAATCAATCGGATGTCAAAGTGATTTTCCTGTAGTACATTCTGATCATGTCAGTAAACTCTGGTGGTTCCCTATTATCTGTCAAGTTAAGTATAAAATCCTCTATTGGCTTATGCAATCTTTAATAACCTGCCTCTCCTCCCCCCTCTTCTGATTCTACTTATACTTTATTTCTCCCATATACTCTATAATCCCATAACACTGGCCTCTTTGCAGTTTTTCAGACATGACACTCCATTTCTTGACTCCATCACTTTACATTGGTGACTATCCCCTGAAATGCTCTTTCTTCTTTACTCCCCATCCTAGTTTCCTTCCCAGTTTCTCCAAAAAGCCTTTCCTCATTCTATTCACAGCTGATGCCTTTCTCTAAGATTACCTTCCATTTTCACTATATATCTTGTATGTACATACGTTTTCACATGTTGCCTCCCCAACTAGAATTTTTCCTTTCTTATATTCCCCACATTTGGCACAGTGCCTGGCAGAGTAAGCATTTAATAAATACTTGCTGATGACTTATTCTGCAAGGGTCCAAAGGATTGGACATAGACTAGTGCAACAGTTCTCAAACTTTTTGGTCAGAGAATCCCTTTACATTCTTAAAAATTATTGAAGAAACCCCCCCTGCCCCCTGCAAAGAGTTTTAGTTTATGGAGGTTATATCTATTGATATCTACCATATTAGAAATGAATATATCTCAGTATAACTATGGAAATAATTTTGACCTCATGGACCTTCTGGAAGGGTCTGGCAACTCCACCCTGGAAACCTGGACCACACATTGAGAAAAACTGAACTAGTGGATAGGGAAGAAGGTTCTGACTTAATTTAAAGTAGGCCTTTCTAGAAGTTAGAGCTATCCCAACATGGAGGACTGCCTTATGAGCTAGAAAGATTCAGAGCACAGATAACCACTTATAAGGAATGGTATACGGGCATTCTCACATTGGGTCAGAGTTTATTTTTGATGATCTATAAATTCTCTTCCTGCATTGAGATTCTGTAACTACTTACCTGAAGCTAACTTACAAATAATTTACTTGTTTTTTATTTAAATTTAAAATAAATATTTCTAGTTAAAGTTCAAATTCATGCTCCTCTCTGTCACTTTGGGCAAATGCTCCTTTCTTATTGAGTTGGTGAGGATTTCTGCCCAAGTGACATTCCTAAGACAACTGTTACCAAGAGATGTAATTCTGATTCACATTTTAGATCAATCAATCATCAAAATTTATTAAGCACCCATCATGTTCCAGAATCTCACAATACAAAAAGAAACAAGCACTAGAGACAGACTCCCTTCTTAAGGAGTTTGAATTCGCTTATGAGATACTACACATAAGAGGGGATATATACTTGGTGTAGTAGATAGAGCATTGGACTTAGAGTCAGGAAGACCTGGGTTCAAATCTTGGCTCACTCATTTACTAATTGTGCGATCCTTGGAAAGTCACTTAACCCCCTTGGGTTTTGTCATTTGTAAAATAAAGTAGAAAGACTTGATGATCTGAATCTATAATGTTATGATTGTATAGCGGAGGGAGAAGGGAGCAGGGAGTCAGCACTAGCAGCTAGATTCTCCCCAAGCTGTATTGGCCATTTACAGAAAATTTATTGACTATATAACATGATAGCCCCACAATTCCAGAGGACAATACAAAAAGGTGTCTAGAAAAGTAGACTCCAAAATAGCAGAAAAGGATTTGTATGTTATTCCTCATTCATTTATTGGCAGATCATTTCACATCTTCCTTCATTCCCCATGATCCAAAGCCTCTGCTCTTATCTCAGCTCTTGCTCCTTTGGGTGTAGCTGTCCAAATCTGTAGACCTTGAGAAAGTAGGTGGTAGTGGTCTGATCTGAGGGTACATCTGTTTTCTTCCCTCTAATTAAGACTCTTTCTTAATATCCTTGAAATTCTTTGCTTCCTTCATCACTCTACCTGACATTCTGTCAATTAAGATTCATAGGGTTAAGTTCAATGTAATATGTATGGTGATTAGAATACGACTAGCATGGGAGTCAGAAGTCATGGTCTAAAATTCTAACTCTGATGGTTTAGTACCTATGTGACCCCGGGGCAAATCACTTGCATTTCTGGGGCCCAGCTTTTACCCCCAACTATAATAGAATAGGATTGATCTAAATGTCTCTGAGATTCCTTCCATCTTTAAATCTCTATTTTAAGAGCCTATAAATTCTTAAAATGCAAATAGTCTTCTACAGGGAAAAGGGGCCCATCACACTTTAGTATGAATTAGTTTAATCATATTATTTTGCTTTACCATTGAGAAAATACAAGTTTTTGTAGGCATAAGGAATGAGAAGATGGAAGGACACAGTTATGAATTATGCAATCATTTTAGGAGATTGTAGTGCTGGGTGGCAACATATGGACTTAGAGGATTTAAGAGGCAGGGCAGAAGACTCTCTAGATGGTAGGAAAGGGGCTC
Organism: Potorous gilbertii; assembly: GCA_028658325.1. Lineage (NCBI taxonomy): Eukaryota > Metazoa > Chordata > Mammalia > Diprotodontia > Potoroidae > Potorous > Potorous gilbertii. Next base: position 585,858,344 of record CM053769.1, on the reverse strand, counting down.
TCCAGAACAAATTTTGCTTAACTCATATTCTGGCTTCAAGATGAGGAGTTGGCAGAAGTGTTGTCACTTGCCTTTCCCATCCCCTTTGTTTGTTGCAGGGGACCTGTGGACTTGTATATCTCTTTCTCTATTGATTTATCTATTGATCTATATAGGGATATATGGATCTCTCTATCTATATAGACAGATCTATACCTATCTATAAACAGATCAATAGATAAATACATACATATTTATAATGTCATGTAAATTATATAAATGTATACATAACTATATTTTAATATAATTGGTTTCCTTTGTAATCCTATGTATTTTATTTTATGCATTTGGAAACATCATTCTGAGAATGGGTCCATAGTCTTCCCCAGACTACCAAAGGGGGTCCATGACATAAAGAAGGTAAGAAAGCCCTGCCTTAGTGTTGTGAGCCCAGCTGACCAGTTCTTCAAATGCTAGCTGCTCTAAAGTGAACAGATTTCCTGGGCTCAGGACCCTTGTTGCAAATCTAGTTGCAAATCACAGTGTCCCAGCAGAGGTCACTGTTTCAGTATTTAAAATCAGATTGTTAGGTGTGGGGTGGGGGAAGGAGAAGGATGGAGGAATGATAAAACAGGTGGGTACTGAAAGAGAATTTTGGCTTACATTTTGTAGTTTTGTGCCAGGTTCTGGACCATTAGTGGTGGACAACTCAGGTCTTCAGTTCAACTCTGGCTTCCAGAGGGCAATTATGTATAGGGGAATGGGGGGACTGGCCCAGCTCTGGAGTCCTCAATCCCATCAGTGTTCTCCCTAAATATTGGGCCTCTCATAGGCAAGAAGGTATAGCTGATCTCCTCTGAATGATACAGGCTTCTTGGCTTCTCTGTCCCAATTAACCTCCTCTGGGGAAACTGATCATTTTCAGAGAGCATAGGATCATAGATTTACATCTAGAAGTGCTGTAGAGGTCACCAAGTTCAACTCCTTCATTTTATATATGAGAAAACTGAGGCCCAGAGAGGTTAGGTGACTTTTCCAGGGTCGTACGCTAGGACGTGTTTGAAGCAGGGTTTGAACCTAGGCGTCCCTGAGCAATAATACTCTGAGGGCAGGGAGCAGTTTGGTAGGACCAGTTCTGAAATTGTAGGTGGAGGGACTTGCAAATATGGCTCATTTGGAAGGAGGGCCAACGTTGAAAGTGGACAGAATATAGTAATAATAGATAGCTTTTATAGCACTTTTCAAGTACCACTTCATTTTATCCTCACAACAAACCTGGGAGGTAGGTATTATTAGTCTCCTCATTTTTACAGATGAGGAAACTGAGGCAGATGTCCATTAGTTGACTTGCCCAGGGTCATTTAGCTAGTAAGCATCTGAGGTCAGATTTTAACTCCTGTCTTCCTGATCTAGGATCTAGTACTCTATTTGGTGTTTCACCGAACTGCCTCAGATAAGTGTCTAAGAGGAAAGAGGAGATGAAGAATGAATGAATGAAAGAAAAAGCATTTATCAAGGACTAACTTACCTGAGGGAGATGATATCAGATGTCTCTTGTAAGGCGCTGAAGAAGAAATAAAAGAAACAAAAGAGCAGGCCCCTGCCCTGGAGGAGCTCATGGCCTTGTAGACTAACGCATGGGAAACACATGGGAAATAATAGAAAAGCAATAAGACAGTACTAAGGACAGGACTAAACCTTGAGGATACAAAAAGGAAAAAAACTCTCACTCTAATGAATACAAAACAGTTCAGCTGCAAGGCAAATGGAAAGATCCAGAAATCCTAAGCATCCATCATCAGAATGACTGGTGAGACCCAAGCATCCTTGGGGTGCCCCAGAAGGTCTGGTGGTATCTGGAGGAGGGAGTATCTATAGAGCATAGTAGAAGGACAGATAGATAGTAAGGCCTAGAGGACTTTAAGACAATGACAGGGCAAACATTGCTGACTTCACCATTTTGCTGAAGACCCATGGGGACACACATGTGGGTGAGGTACAATTAGGTTGGGGAAATTTAGGGGAAATGTCTGAAAGACAAGGGTGGCCATGCCTCTACCCTTCATTGGCCAAGCACAAGATCACATCACCAGCTTCCTTTCAAGGGAAATTTAATTCAGATGCTTTAGGCGTCCCCATGGACCGTCACAGTTTTGGTTTGGGGAAAAATAGACCTGGAAATGAGTTACTGAGACTTGCCTGACAGAGAATTTGAAAATCAGAGAGTCTTAGATCTGAAAGGGTCTGTGTAGATCATTTAGACCACCTCCTTTTGCTTTACCCATTATGGTCCAGAAAATTAAAATTATTTGCTTAAGATCATGTGGCAGAGCCAATACTAGAACCCACACCTCCTTACTTTCAATTCAGTTTGTTTTCCATTGCATCACACTTGAGCCTTGAAGAGGCACTTTTCTTCTCTCCAGTGGATGTTTTTCTTTCCTTTTCTTTCACACCCACATATGAACATATGTTCTTCTTTGGTAACCCTCCTGTTTCTCTCTTTATTTTTGCATTTGTCTCTCCTCTTTTTGACCTGCTCTAACATTTACAGTCTGAGCCATATAATTTGGCACTGGATTAGACACTTTTGTACTGTTCTGTATTTCCCATGTGTTAGTCTACAAGACCATGGACTCCTCTGGGGCAGGGGCCTGGTCTTTCATTTCTTCTGTATCTTCTTCAGCATCTTATACCATTGATACACAATAGACATTTATAATATATATATATATATATATATGTAAATATATATAAATAAATATTATATAAATATATATTCATCTATATTTATGTATATAATATACATATCCTCTCAGTTTCTTTCTTGTCATTTTAAAGTAAGTATTTCTCTCTGTCTCAAGAGTATTTCTCTTCATTCTGATCTTTCATGTCTTTTACCCACGTGCTTTTTATAGGAATATTCAGTAATGACAGACTTTTGTGCATCTGGTGGAAGGAGGAGTATTTTCAGAGGTGGGCTGTTTAAAAGCAGCTCTGGGGAGAAAATGTATGCATACACACTTTTAAGTTTAATGTGTATTATTAAAACTTCCTTAAGTCTAGACAATCAATGAAACAATAAATCAAGACTTGAACAGTAGCATTTGCCAATTTCTGAGGTGTGAATGCCTAGCAAATTGACTAGCCTTCTGAGATGGTTAGAGCTTGCTCAAGTATATTCCTGCTTGTACTCCTAGAGATTAACATAGTGCTTGGCATACAGTAAGTACATAATAAATACTCATTGATTGACTAAATGATTCTATATTAACTTTCACACAGTTTATGCTTAATATGTATTTGATGAATTAATATGTAACAAGGGGAAATTGATCAGGACAATCCTGAACAATTGATTTCTCCTCAGTGCAGTTGCTGAATCAGAGAGGGAAAGGTGACAGACAATAAAATTTTAAGTCCTTAAAGGAAGTACAAAGAAGTATCTATACCTTTTGTTTCTTAACCTCTTTATGAGATATGAAACTCTCAAGTCAAGCTTGATGGAATTAGAAGGTGGCTAGTCATTGGCTGACAAATGATTGTGTGCCCTTCTCCTCCCATGAGCCTTTAAAAAAAGCAAGAAACACTCTCTTAACCTAAGGTCCATTAACTTGTATATGTTTGCATGTGTGTGTGTGTGTATCTATCTATATATGTGTGTAAACACATGTTTCATTGTAATTAGTTTTCTTTATAATCCCATCTATTTTATTTTGTTCATTTAAATATATTATTTGGAGAAGAAATCCATGAATTTCATCAGATTGCCCAAAGGGTCCATGATACAAAAAAGACAAAGAGTTGCAGTTCAAGGGAATCAGTCAAGGCATGGGGCAGCTCTAAAGAACATGGACTCTGCAAGTCCAAAACTGAGTTAGCCCCAGCTGTTGGAAATTGAATTTGAAGGAGAAATAAGCCTACAGACTTCAACTGAGTGACTATCCCAAGGAGATGTGTTTAGGAGGAACACCAAGAAACAAGAAGGGACCTTGAGACCTTGCAGTGTTGGAGATGTCCATTGCTTGGGAAACATATATGACCTCTCTATGAATGTATTCTATATGAACACCCATTCTTTCCGTTGGTATTCTGTATATTTGTGGGAGAGTAGGACAAATATTCATGGTAAAGATATTTTGTGGTTGTGGTTCTTAGAATGCCATCTTAATAAATGCCTTTGCATTGAGTTAATTTTGTCCTCTGCCTGATTATTAAAGGTTAAATACACTTATGAGGGTTTATAAGCTATTATTTTAGGAGTGTTAGGATAACTTCAGGTTATCTGAAGTTAGGGTAACACAGCCAGGAGGGAAGTAAGTAGCCCAGAGGGGATGTTCCAAAAAAATTAGTAATGTCATAAGTGGAACATTATTTTTTCTTACTAGCACTATTATTATAATATTTTCCTAAAAGTGCATACAATATAATATGATGATCAAGAGTCCCTCCGTCAAAATATAACAGAGTTGTCTTGGGAAGTGGAGGGGAAAAAAGGGATGGTAGGAGGGTGGGATTGTGGTTGTATTCCTCATTCTATTGTTTGAACCCAACCTGAAAATCCCAGCCTGGCCCATTAGGAATTAAGAATGACTGTTAGTCCGATGCCAGAAAGAAATCAGGGCATCTCCAAGCTGCATGTGGGGTTGATAAGGACTACTTTTGGTGTCAACTTCAATTGGAATAAACAAGTACTGAGAGTGGGTGGTGGAGTCTGGAAGATGCTCAGAAAGAGAGGGGATACTCTCCTTCCCCAGTGAGAGCTGCTGGCTGGGCTCCGGCATATTTTCAAATGTAAGGGCTTGTGAAAGCTAAAGGGTACTCAAGGGGTCTCATTACCGGCTCTTCTTTTGCACAAGCTTTCTTCTCCCGATACTCATAAAACACTCACTGCCCTCTTAGGGAGGTTTCATATCAAATATTCAAGGCAGATTTCAGCAAATGCTGTGCTGGGGCAAGAAATCAGAACTGAAATGGGCAAATTGCTGCAATAAAGGCCATCAAAAGGTTACCAGAGAGTAGGCAAGATTTAGCAAGTCTCTTTCTTTCCCCTCACCTTCTCTTCCTTGTTCCTCCTTCTTGTCCTTTTCTTGCCAGCCTTCTTTCTCTTCCTCTCCTTCTTTTTTCTGCTCATTCTGAATCTATTTCCTTTCCTGCCTCCCTTCTCTTTATGCCAATTCTTCATTAGATTCACATTTATCATGTGCCTACTCTGTGTAAAGTATGGTTCTAGATGCTTAGGGGTACATAGACTTAAAGGAAATAGGTGTTATCCTCAGGAAGCTTCCATTCTAGTAGGGAGACACAAAGCTTGCATGTGCTCACAGACACACACACACACACACACACACACACACAGGTAAATAAATATAAAGTAATCCTAAAATTGAAAGAAAGAGAATTGATAACTGAGGGGATCTTGTGTAGGAGGTGACATCTGAGATGTCTTCCCCTTCTATTTATCTATGACAGGACAGACCTTCCTTTGCAAAAATCACCTTTCTGGACCCTAACTTGGAAATCCTCATCTCTTCAGTTGGACACCAAGGCATTTTTGTTAGAGTTAAAAGAACTCAGTTATGAGACATGCTAGAGTTTTGAGATGCTGTGTTACAGAAGATTTACAAAAGTGTCACTGAGTTGCAAAAGTAGAGGGGCCTCTGGAACAGTGGCCTGCAAAGTAGGTGAGGGCCCTTGAATAACCTTAGAGAGACTGTGGCTTAACCCACAAGGAGGGCTTGATCAATCACTTAAGCATGGGAAGATGGATCGTCCATTTTCCCCCTTACCCCTTCAGCTGAGTGGGCTTATCACCCACTGACACTTTGTCACACTATGACACTTCAATTGTCTCCCATTCTATCAACTCACCTGGTTGGTCTCTTGGGATTGTGCAGAGGGTAAGCCCTTCAGGGTAAAGATAAACTAAGGATAAATAATCAAATGAGACAGTAATTGTAAAGCATCTAGCACAGCACCTGCCACATAATATATATAAATATTACCTATTATGGTGTTATTGTTATATTATTAATTGTCATTAATAATTAATAATAATAGCTAGAATTTATAAAACTTTTTGAGGTTTCAAAACACTTTACAATATTATTACAAATATTATCATTTCATCCTCAAAAGAACCCTGAAAAGAATCCATTTTACAAATGATGAAACTGAGGCAGAAAGAGGCTAAATTATTTGCACAGAGGGTTGCACAGAAGTATCTCAGACTGGATCTGAATTCAGGTCTTTCTGACTCCAGGTCTACCAATATAATCTTTGCCCAACCCTGTTGCCCGACTGAGACTTGTGAAGCCCTGGTTTCTCTTAAATCCAGACTGATTGAGGAGCTTTCATCCCTTGTTGTCAGATTTTATCGCCATCCATAACATAAAAGCTTCTTTAGAGTTGTTTAAGATGATGTAGGAAGCTTGGAAGAGGCAGGCCCATCTCTAGGGTTTGTGAAGCCCAGGACCAACTCAAGAAGGGAGTGGGTCTGGGGCAAATCATGCTGGATTGACTTTCCCCCTGCTTGGGAACATTATGAAACAGATCAAATTAGGTTAAAATCAAGAGCAATCTTGAAAAGGAAAAGAAATCACAAAAAAGCAACCTGAGGATGCTTGTGGAAATAGTCTTGGAGGTCTAGGGGAAGTACTTATTGGCTAACTTGAAGCTCAGCTCTTCATCAGCACCAGCTGCAGGAGTCACCTCCATCAGATACCCTCCTTGAAGCCAGTGTCCAGCAGAGTGGAGACTCCTACAAAATGCTAAGCCTAAGTCTGTTCTTTCACTTTTCAGTGATACTAAGGAGGGGACTTTAGATGTGTGAACTGTTGGCCAAACAGTTCTGTTGGGAGGCATTTCAGCTTTGGAAGTCAGTCTTGAAGACAGTTGCTTGTCTACCAGCCTGAGGTCAGGGATAAACCTCAGGGGCCTTCAGTAAAGAAGGCTTATTACATAACATCAGACTATGTATGCCAAGTTGAAAAGGTCTGATTTAGGTCTAACGCTGAAGAAATCTAATCCATGAATGGGAAGCTGTAGGTTATAACAATAGTCTTTCCTCAGGAGAGGATCTGCAAACACTGAACATGTATTCTTTTATTGACCTCTTTTCTGAGGAGTAGATCAGTATTTTTTCTACCTTCTTATTAACTTGCTAAGAGTACTAGATTTGTAATGAGAGGACATGGTTTTACAACCCAGTTTTGTGGTGCAGTAGATAGAATGGGCCCAGTCAGGAAGACCTGAGTTCAAATCTAGCTTCAGACACGTAGCACTGTGACATTGGACTTAACCTCTGTCTGCCTCAGATTCCTCATCTGTAAAACTGAAATCATAATAGCACCCACCTCTAAGGGTAAGAGAGAAAATTTGTGAAGGGCTTAGCACAGTGCCTGGCATATAAGACATGTTTAATAAATGCTTGCTTCCCAACCCTTATGATCCATGGCCTTGGACAAACCACATGCTTCAATTTCCTATCTATAGACCCCTTCTAAGGGGTCAACAGAATCTTAGGTTGAAGCTTCTGCACACGCGATTTTCTTAAAAGAGGCAACACAAAAGTTTTAGAAGCACTTTGAGCTCTTGGAAGCATCAAGTTTGCAAAATGGCTGGAAATGCTTCCCTTAATATCTTGGTGGCCTCTTGAATAAATTGCTTTGCCCTTTGCTCTGTATGTGTTTTCTCCGTGAGGTTGCTGTCTGTGAACTCTATGTGCAGCTGTTAGTGCTCATTGGCCTGCGTTAACCTGAGTTTATTGAATCTGTAAATTTAGGGAACACAGTTTCATAGAACACGGAAATTTTTGATCATCAGACAAGGTCATCCTTGGGAGGTCCAGGGCCTGGGGGATATCTCATTACATACACTCTTTCTCTCTACCCCCGACTCCCTCTCCTCTCTCTCTCTCTCTCTCTCTCTCTCTCTCTCTCTCTCTCTCTCCCCACCTACTTGCTGACCCAAAGACATTTTATTTTATGTCATAAAGGGGGGAGTTAAGGATTCCTTCCCTATTTTGATTGAAAGGCCCTGTATGAGAGGCTGAAGAGTGAAGCCTTAGGAGCATAGAACAAACAGCTTCCATTCTGCCCAAGATGCTTTGGTCAAATGGAAGGAGGTCGATGGTCCTGGTTGTGAGACATGATATTGATTTATTATAAAAATTACTAATTTGTTATTGAACATCAGCACAATTAATTAAATTTGCATTGGAACTATTTATGTTTAAATGAATTAATTCCAACACATATCACAGCTTTTCATGCTCTAAAATCCTTGTCAGTATTCCTTGTTTGTTCAATTTGCTGTCCTTCACTTTTCCTCTTGTATGGTTGTATTTATTGAATGTCTGGTTCTATTTGGATTTGCGATATTTCAAAATTATCTTTCTAGATTTTCCTTCCACTCTTCATACTTGTCTGCTTTAATTGCAGTGGTATTTCCATTTCATGAATGCACCACACTTTGTTTATGAGTCATAGTATGATATAGTGGAGAGTGTGCTGAATTTCAAGTCAGGAAACTTTGGCTTGATGTCCAATATGTGAGGTAAAGCATTCGTAGAAACAATGGATTTCTTTTTATCTACCTTCTAATTCTTCAACTGGGTCTTGATAATAGATCTAAGAGATTCTTTCAGTCTTCATACAGATGTACAGACCAGGAAGCAGCAGGGAGTATCTTTTGCATATTCCATCCTTTGGATTTGGAGGCTTGTTGTACTTGCTTGGAATTATACTTATTTGGAGGCTAAAGGACAAATGTTGGGTCTTAAGGTCAAAATTTGAGGAAGGAAGGATACAAGCATTTATTAAGTGTCTACTATGTGCTAGGGCAGCTAGGTAGTACAGTAGATAGAATGCCAAACCTGGGGTCAAGAAGACTGATCTCCATGAGTTCAAATCTGGTCTCAGATACTTATGAACTGTGTGACCCTGGGCAAGTCACTTAACCCTGCTTATCTCAGTTTCCTCATCTGTAAAATGAGCTGGAGAAGGAAATGGCATACCACTCTGGTGTCTTTGCCAAGAAAATCCCAAATGAGGTCACGAAAAGTTGGACATGACTGAAACAACTCAATGACAGCTACGTGCCAGGCACTGTACTAAGACCTTTACATGTATCTTATTTTATCCTCATAATATTCATGGTAGGTAGCTTCTATGATTCTTGTATTATATGTTAATAGATCATGTTATTAAGATAATATACTATATATATTGTTATTCTATTATTAGCTTCTATTATTTCATTTTACAGTTGAGGAAATTGAGACAGACAGAGGTTAAGTGACTTGCCCAGGGTCATAGTAGTAAATGTTGGAGACCACTCAGGTCTTTCTCACTCTACTTCCAGTGCTCTATGCATAGCACCACCTAGCTGCTTTCTTTGAAAGGTTGAACAGACTACTACTGATTGACTGGCTTTATTATTAAGAAAATCAGAATTTTTTATTCCTGTTTAGATAGATATTAGAGCCTTGCCCCTCAATCAGATGGGGGTAAAATGAAACTTATCTAGAGAAAGAAAGTAATGGATGATATATGGGACAAGAATTATGTAAGATGAGAAGGTAAGGAGGGATTGCAATCTATATCAATGGAGAAAATGTCTATATCAATATCATAGTATCCAAGTACTAAACATCCTTTCCAGTTGAGCTTATAGACACAGGAAAAAATGATGAAACTTTGATCTATAGTCACCAAAGTAAGCTGTAAATTGATTTGAATTAAATCCTCAGCAGTAATATTTAAGAACTCATCTGAAAGTGAGGTCTATAGAGTGGATTGTTAGCCTCGTCTGTGGGCTGAGTCCCCGTTTGTTGGTGAACTCTATGTCTTAGCTTGGCAGGAAGGTTTCTGGGGAGAGAAGCAAGTCATGTGGATGAACTAGAGTGGGTCTATCCTAGAGACTAAAGTGGCATGTGGTGTGAGAAGGCGATCCTTCTGTGAAAAGTTTACTTTGTAGGTTCAGGTTTACCAGGGCATCGCTTCAGGGAAAAATCTGGTGAATTCTAAAAAGTGAATAGCAGCACCTTTTTTGTGGTTGTCTGAGCTGCCGCTCTCCAAGAGAGCTTCAGAAAGTATTTTCTTCATGAAAAAGAACAGGAAGAGATTGGATTGCTAGGGAGGTATCAGTTGAAAGTTATGGGAGCCAAACATAAACACGACCGTAAATAATAACACTAAGATGAAGTTGAGTGCTCAGCGACCATAGTGGCCAGTCTTGGCCCCAGAAAAGAGAAGAAAATGGAATGGACCTCCTTTCATTTGGTTAAGAGGTGGAGAACTATAGGGGCACAAATTGTAGCATACCTTATTTGATGTGTTGGTGGGTTTAGCTTAACTGCTTTGTTGCAAAGAGATTGTTCATTGAATGGATAGGTGAGAATATATCTGGAAAAGATTGTGACATTAAAACAAAATGACTTCCATCAAGTTTACAATTTTAAACTGATAGTATCCATTGCTGAGACAGATAGCTTGTATTTTGAAGGTCCTTTGTATAAGCTAAAGGTGGGACATAACTTTGAGAGTAAATAGCCCTTTGCTCTTTGGCAAGACTTCTATTATCCATCTCTAGGCTGACCTCCTTCCATGTGTTGGTTGATATGAGCTGCAATTACTTTCCTTCTTTACACCCACAAAGGCTTCTGTGGGAGACACTCATCCTTATGGCTGAGTTGAGGTTTCTTCACGCTGGTAGCCTTAGTCACTCTGAATCAGTGGTCATGAGTAATATGGTGCTAATCAGCCATTAAAAACATGCACCATAACTCCCAAGCTTACTCATGGCTGTGGGGAAGTTTTGTGGAGTAGCGATGCTAATGGGGCCAGTGGGATCCTAGGAAATGTTTGGGGGTTAGGGGATGGTAGAGCACTAGCTTCCTTGCTGCTTTCCCTTCTGAGATATTTAATGAATTTGTGGTGCAGGTATTGGAGTGTGAATCATCAGTATCAGTAGCACTAGGTTCTGGGCATTTCTTCTACTTTGTATATTAAATGTTATAGCGTCAACTACCCTAAACAAAGGGAAAGAATTAGAATATTAATTAATTAGAAACTGGTTTGCATTGATTCAGTTCCTTCTAAGTGCCTGGCACTGAGCTAAACCACTGGGAATGATAAGACAAAAGCAATACTGTTCTTGTCCTCAAGAAGTTTATATTTTGATGGACAGAAAACAACATGTACATATATAAATTCATGTGGAATATATGCAAAATGAATACAAGTTTGTTTGAAGATTTGAGAAAAGGCTTTATGTAACAAAGGTACATGTGACCTTGGTCCTTGGGTGTGGCCTTATGACTGAGCCCAAGTTTTATTAAGGGGATTTGTGTGGAGAGCAGAGAGTTACTGTAAAAGTAGAAAACATAAGACTTGATAGTACATTAGATATGGGCAGTGAGTAAGGATAGTCCAAAATAACACCAAAGTTGTAAGCCTGAATGCCTGAGAGAATGGAAGTTCCCTCAGCAGTGACAGGAAATTTTGGAAGAAGGGAGAGAATTTGGGATGGGGAGGTTGAAATAATGAATTTTGCTTTGAACATATTAAGTTTGAGATGCCTACAGGACAAAAGAGTTGGAGATGTCCAAAAGGCAGTTCTGATCATGCAGATAAGCCTGAGATTGGAGAGAGAGATTGGAGTTAAATAATATAGATATGAGAATGTACTTGATGGAGATGATGATTGAATCCATGGGAGCTGATGAGATCATCAAATGAGATAGTAAAGAGTAAGAAAAGAAGGAGGCCCAGGATAGACCTTTGGGAATGCCTATGATTAGTGGACACAATCTAGAGGAAGATCCAGCAAAGAAGCTGGGAAAGAACAGTCAGACAAGAGAATGAGGAGTGATCAGTGTCATGAAAATTTGGAGAGGACAGAGAGTATCCTAGGAGAAAACAGTGATCAACAGAGTGAAAGTGTGCAGACAAGTCAAGAAGCATGAGGACTGAAGAAAAGCCACCATGATAGGATGCCAAGAGAGAGGCCTAAGTGAGGAGAGCATTCCAGACTGGGGGGTGGCCAGTGCAAAGACAAAGAAAGGGGAGATGGAATATTCGTTATAAAGGAGAATACATCGGCCAATGTGGGTCAGTGTGAGAGTACACAGAAGGTAGCAATATGTAAGACTGTAAAGTCTAGAAGGGATGAAAGTCAGGCATCTGTCAACAAGTATATAAGCATTTATTAACCACTGAATATGTAACAGACCCTAAGCCAAGTGCTGGAAATATAAAAAAAGATGAACAACAGTCCATACTCCCAAGGAACTCAAAGTCTTCTGAGAAGAGACAACAGGAAAACAACCATGTTCCAAAAAGATATATACAGGATAAACTAGAGATAACCTCAGAGGGAAGACACTAAGATTAATGAGGACTGGCAAAGGCATCTTGCAGAAGATGGTACTTTAGTTGACACTTGAAGGAAGCTTGTTTAAGTGACATTAATGCTAATGGGTTAGATGAAAAAGTATTTTGAATTTTCCCCTATGTGTTAGAATTTTGCATTGTACCATTTTCCAACCTGGAGCTACTGAAAACCATAGATTTTGAGTTGGAGGGGACCTTAAAAGTCACCAGATCCAATCCCTTCATTTTACAAATGAAAAAACTGAAATCCAGAGAGCTTGTTACTTTCCTGGTGTCACCCAGGTAGTAAATGGTAAAGTAGGTTCAACTATGGCATTTTCAGGGTTAGTATAGTTCAGGGGTGGAGAACCTACATCCTTGAGGCTACATGTGGCCCTCTAGGTCCTCAAGTGTGGCATTTTGACTGCAATTTGGTCAAAGGGCCTCACTTGAGGACCCAGAGGGCTACATATGACCTCGAGACTGCAGATTCCCGTGTGTCCCGCCAAATCCTACCTCAACCCTGAGGTCTCTGGTTAAAAAAATCTCTCTTAAGAATTGAAGTATAAACAAGGCCCTGATTTAGCAATTTCGCTAATTGTATTCCCTTGCAGTTGACCCTAGCTGTTTCTTCAGTTGTATGTAAACATAGGTCTACTGTTTTGCTTCCAGGAGAAAGCAGTTTAAATGTAGGTTCTAGGCTCCTCAAATCAGGCTTGGAAAATCCTGAGAATCCAAGTTCTAGGGCATCAGGGCCACTTTTGTTCCTTTCCCCTTTAAAGCCAAGAAATTGTCAAAAAAAATAGGGTATTCTGGGCAGGCCATTAGAAACTATAAAGTAGATGGAGTTTATAATTGGAACCCTCCTAATGCTTTTCTCTTCTTTTCTCCTACTTATGTAGGAATATTCCTTGCTTGTATCTGATTTTCCTGGTTTTCCAAACATTCCCTCAGGGAGGTAGCAGATAAGGGGATCGGGAATGCCTTCCTTCACTCTCTTTCATCCCCTATTCTCCCCTCTCATTGATATATTTATATTGAAGGTAGAAAAGTCTTAGGACTCAAACAAATGAATCTCTAATGGTATAACTTCAGATCATCTGGCCATTAGAATGGAAATGAGATTTTTGATCCTTGAGACTTTCAGTATTCTTCAAATCATTCTACCACATGGTTGGCTGCCTGCTCTAATTTCATACGAGATCGTCCCAAGGACAAGATTGTCCCTTTGCCAGTGTACATGTCCTGCCGAGATTCTGGCTATTCTACGGAAATCAGACCTGTGATATTTGGCCTCATTAATGGAGTAGAGAGGTTGGTGTACTGGGAGGGAGAGGTATTCTGGATAAGTGGAGACAGCACTGGACTGGGTCTGAGTCTAGAATTTCCTCATCTAGAAAATTAGGCTAATAAAGAGAGTTGCTATGAAGAAAACACTTTGCAAATGTTCAAGTGTTAAAACTTTATTGGGGTCCACTTTATTTCCAGCACAAGGCCCTCTTGGGCAGGCCTCTTTTGGGTCTGGGCTGTTACAGTACTGGTACTATCTTTGCTGTCTTGTGGTAGCTCAAACCATTTCATGCCACACCCCAGGGAATACTCGTTAATAGAATAACCCGTCTAGCCAATCCTGATGCCAATCTGCTGACTCATCTTGGGCAAAGAAAATGGCAGGCAGGTGGTGGCACCCACAAGACCATTACGGATGACTCAGAGGCCACAGGTCCCACTATGTCATTTCTATGAGCTTAGGTTTAACCTCAGATGTTGTAGGATTTCAGATTCAGGGAACTGTAGTCTCCCTTTATCCCAGAGGGAGAGTATTGGTGCCACATCTACATTTGTTGTTTGTACACAAGACGCCTGAATCAATAAACTTCAGTGGTTCCCTATTACTTTTAGGACTGAATAAAGACTCTCCTGTTTGGCATGGAAAACCCTTCCCAATCTGGCTGCAAACTACCTTTCAAAACTGATCATACGCCACCCCTCTTCATGCATGATAAGATTCAGTCAAACAGGCCTTCTAGCTGTTTCTTATTCACAACATTCCTCCTCCTGTTTCCATGTCTTTGGATGAAGCTATGCTCCCCAGTGTTTTGAATTCATTCCTCCTTATGCCCACTTTTTTAGGATCTCTTCTCTCCTTCCAAGCTCAGCTCATATGCTGTCTCCTCCATGAAGCCTTTCCTGATTCTTCCAGCTAGAGCACTTTACCCTCAAAATTTAATCTTTCTATATATTTCATGTGACATGTGTTTTTCTCAATTCAATGTGAACTCCTAGATGGCAGAGATGCTTTCATTTTTATCTTTGTAACCAAAGGCCCTGGTACGTAATAGGTGCTTAATAAAAACTTGATCTATTGAAGCAGTCTACGCCATACCTTGTGCACCCATTGCAAGTTGAGTATAGACAACTATAAGGAAGGAAGAAAAAATGATGTTGGAGAGTACTCTGTCCTAGAGAGTCTCTAGTTTGATAGAAAAGATAAAGATATCAGCTCTTGAAGAATTCCTGGTCTGAGGAGGGACTGTTCCTTAAAGAAGACCATCTCTTATCTTTAGGAAGCTCCAAGTCTGCCTTCTGAATATTTTTTCTTTTGAAACACACAAACACACACACACACACACACACACACACACACACACACACACAGCTCTGTGGCAAAGATTCAAAGTTGATTCACAAAGGAATAATATAGCTAAATGTGAAGAAATGGAGTATCCATTCTATCCTGAAGTTCCTTATAAATAGTAGGCGCTAAGGAAATCTAAGTTGATGTGAAATATAGTGGACCTGTAGGGAAAGAGAAACAGGAATCTGGGGTGGGGGGGAGACAGAAGAATATTTCCAGATTATGGGAGAGGGAATCAAATAGACAGACAGGGCCTGCCTGGACCCAGCAGCTGAGAGCCTGGCCAGCACTGAATCCCTGCCCCTGGCTGGAGGCCTGAGCATGAAGACACCCTCCTCATTCCCCACCCACGCCATGCTGTGGTCTGGAGAGACTCAAGTTGGGAAGCAAAACTAGCCTTTTTTTTTTTTTTTAAGGCCTAAATCTCTGTGGTCAGTCTCCTAACAGTTAGGATAGGAAGCAGCTGGAGCAGCCTGTTATTAGAGGTTTGGCTGAGCCCTGGACTCTCACTTGCTCATCTTAATATTGCCAGGAGCTTTCCCTGTAGGGAATGTGGTAGAAAATAGGGCTTGGGAGAATAAGAGGGGTGTGTGTGTGTGTGTGTGTGTGTGTGTGTGTGTGTGTGTGTGTGGTATGTGTGTGTGTGTGCATGTGTGTGGTGTATGTGTGTATGTGTGTGTGTGTGTGTGTATGTGCATGTGCATGCCTGTATGGAGGAGAAGGTGTAAGCCTCCAGGCCATTTTGGCTTGCTACAGCAGAGTAAGAAATATCTCTGACATCTCTTGGTGGTAGGTTGTGGCCTGGAGACCTGTTTATGTTTCTGACCCAATGACCACTTTTTCTGCTTCCAGCCTTTATTTTAGTTTAGGTAGAGGCCTTGTGGTGGCCTAGTGGGAGGGGACGGCTGAACATAAAAAGTAGGCTGCCGGTCAAGGCCTCTGGATTGGCTCCTCTGATGTGGGTTGCCTGATTTGGGGGCAGAGGATAGCCCAGAAAAGTACCATGTATGTACAGGCACCCTCCACTTTTTGAAAAACACCTTTGAAAGTTTGCACTCACAAAATAAATTGGGGGAGGGTAGGGATTTGTCACTTTAGGAGAAGAGTCTTTTAAGCTGTGATTCCAGTTGAAGCTTCCTACCTACCTCCTGACAGAGAGGTGATAGATTCAAGTTGTAGAAAGAGACACAGATTTTTGGGCCTGAACCAATGTGGGAATTTGTTTTGCTTTACTGTACATATTTGATTTTGCTTTTTTTTTTCATGATGGTAGGGGAAGAGGTGAGAGGGAGAGAAAATAAATGCTGTTAATTGAAAAATAAAATTAATTTTGAAAAAGAAAAGGGCTCTTTGGTTCACAAGTGTATTTACCTCAATTTTTTATAAAAGTAGACAATCACTTCTACTTTGTTCACAATTTTGCAGGAATGTAGCCCCTGCATAAACTGCAGCACATTAGCATTACCTTCCTGATGCCAGGATGGTTCTTCTCTTGAGCTGCTTGTATAGAAGGGCGTGATCCTAGAAAATGGCCTCAGTGACCCCAGTGTTTTCCTGTGTCATCACTGAAATGGGTATTGCCATTTGTGAAATAGCTGCTAACCTGTGAATCCCCGTGGGGCTTACAGCAGCCTCCTGAAATGGGAAATGAATCTT
The DNA here is from genome assembly GCA_028658325.1 of Potorous gilbertii. NCBI lineage: Eukaryota > Metazoa > Chordata > Mammalia > Diprotodontia > Potoroidae > Potorous > Potorous gilbertii. The sequence continues at coordinate 585,841,697 of CM053769.1, read as the reverse complement.
GCTTTAATCCTATCTTTAGCATACAGGATCCTGCTAACCCCAGAGAAAATGAAATTAATCTCGTGCTAATTCTTGATTTGCTAACCTTTAACTCCAGCATTTTCAACCTTAGTCCTACGTTCCTTACTTCATCGTTATTCTGTGGAAACAAAGACCTAATATCTGTTCTTATTTATATCATGTTTTAGGGGGAGGGAGATGGGAAATGAATCACTCAGTCTTTTAGCTTGACTGGAAAGAGGACAAATACAACTTCTTCCTTTCTCCTGCAGGGCACAAATTCCAGAGTCGTTAACCGAGGCATCTTTTCTGGTGTATTCTCTCAGCAGCTTTCTGGGTGTGAGAGGATTATGGACCTCTCATTAGATAGGCTTCCTTTGAATCAAACTGTGTCATTCAAAAAAGGATGACACACCTTCTCTTTGGGAATTAAGGTAGGAGGGGGAAGGAGGAGAGGCAGTGGTGCCCTGAGTTCCTAGTTTCTGGGATGACCTCAGGGTCAACCTTTCTCTCCTTGAGAGAACTGGTTTTTCCCTTTGTATATAGCTGAGTAGCAGAGTATTTAACATTCTAAGTCTGGTCCATAACAGGTATTTGATGTTTCCATCTTGGACAAAGGCAAAGGCTGAGTTCAGGATGTTTCATGGTCTCTAGATCCCACTGAGGTCATATGGCATTAATAACAAAAACAGCTTACGTTTAGATAGTGTTTTCAGATCAACATTAGTTCGTTTGAATCTAACCACAGCCCTGTGAGATAAGTTCTTTTTTTTTTTCATTTTACTTATGAAGACGAAGAGGCACAGTAGGGTTAAGTGACGTGTCCAGAGTTACACAGGTAGTAAGGATCAGAGACAGGTTTTGAACTCGCATATTGCTTATTCCCAAGCACTACACTTCATTATTCTACCTGTCAAGGATGAAGCTTCTGAACCAAACTGTTTCCATTTTACCCCATCACCTCCTTGTGTGACCTTGGGCAAGATGCCTACTTCTGAGTCTCAGTGTATTCATTTGTAAAATGAAGTCTGCTTGTGACACAATGTGGTATTGGAGAAGGAGAGCTGGCTCTGAATTCAGAGTTTCTGGATTCAAATTCAACCTCTGATATTTACTAGCTGTGTAAACCTGGACAAGTCATTTAACTGCCATCTGTCTCAGTTTCCACTAAAAAAATAAAGATGATATTGGCACATCACTCCCAGGGCTGTTAGGAGAATCAAATGAAATAATATTTGTACAGTGTTTAAGACAGCACCTGGTATATCGTAGATGCTTAATAAGTGCTTATTTCCTTCCTCCTTTGTGCTATTTGGTCTTTAAGGGCCTTTCTAGCTCTAAATCTAGAGCTTATGAAACAGGTACCTCTTGAGAAGCAGCATGCTGCAGAGGAGTCTTTGAAGTAGGTACCTGAAGGCTTAGACTGAAGTGTTGGCACTTCTGTAGGTAGCTGTGCCCACGAGCAAGCTGATGAACCTCTCGGGCCTTCAGTTTCCTCACCTCTCAAACAAGGATAATTATTTTGGTACTAGCTTTTTGGTGAATTTCAGTTTAGATAATGAAGGTCTGCTGTTCAGTAGGCCACAAAGAGCTACATAAGTATGAGCTATTATTATTTGGCTAGATGGAGGCCACCACCCCATCAAACTTTAAACAAGTTTATCTACATCATGGCCACTACCACCATAATCACTCATTTCTTAATCACTCGAAGGTACTCGCTTGGGGCAATGGGTGCTATATAGAAACAGTCACAGACCCAGTCCCCACCCAACCCTTAGAGTTCATCATATAACACAGAAACACTGATGTGGGCAGACAAGAAAGAGCCTACAGACAAGTGATTTGGCAGAGGACATGAATAGACAAGACTCGATTTTCTTGTTTGGGGTTCTTATCCAGGGAGTGGAGGTGACCTAGGCCCTACCCATGGCCCCATGGCATGGATCAGAATTTCATAGCAGCCATAAGAGGACAGATGCTTAGCTCTCCAAAGAGCAGCTTTAGGGGCACAGGTCTGGAAAGAGTGAATCTGGGGCTCATTTCTGATAGAACAGCGGAAAGCCCCACCCCCTGCTCTATGTGATTGGCTCCAACCCAGCGATGGCCGTTGCCAGGAATCTGGAAGGAAGTGGTTTGTGGGGAGTGGTGACGAGGTTGGGCCTCTTTTGAGATGTGGCTCTGGCTGAGGTTTCTTCTCTGGAAACTGACTCATTTCTATTGAGAGTAAGGCTACCCTTCCCCCCACTCCCCTCATGTCTTCCCCTGAGGGGAAAATAAAATAAAAACAAGGGAGATGATAACTTGTTGCATGAGCTTTCAAAGGCTGGCCACTGGGTTTGGGCCTCAGGGAATTAGGCAAGATAGTCCCTTGAGGAGTCATTCTGGTTTCATTTCTCTGTACAAGAGTCCAGGTGTGGGTGGAAGGGGGAAGGTGATTTCTTTACCTAGATTCATTCATTCACCTATCTACTTATTTATTTATTTGTTTATATATCTATCAACTATCTATCCACTTATCTGTCTGCTCTGCACATGCACAGGGATATAGAGATTGCTCTACCCCTATGCACAAATGAAGTCAGTAGTTGCTTACATTTGTGATTTGTAAGATAACCCACAACCCCATCAAACCCCCAAACTCCCCAACTGGCCATCTAGAACATCCTCTTTTCCTCTTAACTATCTGAAACTGCCACCACTAGAATAACTTCTTTGGACAATTACTATTCCTTTCCTTCTTTACCCCAGAAAAGAACAATGACCCAAACCCATGCTCCATCACCCCCAGGATAAGCCTTTCTCAAGCCCAACAAATTCAGAGGGGTTGTCTTGTCCCTAACATGGTCTATCCAGAGTAACTCACATTATTATTAATGGTGTAGAAAAACTATAGTTACCCGTTGGTATCAGGGCCCACTGAAAAGATCTCTCAATATAGGAAAAGTGTGGCCTGAATTTCTGACCAAGATAAGCATTTCTGGTTTGAAATAATTGAACCTGCCAGGACTGAGGGCTACCTCTTGAATGGCATATTTCTGAAACAAGTTGGTTGAGAGCAGAAAAGGTCAAAGTTCTCTAAATGGAAGATGGAACAGTGGTTCGTGCCTTTTAACCACCAGATGGCACTGCTACATACTAACCTAATCCTATCCACCAGGAAAGATCAGGAGTTGGGTATCCTGCACTCCACCTGGTGGTAATGGTGCCTTTGTCCATGGAGTAGAAATGCTGGAGGGGTATCCAGCCTCTATGGTTGTCCAAAATGATTGACGTTCAATCTCCCAGATCTGCCTCTTTTTGGGTGATGGAGCCAATTCATCCTTCTAGGGAGTGTGGTGAAAGAAAGATACGTGGTGTAGTGGAAAGAGAATTGAATTTATAGTCAGAACCTGAGTTCAAAGCTTGGATCTTCCATTTGATACTGATAAAGTCTGATTTGAGCATTAATCTTTCTGTTTCAGTTTCCCTTCAGTGGGGAGGTTGGGTCTGAAAACTTCTAAAATAGGTGTAAATCTATGCTTCTCTAATCTTTTAAGTCAAGTTTACCCAATCATCATCAGCTCCAAACCACATTAAGCTGACAAAACTCCATTTCTTCCCTAAACTTGCTATATTTTCCTAAATACTACTTGTGTAACTCTGGAATAGTGTAGTTATCTTCCTATAGGATAAGACAGAATATACTTAACTCTATTTAGTGCTTTACTCTCCACAAAGATGCAATAAAAACAATGCTGGGGCTGGAGTAGATGACCTCCAAAGTACTTTCTAGCACCAAATTCATGGTCCCATGATCTAAGACTCCTTCACTGAGATAGTCCAGACAGAACATAGGCTACTCTGATCTAAGAGAGCTAGGAAAAGCATGGTTTGTTTTCTTTAGTTCCCTAGGGTTCTACCCTCTACAAGAAAGCAAAAGAATGTAGGAAACAGAACATAGTCTCCAGCTGATATGTGACTGATGCTACCTAGTAGGACTGATTATTAGGCAAAGACTTGGAAACTTGGATCCAGGACTCAGCTCTTCCTCCTTGTGGCATGGGGCACATGTCACATTCTCTGGGCTCAACATCACGAGTTTCTTAGTGGGAACTAAAGAGTTTGATGGTTGGTATGTTTCTACTTGACTCCAAAGACTTCCCAATGTGGCTAGGTCATTGTTTCTGAAGCAGGGGTATAGGAAAGTACAGGATTGACAACTCCCGCAATTGCTGGTTCCGTCTTGCATGCTTTGGCTCTCCCTCTGTCTTTGACGCTGAGGTCTTTAGGTGAAGCTTCTAGTGGCTGAGAGATGTGTCCTGTTTACTTTCAGTCTCCAAGTCTTTGACCTGTCCATGATACTCCTCCCTTGCTGTCTCATTTCATCATTTTGCTTACCCATACCCTCTCTTAAATCCTACCAAACAAATGATAACTGACTACTTTCCTTCCTATCGGGAGGGAAAGACAGAAGGAGAGGAAGGCCCATCAATCTGGTACAATGCTGGGTATGTAACAGGTATATAGTAATTACTTGATTCCTCTCTGGGCTCCATTCTTGACTCTCTGAGCTTCCTTCTAGAGCCTTTTTACTCTGGAAGTTTATTCTACTCCTGTAACCCTTTCCTTTGATTGTATGGTCTTCCCAGAGCCTCTAATTTAAGGAAAATGCCCAAGGTAGCTATTTCTTCATCCCTCTCTGGCTTTCTCTCCTGACTCTGTGAACTTCTATCATGCCCCCACATGGGAACCCCTCCTTCCTGCTTTTCAGCTTCTGTTTATGTATTATTTCCCCCAATTAGAATGAAAACTTCTTGAGGGGTTTCTTTTTTTGTTTTTATTTATATTCCCAGCACTTAGCACAATGCCTGGCACATCATAAGTATTGAATAAATACTTGTTGCCTCAACATGACTTGATCCTGGATTGGGGCAAGAAAATACACTGAAAGGGAAAATAATGAAGCCTAGATTTTAATCACAGAACTGTAGAATTAGAAACCATCCAGTATAACCTATACCTAAACAAAAATCTCACCTGAAACATGCCATTTTAGCCTTTGCTAGATCACAAGGTCACAAGGTCTATCTGCCAGTGACAATCATTGTACATCTGGACAGCTTCAGTTGTTAGGAAGTTGTTCCTGACATCAAGTCTTTGCCTCTTTGCACTTTCCATCCATTGCTCCAATTTCTGCTCTCTGAGGCTGAGAAGAGCAAACCTACGACTGGGATAATTCTTCAACTATTGAAGGCAGCTATCTTGCTTCTCCCTCAAATTTTCTCTTCCCTGGGTTCAACATCACCACTTTCTTCAATCCTCTTATGTAAACATAACATTGAGGCCCTTCATAATTAGCCCTCTCCTAGATGCTTCTCATAGCTCATCAACGTCCTTCTTAAAATGTGATGCCCAGGAAAGAACGTCATACTCCAGATGTGGTATTACCAGGGCAGAATACAAACGATGCTCATCTTCTTCAGTGTGGACAACCTTTATTAAAGTAGCCCAAGATAATTTAACTTTTCTGATTGGCTGTCAATTCATATTGACCATAGAGTGCATTAAAATTAACTTTTTTTTTCAGATGAACTGCTGTCTAGCCATGCCTGCCTCCCTCATCTTATGTTTGAGAGCTTGACATTTGGTCCCCAAGGGAAAAGTTTTTATAACTTTTTATATATTTATTAATAGTCATATATGTATAATATATATTTATACCTTAATTTTTTTTATTAAACTCAACTAAATGTTCTAATTAGTCAAAATCTTCATGAATTCTCACTCACATCCAGTGTATTAGTTATCCCTCTCAATTTTGTGTCACCGTTAAATTTGTGTTTCTATTCCACTAGTTTTAAATGAGCACTGCAGGGTGAAGCACAGACCACAGGAAAACTCCCCTAGAGACTTTCTTCCAAGTTGACATCAAATCATTAATAACTATTAACTATTCTTTGGGTCTGGCCACTCAACTAGGTTCTGAATTCACTTAACTGTACTATCTCTCCATCTTGTCCACAAGAATAGGATGAAAATCTTTATCAAATACTCCCTAAAATCTAGATAAGCTGCATCTATGATGTTACCTAATCTATCATTTTAGTAACCATATAAAAAGTCTAATATGAATTATTTTTTCCCATTCAAATTTAATTTTTAAAAAATTCTGAAGTGAACACTTTAGATGTTCTTTAACCATCTCTTTCATGCTATGTTCTAAATTTCATAGTGAATTAGAATCAAGTTCTATACAGGCCTATACTTTTGAGACTACATTTTTTTTAAAAAATGGGTTATTTGTCCTTCTCCAATATTTTACCACATCCTGGGCCATCTTCAGTCATCCTGATACATATCTGACCATTGAATCTAGGTGACTCTGGAGGGGAAATTGAGGCTGGTGATTTTGCACAGCCCTGCCTCACTTAAATCCAATTCACTTGCATGTCCTGGTGTCACCTTGGAGAATGAAGGAAAAACAGTGGCAGCGGTAGTAATTATCTCCCCCTTTAGCTACAATCTTCAGATACCTGTCACCTGTATCCAGATATATCCTTTCCACTATCACATTTTCTAGTTCTTGCTGGCACTTCTCTTTATTTTAGGTTAGATAAGTGATGTCACCTCTCTAGGACTCAAATTTCTTCATTTCTAAGAAGAAGGGCTTGGACTAGAAGATCCCTAAGGATCTGTCCACTCCAGCACTTGTGATTCTCTGATTCGGTGAAGTCGTTTGCTGCATGCATATTTTTGCTTCTAATCTTAGGGCCCCAGCTAAGTGACTTGATTAGGTGGACTTTGTATTCATGTGTCTGTGTTTTCATTTAGCATTGGTGTTTTGAGAAAGTCTCCCAGCATGAGTTAGTAGAGACATGCATTGCTTTCTTGTCTTTTAGCAGATGATAGGCAGCAGGGGCCTTAGATAAGATACCAGGGAGAGCTTGTCTTCAGTTCTGATGATGGGATAAATTACAGCAGTATCTGTCACAAGTTCCTCTCCCCACATGATCTCAGGCCTGTTGATTAAAATTGACCCCTTCAGGGAAGTTTCCTTATTCTCTAAGCAGGACTACATAGTAGCTAAATCATTGGAAGAAGTAAGGCCTGAATGAGTAGGGACCTCGTATCCAACAAAGCAGTACATGTTTTGGAATGGCTGGGCATGGTGGTATAGTTCCTCTCCTGGGGGAGGATGAAGCTGGTGGATTGCTTGAGCTTGGGAGTTCTGAGCTACAGTGAGCTAGAGTCAATTGGATTTGGGTACCAAGCCCAGCACCAATAGGGAGAGTCCCAGTTTATCAATACCTTTCATCAACTAGAAGTGAATATGATACTAAAGATATGGTCTGACGAGGGAAGAAAGCCATCACTTCCTTCCATGCCTCTGTTAATGCAGCTGATCGTTCCATCACAGGCTTTGTTTTTATTGCTGTTGACTAACGTATTCCACTGTTCATACTGAGCTCAAAGTACATTAAAATTCATAGATCTTTTCCCCACAAACCGTTGTCTACCTGTTCCTCCAACTGAGCAGATTTTTTGAACCCCAGCCCGAGGCTTTGCATGCTATTAAATTATAATATTTAAATAAATATTTAAAATAATATTTAAATAAATGAATAAAATAAAATTATATTACATCTTGGTGGATTTGCTCCATTTTAACGGCCTGTTGGGGTAGTTTTGGGTCCTGACTCCATCATCTAATATTCGAGCTTATCCCTCCCAGCTTTGTGCTGCCTAGAAATATGAAGTATGTGTGTTTGCTTTTACTCACTTTCTGTGTCCTTTACGTAATGATAACAATGTGAAACAGAACAAGACTTATGACATATCCCTGGAGCACTTCACTAGAGACTTCCCTTGCAGGTTGACAATGACACTATTTAAAACTCTCTCAGTTCAGAATCTATGACCCTATGGCAAATCATTTATACTCTCTCTGCCTGTTTCCTCATTTGAGATATAAGGACTCAGAAGTCTCCAGACAAACATTTTTTACCAGTTGTTGCTTAGATGCACGCTACCCTTGGTCAAGAGGTAAGGTAAATAGGAAAATACATTAAAATATAAATCCTTCCAACAGTCATGGCCTGAACCAAACCCACAGGAACAGGTTTCAAGTCCAACCTGGCCTCATGCTTGCCTCTGTCATCCTCAGTTCCTGCACATATTGCATTGGCAAAAGGGAAGGAGAAAGCCTCGGTGTTTGTAAACACCAGCAGGAGACAGCATGGCATAGAGGGAATTTATTAACTCAGCAGCTACTTCCCTCCTTTATTTTCTTCACTCTTCTTCCTTTTGGCTTCCCTAGTCCTTTAAAAATCTTCTACTTTAGAGACATTTCCATACTGCACACTCACATTCAGACCTCTGAGCCAGCCAGTTCAGTACCATCTCCCCAATGGGCCAGTCATTCTGGTCTCAAAGTATTGTTGGAACTTAACAATGTACCAGGGAAGAGATCCCTTCCTGAAGAAATAGCCACCTGTACTTGTAAGCCCTTTAGTTTTCTAGGGTGCTCTTGGTAGCACCATTTGTCCCCTCACAATTCCCTAGAAGTAGGCAATGGCTATTTGATTTGAGTAGCGTTAGGTAGTACTCTGTCCCATGTCAGTTAGATGCTCCAAGAAGATAGCCTATTTCCCATTGACTCCTGGACATCATGTCCTATAGTCTCCTCAAACTCAGGGTAAAACTGAAACCTAAACTTGTTTCAACGCCTAACTTCTCAATTTCTGTTAGCGATGCCATCATCATCCCAGTCCTCCAGGTTCATATCTTGGAGCCTTCTTTGAATTTTTCCTCTTCCTTACCTCATACATCCAATCAGCTGCCAAGTTCTGCCATTTTTGCCCCTTCAGTAGCTCTTGTTAATATCCAGCCTCTCTCCCCACTTCAATCCCTCATCCCTTTGTGCCTAGAGTATTGTTATAACCTTTTACTTGATCTTCCTGACTACACTCTTAATTCTTCTTGACTCATCTATTAAATTACATCACTATTAAAATAATCTTCCTAATTAGTGGTTATGATCATGTAACTTTCCTGTTTAAAAAATTTTGGCCTACTAAATAAAGTATAAACTAACAGCCCTGGCATTCAAGGCTCTCCACAATCTGCTTCCTATTTACCTGTCTCTGCTCTCACCTCTCGGTATTGTCTCAGTCAAACTGAGACATGTAAAAGACCTCAGTTTAAAAAGACCAAGGGCTCCCACTACATCTGGGACCATCTCCAGTCATCCTTATCTATATCTTGCCACTAGACCCAGATGGCAGAAGAGAAAGAGAGGCTGGTAACTTTGCATAGCCTTGCCTCACTTAAATCCAATTCACTTGCAAGTCATGGCATCACCTCCTTGATGTCCTAGTCCTCTTCGAGACCAAAGGACAAATAAAGACACTCCCTCTACTTCACTTTCTTTTCCCACTTGCTGAATTGCCTTCCTGGGAAACCTCTGTCCTGGCATCCTTCTCTCCTCATTAATGACTCTCTCCGCAGGTCTAAGGTTTGAGGATAGACATGCTTCACCTCCAGTCTTGACTCTTTCTGGCCCCCCACTTCCTTTCTGCCCCTTTCAGTGTACTCTTTCTTCTCTCACATTTCTATTACTCCTGTATCTGTTATGTTCTCTCATTTGAGTGGAATCTCCCAGAGGGTAGACTGTCTCGTTTGTTGTATATGTATAGCACAGTTTATAGTCTACAGTAAATAGTCACTAAATGCTTGCCCTGGTTGTCTGTCCTGTCTGTCCAATCTTATCACACAGGACTTTCCCCTTAAAGATTCTAAGTTCCAGTCAAACTGGACTTATCCTGTTCTATATTATCTCCTGTTTCTGAAATGCTCTGTTCCCTTTCACCTCCTCTTACTCTGTCAAGATCCCTCTCTAGGTATTTCTGCTGGGAGAGGAAAAATAAATTGAAATGATTTCCCTTAAAAGAGGTGTTCAGTATGAAAAAAATTAGGAAAGGGTTACAATAACTGTTTAGGGCTTTCCTCTAGAAAAGCAATCTGCTTAACTTGGACCCAGACAGTTTAAATGATTTTGAATGACTTGACTCCAGATAGAATTTGTATAGAAGAAGATTTCTGATTAAGGTAAGGCAGCAAAGTAGCCCATGAGGTAGAATACTGAGCTTGAAAGTCAGGAAGACCTGAGTTCAAATATTACTAGCTATTTGACCCTGGATCACATTCAGCACTCGGAGCCATTTACTAGCTATAGTAAATCTAGGTCCTTTCCCAAGGCTTTTAGTAGCTGTATGATCCTGGATGAGTCATTTAACCACTCTCAACTTCAAATTCCTCATCTGCAAAATGAGGGGTTGGGCTCCATAGGGTCTACTCTAAGGTCTCTTCCAGCTCTAAGTCTCTGATAAGAGAAAACCTGAAAAGTAAAGCTATTCCAAACTAGAAGGAGGTTTGGGGGGAGGTAATGGGTTCTCTGTCCTTGGAGGTCTTCAAGTTGGGTCTGGATGACCTCTTGTTGAGTATAATGTAGAGGAGATACTTGGGTTGTTCCAGAGGAGCTCAGAGGTTCTTTACGCTGCAGAGATTCTGTTGCTTCTCAGTGTTTCTCAAGGGAGATGGGAAGGCCTGTGAAGGATCAGAAGGTGAGTGGGTGGGAGAACAAAACAGAGAGAGAGAGAGAAGGGGAGAGGAAGCGAGGTGGAGGAGGGATTGTAGGGGAGGGAGTGCTGAAAAGTGGTTCCACCCTCAGAAGCTCTGGGAAGTGTGATCTGCATCAGGGGAGGGGCTGCCCACACTGTTAAAGTCATGGATTCTGGATCCTTCAAAGTGCAAACAGAAGAAATGAAAGGTCTTCTCTGAAGACCTGGGCCACAGTTTCCCCTCCCATCCAATCTACCACAAGGTGTGATGGTGACAGCTAGCTTTAACAACAACAACTAAAAGCCTTCTCCTCCCATGATGACCTGCTCATCAGGAAGTAACACTTCCCTCCTCCCTCTCTTCCCTGCTTCCCAAACCTTAGGAGGCTGGGGGAGTTCCCACTGACATTTTTGTCATGTTCTGTTTTGAAGGGGGAATCAGGGACATTTCAGAGGCACTGAAAAATGCTGGGATGCTGGGAGGGGAAAACCCTGTCCTGGACAGGAGATGTGGCAATCTGGGAGAGAGGCAGAGTCCCAGGGCTAATTACCCTGCCAGTCAAGAGTAATAAATACTTTGCTTCCCATCTCACACACCCCCTGCCTTGAAGAGTACGCACATGCATGCACACACACAAGCTTTTGTCAACATTCCCAGGCAGCGTCGTTCTGCTAAATGCTACTTATAATGTGCAGCATGGCACAGAGAGGCTGGTGGAGGCGGTGACAGAGTGTGAGGGAGCCTGAGACAGAAGAGGGAGAGGTTGAAGCACTATCTTGGTGCAAAGTTGTGTAGGAGCTGAGGAGAACAAGGTCAGAGGGACTTAGGGAAGGGCCTACAAGAGAGGAGAGCTGACTCTGGGGGAAGGAAGCCCTGGTACAGGGAAGGTAAGATGTGGGGCATAGTGATAACAATTGTTTATATTTGCAGAACACTTTCTTTACAGTCCGCCAATGAGGAAATAAAAATATGGGCATTGCCTTTTTGTGGATGGAGCAACTGAGGCTCAGATATATGAAAAGGCTTGACTTGAGTGAATGGGAATCTAAGGTATGGATATATGAAGTACCTCGTCCTTAGTCACATAGAAATGATTAAAGTCTGGATTTGAACACAAGGGTAGGTAGGTGGCATAGGAGATAGATATTGGGTCTAGAGTCAGAAAGACCAGAGTTCAAATCTGGCCTCAGATATTTACTAGCTGTGTGACCCTGGACAAGTCACTTCACCCTGGTTGCCTCAATTTCCTTATCTGTAAAATGAGCTGGAGTAGGAAATGGCAAACCACTTTAGTATCTTGGCCAAGAAAACCCCAAATGGGGTCGCAGGGAGTCAAACAGGACTGAAACAACTAAACACCAACCAAGACAACTGTTGACTCTAAGTCCGGTGCCCTCTGCACTGGGTCACATTATTATTCCTGGCCCAGTATCTTCCTCAAGATTCCATCAGCACCTACCCTGATCTAGGAATTCCAGTCATCATTCCTCTCCTATCCCTCCCCAGCACCTCCCATGCAATCTTTCTGGTCTGCATTTTATTCCTTCTGGACACATCTTTTCAAATAACTGATATTTTTCTGCTAAGGGGAGGGGGGAACTAGAAGGCACATTCTCACTAGGACCTTCTGGAGACAATGGCTCTATTTTTGTTCACAATTCATTAGTGACTTTGAGGGAGAAGGGCACATCACCTTTGAAGAGGAGATATATTGGAGCAGATAGCATCACACAGTTGATCACCTCTTCATGTTTTCCTGGGCTGATGCTATAAGAATTAAATTATATTTCAGATCGATGAGGATATAAATCCCCAAACTACAGGCATATCCCCAGTCCCCATGTGGCCCTATCTTCCTCCCTTCTTGAAACCTGTTTCAGCGTTTCTCATCCTCCTTGTGTCTCTCAGTGGTCCATGTAGTCCGAGGTTATAACCACCAGGGGTCAGGCTTTGATATCTATTAATCTGTGTGTCTGCCTGCAGCCCAAGGACCAAGAGAGTGCTCAGGATAATTTGGATTTTAGGACTGTGAGCTAGAGACAGATGGCTAGAGATCTGGAGTTCATCATTAAGAGAACTTCCCCAGAAGAAGCTATGAGATCCCTCCACATATCCTGGAGCTAATGATCTGTGTTTGTCAGAATTGCTACTATTGACAGGAGAGAACTAATAATCTCTTATAGATAGAAATGTCTGTTATTGTATTATTAACATTATTTTCATAATTCCTTAACCTTTTCAGAGAACTCTCCCAGTCATTTTCTACTGGATTCCCTCACCACATTCCGTTTTTATAGACACACCAATCAATCAATCAATGCATCAATCAATGTGTCTTTGTAAGGATCTGCTGTGGAATTGAAACACTGTGTTAAGGTTGGGGATACATGACAAGACAAACAAAAACCAATCACTGCCTGTAAGGAGTTTACATTCTGGGTGTTTGGGCAGAGGGCACAGGGGATAGAACATGTGACAAGTAAGCAATGACCACAGCAAGGTCTCAATTAGTACAAACAATGAATCCTATGGTCGTATATTTGCACTATTAAAAGTAATAGTTATGGAAAAGATGAATATTAGTTCCAGCCCAAGGAAATATGTAGAGTGAATTCAAATACTGTGGCTATTCCTGGCAGTAATTTGGACCTGGTTGAGATAGCTAGGTGGCACAGGGAACTGAATGCTAGACCTGGAGTCCGGAAGACCTGAGTTCAGATATAGCCTCAGACATTTACTAGTTGTGTGATCTTGGGCAAGTCACTTAATCTCTGCCTCAGTTTCCTCATCTATAAAATGGGAATACTAATAATGGCACCCAACTTACCTCCCAGGATTATTGTAAGTATAAAATGATATAATTTCATAAACTTAAAGCACTGTGATAGTGCTAGCTATTACTACTATATATCGATAACCGGAGGAAGGTGAGAGAACCAGGAAATCTGGAGAGATCTTCCATAGAAGGTAGCACTCCCTTTATTCCTAGGAGCCCAGTGGTGAATGACACAAGGGATTTTTAAGAGTTAAACGTCAGGAGAAATGAATTCCAAACATTTCATGAATCTGACATTTGTTCTTCCATTTGTGCAAAGGCATGGAGGTGGATGATTGAATGTTGAGCTCAGGAAACCATATAACAGCACATGATTATAGGTTGAACTAGACCACTGGGGTCAAAATCCAACAGAAATGGAGGCCACCAAACTGTCCATAAGGACCCCCGTGGTGTTCAGATTAACTTAGAAAACCACATCCTTTTATATATTTCTTTTCAAATTACTGCAACAACATCTTCAAATCAGATAGGAACTTCATTTTAATCTGGCTCAGGCTGCACTCAGGAATGTTGTGGGATACATGTGGTCATCCTGGATGAATGTTAGATGCATCTTAACTAGATGACCTCTGAAGTCTTCTCCAACATTGACATTTGATTTTAAATGCTAAAGAAATGGTCCGGATGAGTATTCTGAGATTGCAACAGAAAACTGAGACCCTGAGATATGAATAGACTAACCTAGAATCATGTAGCAGAATCTTGACTAGAACCCAAATATGTTAGTGCCTAGGCTGGCCTTCTTTCAATCGCACAAGAATCTTTATAAATATTCCTAACATTTTTCATCTCCCTTCTCTTTCTCTCCTCTCCTCAACTCTACTCCCTCCTGCACCCCAGTGTTTTGTTTGGTGGTGATTGTCCTACATTCTTAACAAGGACCAAAATGGTACCATGATGTTGGAGTCAAGGTACAGTGACCAGACCAATGGGAGCTCAGAAGGCTCTACCACAGGTCAGGCACTAATAGTTCACATAAGCATTTGGAGTGGAGATGTTGCTAAATTTGCACAGCTCATGTTTCTTTTGAGCTACTACAATTCTGCTTCACTCATAGAGCACAGTGCCTTCTTTGATTCAGGAACACCATGCTGTGCAGTCCTTTGTCAGTGTCTCTCATGTCGTGCAATCAATTCTAAAAGTTCTTCAGAGAGACCTTGAGAGTATCCTTTGTATTGCTTCTCCTGACTTCCATGTGAGTGCTTACCTTGTATGAATTCTCTGTAAAACAGTCTATTAGACAAGTGTACATTTGGTATTTGAACAACGTGGCCAGTCCATCAGAGTAGCTCTCTCTGCAGTAGAAATTGAATGCTTGACAGTTTAGCTCAAGAAAGGACCTCAGTGTTCAGTACCTTATCTTGCCAGGTGATCTTCAGAATCTTCCTAAGACAATTCAAATGAAAGTGATTCATTTTCCTGGCATGGCACTGTGTGCTATCCAGGCTTCACAAGCATATAACAATGAGGTTAGCACAATGGCTCTGTAGACTTGTAGTTTGGTAGGCACTCTAATATCTCTTCTGTCACAAACTTTTCTTTGGAGCCTCCCAAACACTGAACTAGTTCTGGCTATATGTACATCACTCTCATCATCTGTGTGTCCATCCTTTGAAAGTTTACTGCCAGGTTAGTGAACTTATCCACAACATTCTGTATTTCTCATTTGCTATAACTAATGATTCCATGTATAGACGACGTGGTGTTGACTGATGGAGAAACTATGTTTTCTTGGTTTTAATTGTTAGGCCAAAATTAGCACAAACAGCAGAGAATCAATCCATACTTTGTTGTATTTCAGCCTCAGAGGTTGCATTGAGTGCACAATCATCTGTGAATAAGAAATCACACACCAACTCTCCCTCCACTTTGGTGTTTGGTAGCCAGAACTGGAGGAAATCAGCCTTCAGGCAGGATTGGAGGATGGCATCAGAACAGTTATGATGTGAGGACATTAGGCAAAGAGCTCAGAATCCTAAGCCATCATCATTTCTTTGCCTCTGGCCAACAGGGAAGGTTCCCTAATCCTCTGTTGCCTAGCCCAGAGTAATAACATGGCGGACAGAGTAACATCCTGGTCATATTAATCAACCAGCTGAGTTCACAGCTGCCAGATCATAGGATTTATAGAGTCCCAAGGGCCTGGACATTGGGTGGGCCATTTCCTAACTGTAATCTTCTCATGTACTCTTTAGTTGATTGACAGAGTAGGGTCAGTCAACATTCTAGGATCCCAAATATCCTTCTCCACAAAATTCAAGGGAAAGGGACAGAGTATCTTTGGGGACTTTGAGATCTTTGACAAAAGGCATGTTCCCTGTTGCCTTGAGTTGGTAAAACTCTCTGACCCTAGTCATCCACAGGTCACCCTTACCAACATGCCTTCTCACTTTCCCTCACTCCAAAATGGACAACCTCCCCAGACCCTGAAAGGAGAGTTATGGGTAAGAAATAAAGGTGAATCCAAGTATGTATATACGTGGTAGGAAGCATATTCTCATTTCCCCAGCAATGCCAAGGTTTGGTTTTCTCCTTGGGTAGGCAAGGACCTTCTAGCAGGTTACTCCTTGCTAGTGGAAGTTCCCCCCTCCCCCCTTCTCCTCCTTCCCTTTACCCCCCTTTCTTGTGGCTTCTCTTGTCAGCAGAAATGACTCGTTAGCCATGGTTGCATCAGTCATTCTGCAGCTGAAGTGAGTCATGTCGCAAGATGTGGTTGCTGGTTGTTCTGGGTTTTGGTTAGGGGGCAGGGTGGAGGCCAGATCACTGCATTTTTACATAGGAGAAAGGGGAGGGTGGCTCAAATTTCCTAAAGAGGATTGGAGAGGAGGGCATGGCAGCAGAGATACAACCAGGGCTCCTTTCTTGGAGTTGGAAGGTACTTAGTTAAGCCTCCTATGATGATGAGCCTTCTCTCCTGTTGATGGGGATAGAGGAGCTATGGACATGGCTTCCACTCTCACCCCACCACAGAGCAAGTGAAGGGATCAAGCTGACTGACACAGGATTTGACACATGTGGTGTGACAAGGGAAGGGACTGAGAACCGAATGATGAGTTGGCTTGATTTCTTCCACTTCCTCTATTTTGTATCTTCTTGGCTTCCCTGGTCTCAGCCACAGTGAGGCCCTCAGGACTCAGGATTGATCATCTCTGATCTCTTTGTTAAAGGGCCCTGTGGGTTATTTCCCAACTCTGGGGATGGTCTAAGTCCTAGAAGACAGGGAGGAATTGGTTCTGCCTTCACCTGTAGATGGCAACAATTCTGGGAAGTGTTCAGGTATGGAGGATTACAGTTTGCTTTCCCCAGGTGAGCAAAATACTACTGTAATCTCTTTGTTATGTAACTGTAGCTTTGTAGACAAGTTATTTCTGATTGGTTTTTTGGTTCACAGATAAAACAATATGAATATTTTTATACAATAGATCTTTTTCTCTGCCTTTTACCAACATTCTTGGAAATAGAATTCTAGAAGTGGGATTGCTGGCTCAAAGGAGCTTTGTGACTTTCATTGTATATTGCCAGACTGCTCTCAAAAATGTTTGCAGCAGCCTTCAGTTCCACCAAAAAGACAATAGGGTGCCTACTTTCCTACCAACATGAAATTTTAGCAGTGTCCTGGAGGTAGATCAAACTCACTATGATCAAAATGGAACTTATTATCTTTTCTTTGAGGGGCCTCAACTCATCCTTCTTTCAGACTTCCCTAATTTTCTTGAAGATTGTCACCATCTTCTCAGTAATCCAGGTGTGTAATGTCCGAATTATCTTCCTATACTCCGTGGCCTGGCAATCAAGTCCCTTTACTTTCCAACCTTAACCTCATCTTTAATACTTGTTCAGGGAACCTTCCATTTCTTCCAGGATGGTCTACTGATTGGGGTCTGAATGAACCATGTGTATTCCTGCCTTTGAACCTTTTTTCCAGACTATTCTCCTATCCTTTAACGTCTCCTTCCTCTTGTATGTGGGTTGATGTCCTAAGTTTCCTTCAGTGCTTGAACCTCAAATTTCACTTCCTCCATGAAGTCTTTCCTAAGCATCTCAGTTCAGACTGTGTCTCTTCCTTCCTTTAAACTCTCAGGAAACTTACCCCATCTGCTTTATCCCTTTGGTGTAAATATATGCTCCCCTTCATTGTCACTAAATTTCTCATAGGTTTTTATCTTCCCTTTCCAACTAGATTATAAGCACTTCAAGAGCATGGACTATGTTATATGCCTCTTTCTATCACCATTGCCTAGGGCAGGCATGGGGTACCTGCTGTCTTGAGGCCACATGGAGTCCTGTAGGCTCTCAAGTGCAGCCATTTGATTTAATCCAAACTTCACAGAACAAATTGGGATTCGGTCAAAGGACTGCACTTGAGGACTTGAGGGCCTGCTGGGTTCCTCACTCTTGACCTAGGGCAATGTCATATCTTTAATATACAGTGCTCACTAAATGTTTGTTCTTCCTTACACATAACACTATCTCCTGACTCCATATCTTTTCCTTGGCTATTCCCCATGATTGGATTGCTATCCCTCCACATTTCTGCCTCCTGGATTCCTTTAAGGCTCATCTCAAATCCCACCTTCTGCCTGAGGCCTTTCCTTGTCTTGCTTGCACCCTACCCCTTACTTTGGAACTACTTTCCATCCACATAGTATATGTATATCTTGTATGTACACAGATATTCCTATGTTATTTTCCCCATTAGAATGTATCTTTGAATTTTTAATTTGAATTTGCTTTGAATTATTAGAATAATCTTTGAGGGCAAGGATCATGCTTTTTTTTCCCTTTCTTTTAATCCCTAGTGCTTAACACAGAGCCTGGCACATATTCAGTGCTTAATAAATACTTGCTGAAGGATCTAAGACAACTGCAGAGGACTCATGACAGAAAATGCTATCCATATCCAGAGAAAGACCTTGGGAATCTGAATGCAAATGGAAGCAGATTATTTGTCTCCTTTTCCTTTGTTGTTTTGTTTTATTTCTTTTTTCTCGTGTTTCCCCCCATTAGTTCTAAATCTTCTTTACATCATGACTAATGTGAAAATATATTTAATATGAATATATAAGTACAGCCTATATCAGATTACATGCTACCTTGGGAAGGGAAGGAAAGGGAATAAATTTAAAACTCAAAATCTAATGGAAGTGAATGTTGAAAACTAAAAACAAATAAATTAACGATAAAAAATAAATAATTACTTGCTGACTGTCTAACTGATGATAATGAAGGAGGATAGGGCCGTAGGACTTAGAGCTAGACAGGTTCTTAGACATCCTCAACCCAATACTCCCATTTTAAGAATTAAGAAGCTGAGGGGCCTTAATCGCATAGTTCTTAAAATCACACAGTTAAGGTATCGGTGACCTGGGATTTGAATTCATATGCTCTGATTAAAATCTACTATCCTTTCTACTCTGGTACAAAACTGATTTGCTCTCTGACTTTAATCAAGTCATTTGCTTCCTTCAACAAAGGTAAACTCTGGGAAAATTTGTCTGGGTCCTGGAACTGTGGCTGATGGTAGGGTTTGCCTGGGATCTGGTACAGATGTGGAAAAAGTCTTTGGGATATTCCTGCTACTTCTGCTTGGAGACCAGAGACCAAGAAAGTGAAGAGGGTTATGGAAGGATGGAGGATGGGATAGGTAAGAGGAAGCTTCATTTTCGAGATGGCACTCAGGGTCCTCGTTAAGTTCCTGCCCTGCAAAGTGATATAATAGAATATGATGGGAAGCCCCTGGGCAGCTAATGTGGGGTGACAAGTTGGACAGCTACTAGTGCTCTCTCTGCTCAGCTAGGCCTCTTGCCTGTCGCTGGCAGAACAAGCTGACAGTGGGGATTTAGAGACTGAAAAGTAGTGGTTGAAGTAGGAAGAAAGGTAAAGATTTTAAACTCGACTGCCTTTAAATGGAGGCTACTGTCTAAAAAACCAGTCCTACCTCTAAGGGTGCTGCCTTGTTGCCACACCCTCTCACTCGTCGTCTCCAGTTGATTCTAATCTGATGTCTTGAAGTCCATTATCCAGAAGGCGGCAGGGAAAGAGAAGGGAGGAGGGAAGAAAATGTTAGCTTGTAAGGGATATTTCTCTTGGGCTCAGCTGTTGTAATAGCCAACATCAGTCAAGTCCTTCTTCTTTGAGAGTTTCATGTTGGTTCCGGTTTCAGGATGTTTCTCACTTCAATCCCTCCATTTTGATTTCCCTTCCCCCATCCCTCATAGAGGCCTTCATTATTTCATACCTGGACAATTATAGCAACATTCTAATTATAATCTCTGTCTATCTTCCTTCTCCCTCTAATCATTAGTACTTCATGAGGCTGATATTTCTTTTTTTGTTTAGGGAAACATATGATTTCATCAATATGGGGAAATCCTGATGTGGAAATTCTATCCACCAATGTGGTATCAATAGTTCATCTATAACAGAGTCTTAGACTATAGTCTGGGAGAGTTGCCTTGGCAAGAGAGGTCAAGTGACTTGTCCATCACCATGGGATCACACATCTAATATGTGTGCTTCAGAGTCCAAGGTCAGGCCTTTATTTACTCTGTAGTTGCTAGGTGGCACAGTGGGTGTAATTCTGAAGTTGGAGCCTTCTTTCAAAATCTTCCTCAGTGGTGTGACCTTACCCTTGCTCAGCAGGTTTCACCATCTGTAAAATGGATACAAGAACAACACCTATCTCACAAAATTGTTGTAAGAATCAAATGAAATAATATATATGTAACTGGGCTTTTACCAGACCTGGGGCACTGGACATTCTCTACCTGTCAGGAGTAAAGTCTTCAAACATGGATACAAGTTCAGTTCCCTATGTGTAAAGTGCTCTGCAAATTAAAGTGCTTTGAATGCTAGCTATCATTCTCCTACCATTCTCCTTCCCATGGTATACATTATAATGGCTGAACTCCACAAGCCACCTCTCATCTGGTCCTGCCTTTTTAACTAGCCTTGTCTCCCCTTCTTCCTTCAGCTTAAGCCAGGCCTGTCTCTTTATCCTCTCCCCAGTGCTCTGTGCACATTCTGCCTTGGTTCCTCTGCTCAATGCTCATTCCCCTTGCTAAATGTCCTTCCCCTTCATGTGCCTATCCAAACCTTCCCCATCTTTCAGCACTTGCCTTGAATCATTCCTGTTCCATGTAATTGTTCCCAACCACAGCACCAATCTCCTCTTTCCTTGAATTTCTATAGAGCTTTGACTTGATAGCATCCATTCATTTTGTCCCTTAAACACAAACGCATGGGTGCATACACACATATATGCACATACATACACACGTATGTACAAATAGATATGCACACAGGTAGGTAGATAGATAGATGTATTAAATACACAAACTAAATATAGGGTAATGGGAGGATCAGGACAAATTTCATGGTGATGCTGAAACTGAATCTCAGCAGAAGTTAGGAATTTTAGATGGTGAAACATAAAGAAAATACATTTCAGACAGTGTATGAAGGTATAGCAACGCATAAAGGGGCTGGAAAGGTAGGTTGTGGCTAGCTTGTGAGAGGTTCTAAAAGCCAAAGGGAGGAGTTTCTCCTTGCTCCTGGAAGAAATGGGAAAGCACTGGAGTTTATGGAGTGGGAGAATGGTACAGTCAGATTTAGGATTTAGCAAATCACTTTGGCAGCTGAATGGAGAATGGATTGGAGAGGGAAGAGACCTGAGGATGGGAGATTAATTGAGAGGCTACTGTAATGGGCCAGGTGAGTGGTGATGAGGGCCTGGAGTCAGATTATGTAAGTGGAGAGACAGAGAAGGATCTAAAAGATGTTGCAGAGGAAGAAAGGACAAAATTTGGCAAATGATTGATTTGTGGGATGAGGAAGAAGAGAACAGTTGAGGATGATTTTGAGTTTGCAAATCTAGGTGACTAGAAGGGCAGCGGTGCTCTGGATAGCAATGGTGAGGTTTGGAAGAGGAGTGGGCTTGAGGAGAAAGAGTGAATTTTCAT
This sequence comes from Potorous gilbertii, assembly GCA_028658325.1. NCBI lineage: Eukaryota > Metazoa > Chordata > Mammalia > Diprotodontia > Potoroidae > Potorous > Potorous gilbertii. Next base: position 585,820,295 of record CM053769.1, on the reverse strand, counting down.
TTTGGGTATGTTGAGTTTAAGATACCTTTGAGACATCCATTTGCAAATACCCAACAAGGAATTGATGTGAGCCTGGAGCTCAGAAGAGAGTCTAGGGCTGGATGTGTAGTTGTGGGATTCATCTGCATTGAGATAATGAATAAGTCTTTGGGAGCTAATGGGGTCCCCAAAGAAAATAGCAGATATAGTCAAGAGAGCCCAGGATAGAGCCTTGGAGGGATATCCACAGTTAGGAGATATGAACTTGATGATGATTCAGCAAAGGAGACTGAAGAGTAGTGAGGCAGATAGGCATTTAACTGAGTGTCAGAAAAATCCAGTCAAGAGAGAGTATCCAGGAGGAAAGGGTACCCATCACTATCAAATGTTTCAGAGGTCAATAAGGAGGAAGGCTGAGAAAAGGTCATTAGATTTACCAACTAAGAGATCTCTGGTAACTAAGAGGGAACAATTTCAGTTGTGTAATGAGATCAGAAGTAGGTTTGCAAAGGCTTGAGACATGAATACTTAACCTTAAAAAGGAGTTAGGAAATTCCAAGAGGGCAAGATAAGGAAAGAATTCCAGGTACACAGGGCCACCCATGAAAAGGCACCATTAAAGGTACATGCTGAGAACAAAGAGGTAGACCAGCTTGGCTAGAATATAGAGTTTTATGAAGGGTAGTCATGTGAAAGCAGTCTTAAAAAAATAGATTGGAATCATGTCATCAAAGGCTTTAAATGCTAAAGGAATTTATGCAGGGTGTCCGCAATGTCTTGATGTAGTTTTAATCCTCAGGAGTTTAAAACTGCACCAAGGCTTTGGGAATATTCTATATTTTATCCTAAAATTATAAAGAACCACTATAGATCCTTGAGGAAGAGAGTGATGTCATACCTGGGCTATAAATTTGGTAACTTTATGGAGAACTTGGAGAAGAAAGAGACTGGGTTTGGCAGCCCAATAAGGAGGCTATAGGAGTAGTCCAGGTAAAAGTTGATGAGGGTCTGAGTTAGGTAGTAGCTATGAGAGTAGAGAATGAAAGGATGAATGAAGGAATGGATAACGAATGAATGAAGGGGTATGGAGTTGAGTAGCCTGGAGAATTTTACACACAGGTGTTCAGACCCAGGGAGGGTCAGATCAAGGAGAAGGAAGTGTTAATTTGGAAATTTTGGATCAGATGTCTACTGTTTGGACCTTTTGCATATGTTCCCTTGGCCCCAGAATTCTTCTGAAATGAACACTTCTAGGGAGTCTTTTTTGTCGGAATTTCCAATATAAGAAGAAAGCAATTTATTGCCTAAATCTACAACCAAAGAATGTTGAAGTTACAAAGGACCTTGTTGCTGAGTTGCCTTTCACTTGTGTCTAACTCTTCATGACTCCCTTTGGGGTTTTCTTGGCAAAGACATTGTAGCTGTTTGTCATTTCCTTCTCCAGATCACTTTATAGATGAGGAAACTAAGGGTGACTTGCTCAGGATCACATGGCTAGTGAGTGTCTGAGATTAGATTTGAACTCAGGAAAAGGAGTCTTCCTGACTCCAGGTCTGGTCTATCCACTGTGCCACCTGGCTGCCCAGGTCTTAGGGATCTTCTAGTTCAACTTCCTCCTTCATGAAGGAAGCCCTTCTACAGTGTCTCTGGGCAGTGTCAGGTTAGCTTCTGCTTGAACATTTTCAGTGATGGGGAGCTCAGTATCTCACATGAAAGTTTGTTGGACAGCTCTGACTGTTTGCCAGTTTATTATATTAAGATGAAACTTCACTCTGCATAACTTCCATGCACTAGTCCTGGTTCTACTCCATTAATGAAATCTAATCCCTCTTCAGCCCTTCCAATACTTGAAGTCAGCTATCATCTCTGCATCTCTCTCCTGCCTTAAACCTTAGTTAAGTCCTTTCTTCTCCCAGTTAAACATTCTCAGTTCTTTTGGATGCTGCTCCCATGGTTTGGAATTTGGGTGCAGAGTGGATAATTAATCTCATCAATCAATGTTGCTGAATATAAAGCTGAGCAGATTGTATATGTGTTTGTGTGTGTGCGCGTGTGTGCATGTATATGTGTGTGTATATGCTTCTCTTCCTCCCTGCCTGCTTATCTGTCCTTTACTTGATAATTTCCCACCTCCTACGTCCTCTCTCTTCACCTCTTCTCCATTTTGGGATAGCAGGGTGTGGTATCTTGAGTTATGAACAACGGCAGAAAAATGGCAGCCTATAATTTTGCCCACTTTGGGCAGTGACCTGGCAGAGCCCCTCCTGACTGTATTGTGTCACCTCTACCATGAGAAGAACCAGAAGAGTACACAGGGTGTTTGTGAGTGTATGTGTGTGTGTGTGTGTGTGTGTGTGTGTGTATAGGGGGAGGTTAGAAATTCCCATTGCCAGGGCCTGGGGAGGAAGGAGTAGCAATTAGAAATTTTGGCCTCTGTCATGCTATCATCATGTCATGTTATCATGTTACCTAATAAATCAGTAAAGAAATCAGATGGAAACAACCAGGTATTCATTTAGGAGAATATTTCCTTGGAGGGTCTATTCAGGATTCTTCACAGTAGAGGTTGGTATGTTAGGAGCTTTACAAGGAGCCACAGTTCTCTCCATTTTATGGGGTCTTCCCAAGTCCCTCCCCCAATCTGATCTGGACCTAGGGGGAAAGGGAAGCTATGAGGATGGGCAAGCATCTTGAGGGAGGGTGTGGGGATCACATTTCCACTGAGACTAGCTGAAGTGGGAAATCTTGGTTTTTGAGGGAACAGACTCACTCTGCTTCTTTTCTCTGAAGTCCAGCACTTCACTTAGTAAAGTAGACTTTCACTTCTTTTACTTGTGGCTTTGAGGTGTCTATCAGATGTCTACAGCTCATTAAGACACCCCCTCCCACCTACCTCTGGGGTCTTTTACAAAAAGCAGCTTAAACCATCAGGAAAATCAGGAGATGATCCATCCATGAGGCAGACTCAGAGAACTCAGTGTATATATGGGAAAGTTTGAGGGGCTTTTTTGACCCCATCACCAGTACCTCATTTACTCTCTTAGTTTTTCCCATCTCTCTCCATTCTATCCTCTACTTCTTTCTTCACCATACACATTTTTATAAGTCTTATGACTTCTCAGGGCACCATACGCTCCTTCCTCTGTGAGAAGGGAGGAAGAAAGGTAATGGAAACAGAATGAAGGAAAGAGAGAGGCAAAAGAGAAATGACAAGATGGTGGGACAAAGTCTGGGAGACAGAGATAGAGTGAGATAAACTTTGGGAGAAAAAGGATAGAAAACAGAGTGTGAATGACCTTAGAAACATCCTTGGAATAGACTTTGTCTTATTGTCCCCAAATAAGATGTGACAGAATCCATTGCTCTAAAATTTCCCCCTAGATGAAGTTTGACAGTATCATGGTGTCTGCTAACAACGTCTTCTCTGTGTTCGTTTTTTAATTTTCCTCACTAAAACTGGACATTCGAGGATAGGGTCCTGTCTCTGCCAAAGACTAGAGACTTTCTTCTTCTCCCTTCCTAGTCCCCTATCCAACACTCCATCAAGGAGGAATAGTGTGTGAGACAGATTAATAAGATGCCTGTCTGATGAGTCTTTCTGCCGCTTTACACAAATTTTCTTTTTCTTATTTACTGTCATCTTTTTCCTTCATCCCCAATTCTATCTGCTGGTCATAGGAGTTTTAGAGGATTGCTTTCTCAGGTCAGAGAGAGGCACCTATTCCAAAGAGGTGGTTGACTGGCATTTTGAGTCCAGTGATAGTACGAGGGAAGTGCGACCCCCAGCTCAGCACTTAAATGAGTGCCCAGACAAAAGAGGAGAGAAGGAATCAGAGGAAGGCTGGAAAGAAGCTGGGAGGATGGGTGAGAGAGCTGAGTGGGAGAAAGAGGGAATGAGTAAAAGAAGGGGGTAGTAAAGAAGGTAGCTCACCCAAAGGAAAAATGTGCCTCCCTACTGGAAGCTATTAGCAAAACTATCAGGAAATGGGCCAGTGTGGGGAGGGGGAAGAGGGAAGGAGGTGTTAAATATTTATGAATTAGTGGAATTCACCATGTTTTCCAAGCAATAAGTTTTCATGATGTGTGTTTGGTGAGCAACTTGGTGGCCCTGCTGGTACGTGCCGGCCCATTAATTTGGCTTGTCATCACCCCAGCCACATTGTTATAAATAATTTTACTATGATGGTAATGAGATGGAGAGGAACAGTGTGAGCATTAGGCGAGGTTAACATCTCTGCCATTGCTGTAACAGGGTGAGCTGCTCTGGAGTTGGCCTTCACATAGATCAAGGCTTGACCTCTGGATGGGGAGACCATCTTCATTGAAGCTGGTATTGATATGGAAAAGAGAATGTGGGAAGGAAGACAGGGAAAGGGTAGGAGGGAGGTAGGTGTTGGGGTGGTGATGAGGGAATGATGATTCTGAAGTTGACAGTGAATATTCTGAAAAATCTGTTGAGGAGCACTGGAGCAATTAAATCATAATTGCTAATTATTCACTTGAAGTGACATTGTAAGCAGTTGAAGGGCTGGAGATGACAAGGAGCTTGAGAGGCAGTTTTGTGCAGTGGGTAGAGTGCAGGAGTTGGTGTCAAGAGGAGCAGAGTTTGAGCCCTGCCTCTGCCATTTAGACATCTTGGCAGTGGTAAAGGGGATATAGCATCTAGAAACTGGTAATTGCTGGGCATCTTACCCTACAGAAAAGTAAGAAGGAAGAGGATAAGGGGTGGTGATGACAGAAGAAAGGGCAGATTAGGGAAGGGGATATTCAGAAACAAACACTTTTGAAAAGGGACAGGATCAAAGTTGAAAATAGAATAAGTAGGGGGTGGGATAGGATGGAGGGAAATACAGTTATTCTTTTACAGTATGACTATTATGGAAGTGTTTTGCCTAACTGCACATGTATAACCTATATTAAATTGCTGGCCTTCTCAATGAGGGTAGGTGAGGAGTGAAGAAAGAAGAGAAAGTTTCAAAAACAAATGTTAAAAATTGTTTTTACATGTGACTGGGAAATAAGATATACAGGCAGTGGGGTGTAGAAATCTATCTTTCCCTACAAGAAAGTGAAGAGGGGTGATAAAAGGGAGGGCAGACTGGGGGAAGGGATAGTCAGAATGCATGACATATTAGGGGAGGGGGGAAGGGAAGAGATGGGGAGAAAATCTGGAACTCAAAAGGTTGTGGAAATAAATGTTAAAAACTAAAAATAAATAATTTAAAAAAAAATAGGAACTGGTAATTGCACTAGGAGGTATTTAAATAGGTTGATTAAATTTGGGCAAGGCCCACCTGAATGTCTGTAGCCCTCCTCTTTGCCTATCCAAATCCTTGATATCCTTTAAAATTCAGCTCAGATTTCATTCTTTCCAAGAAGTCTTTCATGACCATATCAGATCTCATCAATCTGAGAGAATTCTCACACTCTTAGAGTTGGAAGGAAATTCAGAGGTTATTTAGTTCCACTTGTTCTTAGGCTAGGAATCTCCTCTACTATATCCCTAATAAATGTTTGGTCTGAATATTCATGGACTGGAGACCAATAGTAAGAGGGAAACTACTATGTCTCTCGTCCCATTTTTCATTTTTGGATTGCTCTAACTTTTTCAAGAAGTTTTTCCTTATAGCAGGGAAAATTTTATTACTTGCAGCTTCCACGTGTTGCTTCCAGATCTGCCTTCTGGTGCCAAATAAAACAAATATATTCTCTGTTCTTGACACTCTTTCAACTTGTTATTAAAGGGACGATTAATGAACATCTAGAAAAGGAAGTAATGGTTGCAAAGAACTAGCATGGCTTCATCAAGACCAATTCATTCCAGAGAGGCATCATGTCACTCCCTATAGCACAGTAATATTTGATTACATTCACGTAGCTCAATTTGTTTATCCCTTTCCTAATAAAGGGGGACCCACCTTGTTCTCACTTTCTGGCTATCACAAGAAGTGCAACTATACATATTTTACTAAACACAGGACTGTTTTGTTTTGTTTTGTTTTTGGTCTCTTTGACCTCCTTAAGGTATGTGACTAGTGCAGGTATTAGTGGGTGAAAAAGTATGAAGTTAATGACTTTTCTAGTATAATTCCAAATTGTTTCCAGAATGGATGAGTTAGGTAATTCTATTTGTCATAGGAAATCTCATCATTGAATCAACTCATAGTCCCATGAAGAATACACTAATATGTCTATCTTCCCACAACCCAACCAATGCTTACCTTTTTTTGAAAAATCTATTATCATATTTGTCCATCCGATGGGTGTAAAGTGAAACCTTGGTATTCTTTAATATGTATTTTTCTAATTAGTCATTGGGAGTATTCTTTCATGTGGTGGTTGATAGTTCATATTTCTCCTTTTGAAAACCTCATATCTATCAATCAATTTACTATTGGGGAATGACTCTTGTTCTGATATATTTGCAGATATTCTCTGCATATCTTGGTTCTTTGAAAGATTTGTTGTGAATATTTTCTTCCTAATTAGCAGGCTTTGTTCTTATTTTAGCTGCATTGATTTTGTTGGTAGCTTTGTTTTCATCTTTTCTAAGTGTGTATGTATACATATATATATATACATGCATACATACATTCATGCATATATATTATTTTATAAGTATGTATTAAAAATAAATTGGTTAATGAATTCCCAGCTTATGGACATGAGTCTTTTAAAAGATAACTCCTTTTCTTCCCAGTGGAAATATTTCTCTTTCATTTTTAGAATTTCATTCTTGAGAACTTCTTATCCCTCCTGGGCTGATCTTCCCTATGGAATTTTAGACCATGGCATCTTATTTTTTTCTGAACCTTTTGAAAGATGATCTCCCAAAAATCTAGGGTTCAGGTCAAATTATATTCGGCTCCCCTCTCCTATTTGCTCACAAATTCTAAGATGAAATAATCAGCTCCTCCCTTTATCCCCCAGGTTACTGTCATTTCTACTTATCAGCCATTTTTTCCCCCTTGTTGATAGGAATGAGGTTCCCCTAGTAGCATTTTTCATCTTAATAAAACTCTCATTACAAAACCATGATATTGATGCATTAGCTATTATGTTTGTTGCAAAGAGAGAGCTCCTGAAGATGTCTGGATAATTGCAGCCTTCACTACTACTATGGAGAGCTAAAGTGATATGGCATCTATAGATCTGACCTTGGAGTCAGGAAGACTTGGGTTCTTTACTTTATTTTGACACATTTGTTGTAGAACCTGGCAAGTCATCTAACCTCTCAGTTCTCCAAGAAACTTTCTAAAATGCAGAATTGGTGACAACCTGCTTTTGTGCGGAGGGGTGTGTTTCCCTACCAGATGTCTCTTACACCAATAAATAAATCCAGACTAAAAAAAAAAATCACTATTCTATCTTGTCTCAGTAACAGGTTTGTGATCTATTTCCCAAGTTCCTCATCTATTTTTTCCTTCTGTCCATGTGTTCTGTAGTATACTCCAAAGACAATATTGATACTATTTTTCCCTCTGTTGATTTTCACCCAAATGCATTTTTATCAGGTTTTCAACCCTCTGATTCCTGGATTTTCTTATATTACTTTATATCCAAACTAGATAGTACTGCTCTTTCACCCATTTTATCTACCCCATTTCTTTTAAAAACAGTCCTACCCTTCCGTGGCTCTCAGTAACACCTATCAAGCCAAATTTACCTTCTGCATTGGTTTACCTGGTATATTACACATACTGAGTGGATTTATATGCAGACATCTGAATGTATGGGTTTTAATGTCATTTTCTTGAATTTTGTTTTCTGGTAATTTTTCAGCATCTCTACTATTATTTTCCTACATTTTAGAGAGTTTCTGTGGTATCTCACTTGGTACATATACTCAGGAAATAAGGTACCTTGGAAAAGGCAAGTTTCTGAGGCATAGGATGGGGGTTTAAATTTTGCCTCTGAAATTTTCTACCTGTATGACTTTGGACAAGTCATAACTTCCTTGGCTCTCCATTTTCTTATCTGCCAAAAAAAACAGAGGAAAGGAAAGAAGAAAACAAAGAGGGTTGGGCTAGATGACCTCTGAGGTAACTTCTGGATTTATATCTATGATCCTCTTTCCTTTCCAGTTTAAAGTCCTTTTGATTAGGTTTGCAAAACTCCAAATCTGCAATCTAAGCAAATACATTTTGACAAGGGAGTCATCTTTGACTCTTTACCTTGCTTTACTCCTCATAGTCATTTAGTTGCCAGCATTGTTGATTCAAATCTACTCCTTTTTTTCTACTCACAGGTCTTTCCCAACTTAGTTCAAACCCTCATCAACCCTCAGTTGGACCATGGGAATTGTCTCCTAATTGGACTCCCTGCATCTGGTTTCTCTTCTCTCCAATCTGTCCTCCACACAGCTGCCAAATTGATATTCCTAAAACATACCTCAGACCACATTATTTGTTCTCAAAGAAGCTTTGTTAGCTCCCTATAGACTGTAGGATAAAGAATAAAAACTTCGGTTTAGCACTGTGAACACTTCACATTCTAGCTCCCACTTATTTGTATAGATCGATTTCCCATGATTTCTCCCCACCTATCCTCCCTTCCAACTAAATTAGCCTATGTTGGTATTTGCACTAAATGCAATGCCATCTCCATCTCTGTGTTTTTGGATAGATTTTCCCTTCATACCTAGATTGTTCTCCTTCTTCCTTTTGACCTCTTAGAATCTCTAACTGCTTTTAAACCAGCAAGTGACAGCTTCTAAAAAAGGCAAATTTCTTGATTCCTCCAATGGTTAGTGCATCTCCTCTAAATTACTTTGTATTTATTTTAAATGTCAGTCAAAAAACATTTACTAAGCATAAAACATTGCACTATGTGCTGTGGCTACAATCAGACAATGACCATTTATTAAGAGCCTACTGTGTGCCAGTGAACTATGCTAATTGTTTTATACGTATCTTATTTAGTCCTCACAATAACCCTTCAAGACAGGTGCTACTATTATCCCCATTTTACAGTTGAGGAAACTGAGGAAGGAAACAGTTAAATGATTTGTCCAGGGTCACATAGCTAATGAACTTGAGGTCAGATTTGAACTCATCTTCCTGATCGAGGACCCATGCTTGAGTCACCACACAACTGCCTCATATAACAAAATACCAGAAACAAACTAGCAAAAACCAAAAAAAGGCAAAAAATAAATTCTGCTCTCATGGAGCTCATTGTCTAATGGGGGATTTAACATGCAAAAGGTTATGTACAAACAAGCTACATGTAGGATAAATTGGAAATAGTCAACAAAAGAAAGCACCAGAATTAAAGGTAATCAAGAAAGATTTCCTATAGAGGATGGGATTTTCACTGGAACTTGAAGGAAGCCTAAGAAGCCAGAAAGGAGAACATTCTAGGCATGGGGGACATCCAGAGAAAATGCCTAGAGCCAAGAGATGGAATGTCTTATTTGAAGAACAGCAAAGAGACCGGGGAAGGAAATGGCAAACCACTGTAGTATCTCTGCCAAGAAAAGCTCCTATGGGGTCATAAAGAGTTGTACATAACTGAAGACGATTGAAAAGGAGGGCATACTGGAGTATGCTGCAGGGAGTAAGGTGCAAAAAGATTAAAAAGAGAATCCAGCAAAGGAGATTGAGAAGAAATGGTCAGATAGGCAGGAGAACTAGGAGAAAATAGCTTTGGGGAAACCTGGAGACAAGAGTATCAAGGAGAAGAGGACATCAGAAACTGCAGAGAAGTCAAGAAAGACAAGAATTGAGGGGAAAAAAGCCAATAGATCTGGCAATTAAGGAATAGAAATTTTGGAGAAAGCAATTTCAGTTGAATGATCAGGGCAGAAGCTGGATTGTAGAGAGTGATATAAAAGGAAGTGGAGGCTTCTATCATAGGTGGCCTTCTCAATGAGGTTAATCACAAAAGATAAGAGGAATATGGGACAACAGCTAGTGGGAACAGAGAGATTAAAAAAATTTTAAAGACATGAGCATGTTTGTGGGCAATAGACAGGGAGATAGCCAGTGGGCAGTGTAGACAAGGAGATTGACAAGAAGACAAAGACTGAGGATTAGTGAGAGTGGGGAAGGAAGGGATCTGCTTGAGAAGATGGGATGGAATGGGAACACTTGTGCATGCAGAGAGGTTAGCCTTGGCAAGAAGGATCACTGCATTATTCAAGACAGGATTAAAGGAGGAGATAGTGGCAGAAGGCATTCTGGGTGATGTGAGATGAGGAGGAGGATTGTAGAAGGAGCTCTCAGTGAATTAACCTCAGGGTTTTGTTTGTTTGTTTTAGTAAAATTATTGGAGCAAAGCTCTCAACTGAGAAGGTGCAAGGGAGAGGGAGTCATGGAAGGTCTAAGGAGAGGATGAAAAAGTTTGGAGGAACTTCTGTGATGAGTGGGAGAGTGAGTTAATTAGGGAAATATAAAAGAATATCCTTGCTGCAGTGAAAGCCCACTTGAGATTATGTGACATACATTTTTATTGTACTTATTCAGTACAGTTTTCAGATCTCTGGCTTAAGTGAGTAGGATTGAAATTGGTTAATGGTGGGAGTGAAGTTTGATGAGATAAGATCAGTAGTACAAAGAGTGCACAAGGGACTCTAAGAAAGAGGGAGTGTAGAGTTAACAGTCAAGGTGGGGAAGGGAGGATGGGAGCTAAAGGGTGGGCGACAAACTCAGAAATAACTGATGAGACTGAGGGATTGGAAGTTAAGACGGGCAAAGAACAAGGCTTGGGAGGTTTTGCATTTATTTGTATTTTGTATTTACTTATCGTTTTACATGTCCTTTTCCTCCAATATAATGCAAATTACTTGAAAGCATGGCTTGTTTGGTTGTTTCTAGATCCTCAGTACCTAGTATATGTAGTAAGCACCTAGGTACCTGGATAGAGAGCTAATCCTGGAGTCTGGTAGACCTGAACTCAAATCCATGCCTCAGACGCTTAGTGGCTGTGCAAGTCATTTAGTCTCTATTTGCCTCAGTTTCCCTATCTGTAAAATGGAAATAATAAGAGCACCCACCTCTAGGAGGATAAAATGAGAATTGTAAATCATTTAGCACAATGCCTGGCACATAGGAAACCTATTACCATCATTGCTGCTATCATGATGATCTCCCAGAGTTGTCATGAAGATAAAATAATATTTACAGAGTGCTTTGAAAACTTTAAATAGCACTATATTAATGTGAGCTATAACTATTATTATTAACAAATGTGATTGAATTAAATTACCAACTCTCATTTCCTTCACTTTATCCTTCCATTTAAAACGATGGTTCAGAAATGCAAATTGAATTCTCAGGAACCACCTTTTTAACCAGCTGTTGTTTACTTGGCTTTAAAAAGAGAAAGTAGAGTCAGATGAGGAATCATAGTTGAAAGAGTGGGAGAAGAGGAAGCCTGCACATGGGTGGGCTGCCTCCAGGGAGCTTCTCAGCTCCAAAGATGGGTAGAGACACCTAGACAGAGTAGAGGAGAGGAGAGTTCTGGGGTCAAATTGGGTGCTACCGGAACCTAAGATGGCCACAGAGGACAGGAAGTGGTGCAGAAAGTATATCTGTCTGTAATGGTATATATATTGGAGTGAGTTTATTTACTGACCTTAAGTGTTCTTCCCTTAAGAAGTAGCATACATCCACTACAAGTCCTCGGTGAAATCAGGAAAGACGGGAGGGAAGAAGAGTTGTCTTGACTCAACGTAGACACGACTATATATCTTTGTGTTTTTTTGGTCATGTTAAATGAAACTAGACCCACATTCAATATTTTGTTGGTCTGAGTGGCTTACTCAAGAGCCAGAGGTTCTTTAGTCTTTCCATAACTACTTAAACAGTACCCAAATTCTGATGTTCTCAGGGGAAATTTCTGGGTGTGGTCAGAAACCAAAGATAGCATGCTATTTTGAGAAGCTCCCCCAAGCCTGAAAATGATCTACATAAACCCAGATCTTTAGGTTCTAAGCAATGGGCTATACTGCCATGTTCTTTGTGGCAAAATGGAAAGAATATTAGACGTAAGAGTCGCAGGACCTGGGTTTAAATCTCAACTCTGTCACCTGTGTGACATTGGACAAGGCACTTCATCTTCCTGGGCCTCAGTTTTCTCATTTGCAAAAATGAAGAAATTGGACTAGATTGACCTACACACTCCCTTATCATTTCTAGTGCCAGCTGCAGGCATCAGCCTCTTCCCTCTGAAGTCCTATGACAGCACTGGCATAGCTTCCCCCCACCCCAACACAAAATAAAGTTAAGGTTTGCTTCCTAGGGGGATGGTTTTGGCCATGGGTTAGGGTACTGGAGGATATACAAGGAAGGCTTGGCTTTCTAATTGCTTCATGTGTGAGTTGCCTCGATTAAATCATAAACTTTCTTCTCCTTTTCCTGTATTCCCTAATGCCCAAGTAGCAAAAGACAAGTTCACCATAAATGCTCCATAAAAACTTGTTGATTGATGGACAGATTGAGTGTTTTGGAAAGAGGCCCAGTTAGCCAAGAGGCTCTTAGGCTGATCCTTGAGTCCCTCCTGACTGCCAGAGGGGACAAGGGAACACAAGGAGGGAGGTGTGGCTTCAGTGTTGGCATTTTTTAAAGAGAGAAAAAAAGTAAGAAAAAACCACCCAGTAAGCTTCAGGGAACTTGATGTCCTTGCCACAGAGAAGGAAGGACTGTGCCCAAGCCAGCCTTCCATGTTTTGTTAAGCAGATCTGTTGCTTTCTCTTTTTTTATTTATTTAGTAACTGAATCATGAGTCAGTCAGTTGGCTTGGTGGTAAAACACAACCCACTATCAGGGAAATAGCTGATGAACTACATGCCATTAATTCAGTGCCAACAAACCACTCATGACTTCAGAAAAAAAAATCTCTTGTTCTCCAGGCTGGTCAGAGCTGACTAGAGAGGCTGGCCTCTGGCACAGCAAATGCCAACCGCCTTGGAGAACCCGAGACAATTGTCTCACCAGCCCTGGTGGCCACCAATACATATTCGTTGTAATTATGCAATATATCTAGGAGGCCCACAATAGGGCTGGTTGATCTTGGAGCCCTGGCTGCTGGCGGTTCAGAGCAGCCAGAATTGACCTAGTCTCCTCAAGGAGTGTGGGAAGTCAACCAGGACAGCTGGAGTGAGGACGTGAGGAGCTAGCGCAGTTGTTGAATCTGGGCCACGGGGAAGCAGGGCATGCAACGGAGGAGGCTCTAAGTTCCATTGGCCACCCTGCCAACTGACTCGAACTGACTTTCTTTGGAGTTTAGCTGGAGCAGAACCAAAGTGGGTGGGGGGTGGGGGAATGGTATTCCTATAAAAAGCAACAGAATCCCTCCTCCAGACAAGAAGTTCCTAAGTGATAATCATCTCTGGTTCAGTCCCTCTCCTTTCTTTCCTTCTTCCCCTTCTCAAGTAACCTCAGAACTCCCACTAGTCCTTACTGAAGGTCACCTATTTTGTTCTGGATGGAATTTTGTTGTTGGACTATTCCCTTGGCTCTCTTGGGTCTGGAGGGCAAGCCCCAACTTCAGTGCAGTTGTAGCAGAAACTAGGACTGGACCAAGGAAGCAGGAAATTGGAGTCCTCAGATTGTAGATTTAGAGCTGGAAAAGACATTCAGTGTCACCTAGTCTGACTGTCATCCTGCCCAGCCTCCCCTTTTACTAAGAAGGAGCTAAGGCCCTGAGAGGTTAAGCTGTTTTTCCAAAATCACACAGGTATCAAGTATCCAATCATGGAATTTTTGACTAGAGCTGGAAGAGTCCTTGGAGACCATCCACCTCAATTTCTTCCTTTTACAGATGGGGAAACTGAGTTTTAGAGAAATTGTGATTTACCCAAGATCTCATGGATAGCAAATATCAGAGCTAGGATTTGAACTCAAGTCTTCTGACTCCAGCATCCATGTGCAATGAATAAAGCACCTACTCTTCTGTTAGAGAAGCTGGGTTCATATCCCAGTTCTGCTATTGCTTGTGATACCTTGGCTAAGCCTCTTAACCTCTTTGGTCCTGATTTTCTCATCTTAAAAGTTAAATGGGTTGGACTAGACTTCTAAGGTTTCTTCTAGCTTTAAATCCATAATCTTATGATCTAGCCCTTTCTCTGCTACCAGCTAACTGAGTGATGACAGGCTTGCCACTTAACCCCTCTCTGAACCTCAGTCTCTTTATCTGTCAAGGCTGTGGGTTGGGCTAGATGATCTCCAAGGTCCCTTTAGGCTCTGACAATCTGTGATTTTCCCCTGCCTCCTGAAGGGAATCTGGGTGGCTGTCTTCAGCTGTCTCCAGTAAACATGACGCCCTGTCCCTGAACCTGCCGATTAGCTGAGCAAAGCGAGGACAGCCGCACATAATAACAAAAAATTATCTTCCTCCCGCTGAAGTTTCTTGAGCAACTGGCAGGCCGCCATGAATGTACTTAGGCAGAAAATCACCAGAAAAATGATATAATCTGACAGATTTTTCACAGGCTTAAATATTCATGAATTAAAGGAATTGGCAGGATTTTCTACATTATTAGCTTTCATCATGGCTGCAGGAGCAGTTGGTACACTGGCGGCTCTTCAAGAGCTATTAATCTAGTCTATCATAAGAGCAGCCATTTTAAAATTAGCTGTTTTTACTCCCCAATCTGGTGCAGGGGTGGGAGGAGACTGGAAAATTTAAATGTTATTCAAGTTTAAAGGTCTCCTGTTCTCATTTGTAAGCCAGCAGGTCAGATCTGATAACTCTAAGGTCTGCTAGGGAGGGGGAAAAGTGGTATTTATTCAAGCCCACAGTCAGTCAATCAACAAGCATTTTGAAAGTGAAAAAATTATACTTCAATTTGCACTGAGTTCATCATTCTCTCTGTCTCTGTCTCTGTCTCTATCTCTCTCCTCTCTCTTGTGTCCTCCCTTTCTCCCCCCTTCTCTGTTTCCCCCATGCTATCCTTCACAGATAGCATTTATTATCATGAATCCTTCAGAATTGTTTTGGTTGGATACTTGGATCAATCAGAGTAGCTAAGTCTTTCCTTAGTTGTTCCACATCTTAACAATGTTGCTGTTAATGTATACGATAATCTCCTGGTTCTACTCATTGCACTTTGTTATCAGTTCATAAAGGTCTGCCCATGTTTTTCTGAGAACATCCTATTCATCATTTCTTAGAGCACAATAACATTCCATTACAATCATATACCACAATAGGCATCCCCTCAATTTATAATTCTTTGCCGCCACACAAATTGCTGCTATCCGTACCTTTTCAACATTCTGCAAAATTCTAGGCACAGATGCCTGTCCTCACTGCTTCCTTTACCCTCTTGGTGACATTTCTAACTATTTTCCTAATATTTTTTTCTTTCTCCAGTTACTCAAGCCTATTTATTCTTGTGTTTGTTCCTTCAGTAATGACATTCGTTCACTTGATCATTCATTTATCATGTGTGGTTACCTGATATGTACCCAGCCCTGGTGTTGTGAAGTATACCAGGATGAGCAAGGCATGGTCCTTGCTCTGAAGGAAACAGTTGGATTATGGACAGTCTTTAAACCTCAAAGCAAATTTGGAATGTTTCATTTATAGGGGGAGGGAATTAGGAAAGGGAAGAAAAAGATGTTTACATTTTATATAGATCCAAAGCTTTAAGAACTAGAAGAAATGAACCAGCGAACCAGCAGTACAAGGAAAGCTGAATTCAATTGGCACATAGGTTGATCAAGGCGTCTACGATATAGGCTACATGTTAAAGGTGCTGAACTTCTGAATGGACCGCTCCGTTATCACCCAAATACTAAGGGTTTCCTATGTACTGGAAGCTGTGGGGATCCCGTAGAGAGATCCACAAGGGTATGGGAGAAAGATGAAACATTTAGTAATAACCCCTGGGAAGTAGATGCTTTTATTATGACAATTTTTTAATAGTTGGGAAAACCGAGGCAGTTAGCAGTTAGGTGATTTGGCCAGGGTCACTAAACATCTGAGGTCAGATTTGAACTCCTATTTTTCTGTCCTGGGAAAGTAGACAGAGGAGTTAGGTTTTACTGTTTTGTTTTGTTTGTTTCTTTTAGGAATCAGGTTTTAAAAATGGTTTTTGAATAGGAAATATATTTTTAAATATGAAAAGCATCATGGGAGAATGTGGTGGAGGAAGAGGAAGAATTCACTGGATCTCAAAGCTGGAAAGGAATTCATGTGAGTTACAAAGTTAAAAAAAAAGCCAATGGCAACTCCAGAGTGACTTTACAGTCAAATTCAGATAACATGAAGGAGACATTGAGGGCTTAGAGACTGGAGGGAGGCAAGGGGACGGCTGGAAGGGGAAAGGGAAGATGAGAGGAGGGGAAGAGGGCCTAAGTGTAACCAGTGGATTCCCAATTAAGCTGGCATTTATTATTGCCCTTGCTGGAGGGTAACTGTGTAATGAGAACATTTAGCATTCATAGCTGTCCTACTTGGCATGGGCATGGCACACTTTCTCCCAAATAGTCCTAGGAGTTTTTAAAGACTTTGTGCTTTGCAAAGTAGCCTACTTTAAGTTAGATTATTTCTGTGTGTCTGACTTTACAGATGGGGAAATTGAGGCCTTGGAAGCATAATGGAAAGAGTGCTGGATGTTGGGGTTTGGAGATACTTGGGCCTCTGTCCTGACTCTAGCATTTAGTATCGTAGCCATAAAGGCCTTCAGAGATCACCTCATATAGGCCCCTCATTTTGCAGATGAGGATACTGAGGCTTACTGGAGAGGGCAAATAATTTGCCTGAAGTCCTGAGGGTAATGAGCATCAGTCAGAACTAGAAATCACATCCTTTGAGTAGAGATCTAGTGCCCTTTTCATTGGGCTACACTGACTAGTTGTATGACCGTAAATAGTAATAAGAGCTAGCATTTATATAGCTAATAATATTAACAGTAGCTATCATTTATGTAGCATTTTTAAGCATAGCACTTGGCATGGGTTATCTCGGTTGATCCTTGTAACACCCCTGGGAGGTAGGTGCTATTATTTTCCCCGTTTCATAGTTAAGTAAACTGAGGCAGGCAGTAGCTAAGTGACTTGCCTATGGTCATCTCTGCTCTAAGTATAGAGATGACATTTGAACTCAGATCTTCCTGATTCGGGGCTTGGCACCAATGGAATTTGTGCCTTAATCTCACTGAGCCTGCCTCTGCATCTAGGAGGCATAATGGATAGAGTACTGGATTTAAAGTCAGGGAAACTGAGTTTCAAATCCAGCCTCAGAAACTCCCTAGCATGTAGCATGACCTTGGGCAAGTCACTTAACTTCTCTGTGACTCAGTTTCCTCATATATAAAATGAAGATAACAGTACCTACTTCCCAAGGTTATACAGAAAAAAATGAGATATTTGTAAAAAATACTTAATAAATCTTAGAAATTAATAAATAAGTATTGATACTGATATTGTTATTGATGATGATGGTAGTGGTAATAACTTTAAAATGAGGGGGAAGGATTATGAGCAGTAAGATTCCTTCCAGCCCTATACCTAGCGTCCTAAGTGTCAGAGGTGGGATTTAAATTCCTATCACTCAACTCCAAAGTCCAGCACTCTTTTAACCAAATCAGTCTTTTTAGTCATGGTTAGGCTTCTGTTTGCTGGCAGCCAGCCTATAACATTGGATAGAGTGCCAGGACCTAGAGTCAGGAAAAGTTACCTTCGGTACTTCAAATCTGGCCTCACAGAATTATTACTCATGTCACCCTGAGCAAGTCACTTCACCCTGTTTGCCTCAGTTTCCTCCTCTGTAAAATGAGCTGTAGAAGGAAATGGCAAACCATTCCAGTGTCTTTGCCAAGAAAACCCCAATGAGGTCATGAAGACCAGGCACCGCTGAAATGACTAAACAGCAAACCTCAGTTTCTTCATCTTTAAAGTAGGAGTCATGGGAGCCTTTGACTTCTTTAAAATGGGCATGACTTCAAGACTTTGCATTATTATGTAAAAAGGACAGCACTGCTAGAAATTCCTATTTGGAAGAAAGGTCCTACGTCCATGCCAAGTAGGACAGTTATGAATTTGTCTGTAAAATGGGAACAGGAGCCCTTATAATTATCTACCTTTTGGTCTTGTTGCCAGAATCAAATGAGGTAATGTGTGTTAAAGTGCTTTGCCAACCTCAAAGCAGTGTATAAACTCTTCTTACTCCAAAGCTGAGTCCTCCTCTTGAGAGTTCTAATCTTGGGACTCAATGCCTGGTTTATTTACCTTTCTCAGATCCTAGAAGGCAGTTGGGTTTGTGTAGGCATGGAAAAATCAGCTGTTTCCTTCCCTATGTCCCTATGTGTCTCTTTCCCTAGAGACTGAAGGATCACATCTGATTTTTTAAAGTGAATGTGGGAAATGAGAGCAGATTTGTTTTTCTAAAAGTGGTGGATGGAGAGGAGGCAGGGCAAATGGAGAAAAAAGTCCTTGTGCAAAGAGAACTGAAATCTTGGGGCTTGACATTTCACATCAATATAGTATAGTGGAAAGAGGAAAGGATCTGGAATCTGGGTTTGAATTCCAGTTCTGGATTCACTTCCTACTAGTGTGGAGCTGGGCAAGTGACATCACTTCTGCGAGACTCAGTTTCCTCATCTGTAAATTGAGCCTGTTGGACTAGATGATATTGGAAGCCCCTTCTCTCCCTAAATGCCGTGATTCTGAAGACTTACGATCTTTTCAAGAAAACTCAAACCTCATGTAGAGAGAGGTACCAGTGTCTGGTTTATGTCATTCCTAGGGGAGAAGGAACCTTGCTTTCTACATTTGCTGCCCCTAGGGCCTGATCTCTCTCCCAGGCATGGCAGCAGCCCTTTCTGTGCAGCAAGCAGGCCAAATCTATGAGATAAGGGAGAATAAAACTCCCTGACATAAATAATCAAGGTTGGTGTGATAGGGTGGAGGGGAGTTGATTTTGAGTGGGAGTTAATTGCCAATTACCCTGGAGGAAGTACTCTCCAGTATTACAGTTCCCATGGCAGATCCCAGTTCCCACATATGGACTGTGAGAAAGGTTTGTGTATAGGGCAGAGGGGGTCTTTAGACTCTGGGAAGAGAGTGAGGTAGTTGATGGGGCTATTTGGCCAACGGCCCAGTGACACTGGAGAAGAGGAGAGATGTTACAGATGCCGCTCTCCCTCTTTAAAACAGCCAGGACCAGTGAGCTGGAAATAACAGTGATGTGTAGAGTTGGATGGATAAAGGGAGGGCTAGAAAAGAGTGGATGAAGCACAGAGAAAAAAAATCTGCATGTGCCCATATGCTGTGGCACCCTAGTGCACAGTCTGAAGCAATTTAAAGGGAAGGGTTACTGACTCAGAGCTGGTATGAAGGATTGACTAAAATCCTCAGGGCAAAATCTGACATGAGCACTGAAACCAGTTTCACCATTGCCTGAGGCCCTTAACAACACTACCATTATTAAATCCAGATGAGAAACCTAGTTCCACCCTGTCTTGGCTATTAAGTATTTGAACTTTTTGCCGGATTTGCAGCTGGGTATGAATTACAGATCCATCAGCACCCTACATGTGGTTGGCGTCTATGTTAACCTGCTAGCAGATATACAAAAAGATTCTGTTATTGGTATGCTAATTGAGGGGAAAAACCCAGCTGGATTTTTTTTTCCTATTATTATTTTTTTAAACAGCTGGAGTAACCTGCAAAATAAACAGTGACTCATGAGTCCAGAGACATAGAGAATGATTTCCAGGCAGAAGCAGTGTGTTTTATTCCTAAAAGAAGGTTTCCCTAAAGGGTGCTAGAATTAAACTCTTTCCTCTTGACATAATTTTCCAATGCATTTAAACTGTAGCTGGTATACAGGCTGTCTCAAGAACCAGAGAGAATTGGAGGGAGAATCAAGAGTTTCTTTGCTCACCTGGTTTCTGTTTCAAATCACATAAGATTGTAATACAAATGAATGAATGTATGAATGAATGGGAAGGTCAATGCACTCCTATACCCCAGCACTGTGCTAGGCACAATGGGACATGTGAAAAATCATAAGACATTGTCCCTATCTTTAAGCAGCTCATCATCTAGTCAGAAAGATAGAAACATTAGAGTGTAAGATATTTGAGAGTAATCGATGTCATAGCTATTTTTGCATCCCTAGCACCTAGGACAGTGCCTCACACATACCTGGTGTTTCATATGTTTGTTGAATACCACAGGAAGCAAGTCAGAAAGAATATGTTGACAGTATAGAACCATTCATACTTGAATCCTACTCCATTGCCTCATGGGAGTGATTCTGAGTTCTTAAGGACTATGTGAATAGAGTATGTTTTCTGGGAGCTCCTTTGTTGATAGATCTTGTGTTTGCATCATTGTCATTTTGGGATATACAGTGGACACCCCACCCTCCTCCCTTCCCTCCTCCCACCACCCAAAAAGGCTTTGAGTAGGGGCCCCATAATTACAGATTGTATGTATCTTGTCCAAGTATTGGACTAGCTAATTTAGGACTTTAGGAGAGCTAAAAGGGGTCTTAGAAGCTGTCTAATCAAATCTCTTTATTTTATAGATGAGGAAACTGGAGCTTAGAGAAATGAAACTCATTACTAGAAGGCTGATCCACAAATAATGAATATTTTTTTTTGTCCCCAGCAATTAATGAAACTGTCTAATTAGGTGGTATTTGAAAAAGGTGTATTGTACATTGACAAAAGCATTACCCACAGTAAAGAAATCATAGGTCTTTCTAACTGGTAAAAGTGGTATTATGTAACCCACTGTGTCCCATCCCCAGCTTGGGCTCTATGGTGAAGTATGAATGCATAGTGAAATGTTGGGTTATACTTTAGAGACTATAAGGACTGTATTAGTCAGAAGAGAGTGAATGCTGAATGAGGAAGGTTTTCATTGATTTGGGCTAAGTCTTGAAGGTAGGCTAGAATTTGGATAGGGTGAGAAGGGACAGGATTCTTATTCTAGATTGGAGAGGAGAAACAGCATAATTGGAGCTTCAGAGGTAGGGATATACCTGGCTGGTGCATGTTAGGAAGTATCAGGAGAAAAGTGTGTATAGGTAATGGAGTGCCAATTAATGGAGGGCCTTGAATGATCTTTTTCAATTCAATTCATTTCAATAAGCATTTATCAAATGCCTACTACATGAGAGGTTCTCTACTAGGGATACCAAGAAAAAATAAAGAGAGCCTTTGTCTTCAAAGAGCTTATACTCTACTAGGCATTGGATAGGGATGGCAAGTACATAGATCTGTAATGACATACATAAGAAAATCAATACAAAATATTTCTTACGGTGGTGATAGGACTATAGGTTACAACCACTGGCAAGATGTAGATGAGCTTCATGGATGGTGGGGAATGGCACATAAGCTGAACCATGAAGGGAATAAGGGATTCTAAGAGCCAGAAGTGAGAAGGAAGAACATTCCTGGTATGGGGGACAGCCTATGCAAAGGAATTGAGGCAGGAGATGGGGATATAGAAGGAATAGAAAGTGGGGCAGATTGGTGGAAATGGATGGATGAGCTCCAATCTGAATTATTAGAAGAGAATATATCCACATTGATGAAATCACAGGATCAGTTTGGAAATTTGACTGGAGGTTGGGTTGGAAAGGAAAGAGACTGGAGGTCCATCAAGAGACTGCTTCCTTAAACTAGGAAAAGGGTGGCAAGAGCCCGAACTAAAGTGATAGGTGAATAGAGAAGGCAGATGTAAGAGATGAGGGGGAGGGGAGAGAAGGTTTGCTTCCAAATGGAATTCTCTGCTTCCAGCACAAATACAATAACTTTGCCAGTAAAAGGCCAGTAAGGCTTTCACAGAGAGTTTGAGTCTCTGTCCACAAACTGGACCATATTAGTTATAAGGCCAAAGCTTTAGTCACTGAATAAGGGAGCAGGACTCCAGAGGACACTTCTGGGCAGGATCAGAGTGCTATACTCATAGCCCTGTTTGATCTGCTCTGGGTGGGCACGTAGGGATCAACTTCCTTTTCTCTTATCCTGATGCCTGTGTCCAAGAAGTTTCCCTCACTAAAATCCTTTGGTGTTTTGACATCAAATACAGTCAAACTCAGAGTGGCATAACAGAAAGAATGCTGTACATTGTGTGAGTCAAGAGAAAAACCAAGGACTGAGGGAGGGCAAGGTTAAGGAAGTAGCCTAGGGAACAGTACACAAGAGGGTCAAAATGAGGGACAGCTTTTAACAGGAATTTTTTCCAACCCTAAAAGAGTTCTTGGAAGAACTTAAAAAGGAATTAAAAAATCAAATAGAGAGATTGAGAAAAAGTTAAGAAAAAACTCAAAAGCAATACAAGAAAATTACAAAAAAAAAGTTGATCAATTGGAAAAAGAGATCCAAAATCTTGAGGAAGGAAATAATTCCTTGAAAACTAGAACTGGGCAAGATGAATCAAATGACATTATAGGACACCAAGAAATAATAACAAACACATGTAGTTCTTGACATGTAGCGCCATCATTTGGTAATAACTTGCATGTATTGTAGTGAAGATTCAAAATTTTCAGGGAATAGTAGTATCACACCCAGGAGGTAATATGTTTTTAAAATCTTGCCTAATGGACCAAGATGTTTTATCCCAGCTGTAGTCAGAGTACATAGGTCCTAATGTCAGCTCTGTCACTGATTTATATGATAAACTGTTTACAGTGCCTTCAGACCTTAAAATATTATGTAAGTATTTTTCATCATCATCATCATCATCATCTTTGACAAAGCACTTAAGCCTCAGTTTCTTTACCTGTCAAATGGAGATGAGACCTGCTCTTCTTACAGCATATAGTCAGGATGAGACTCTAAGGAGATCAAATAATGTTTGATTTAAAGTTGGAAGGAATCTTAAGTTAAAAGGTTAGAAAAGTTAAAAGTCATCTAGTTCAACTCCTTATTTTTACAGATAAAGCAACTGAAACCCAGAGAGGCTAAGTAAATTGCTCAAGGTAGTAAGCAACAGAATCAGAATTTGAACTCAAGTCTTGGTCTGTGTTATTTCTTTTATGTAAAACAGTTTAAAATCTATACAGCGCTGAACAAACTAAGACAGAAATTTTATTATTTGTATTACACACTATAGAGTGCCAGGCCTGGAATCAGGAAGATCTGAGTTCAACTCTGGTCTCAGACACTTACTAGTTGTGTGACTCTGGGCAAGTCGCTTAACCCTGTTGCCTCAGTTTCTTCATCTGTAAAATGAACTGGAGAAGAAAATGGCAAACCACTCCAGTGTCTTGGCCAAGAAAACCCCAAATAGGGTCACAAAGAATTGGACACAACTGAAAACAACCGAATGACAAAAAGCAACAATTACCTTTCCCAAAAGGATTTCTTTCACTACATCTCTCCTCCTTTGCCACATCTTGGGAAATAAACTTACCATGCTCTTACTCATTCTATTTTGCTTATAGTTATTGTGTGTTCATCTATTTGTTATATCTCCCATAATATGTAATAAACTCTACGAGGAATTGAATTTTCCTTATCTTTCTGGTCCCCAGCACCTTACTATTCTATATCCATTGTGAGAACCTGATAAATAGTTATTGAATGAGTGAATGTTAATGATAGTAATGACAATGAATATCTGGTCAGTTATAGATTTTTCTCTTCTGTTTAAAATGAAGACAATAAAATTCTAGGGTTAAATAGACAATTTTTATTAAAATTTTTAAAAATCCATACAAATAAAATCAATGAAAATAGAACTAGAAGAGAAAAGACAGAAGGGAGCAATCTTTTATCAAACATCACTCACAAAAGTCTGATGTACAAAGTACATAGAGAATTGACCCAAATATATAACAGTGAGAGCCTTCAGTAGGCAAATAGACAAATGATATGAAGTTTTCAAAGAGGAATTGCAAATACAAATGCCAACATGAAAACATGTTCCAAGTCATTGATAAGAGAAATACAAATTAAAACAATTCTAGAGTTTCACCTGACATCATAAAAATTGTCAAATATGATAAATACTCAAAGTTCAAGTTGTGTGGGAAGTCAGACATACCCAGACGCCCTTGGAATAGCTATGAAATGGTCCAACCATTCTAGATTTCAGTTTGGAAATATGAAAGAGGGTGAATAAATTATAATTTTTTGGGTCAGCAATCTCACTACGGATTACCTATCTCAAGGAAGATGAAGACAGAACCAGAGGTCCAATATATGTAAAAACATTCATAGCAACACTCTCTGGGATCAAAGAACTAGAAATGAAGTTGGAAGGCATCAATTGGGGAATGGCTGAAGAAATCATAGGATACATATGGTAATAAATATTATTTTAAAGTAAGAAATAACAAATGCGAAGAATTCAGAAGAATGTGAGAAAGTTGTATGAACAAAAATAATCTGAGTAAATTAAACCAAACCAAGAAAACAAAATAAATGCAATACAAGTTGCATTTATGCATAGCATAAAATGAAAATATCACTAAATAGAAATTGAACTCTTTATAATCAGTGAATATCCCAGAGTAAAAAAAAAAGAAATATGTCTCCTGGCAAAGAAATGGGAGACAACTAGGACTGACTATTGTATGTCTTATTGGACACAGACCCTGTATTGAAAATTTTCACTTGGCTGTTTTTCTTAGTCTCACGGGAGAGTTTAATCTGGAGGGAATGGGTAGGAAATATCTGGTGTTAAGATAAAATACCAATTAAATCTATAAAGATAATTCTAGGATCCAAAGTGAAATTTTATTCACCTTAAAAGCCATCAAGGCAAGGTCCCTACCTTCAAAGAGTCTGTATAGAAAGCCTCAGGCATGGATTTCATTCATTCAAAAGAGAGTAAGGTTTTTTGGTGGGATAGAAACAGTTTGATAGGCATGGTCTCAGGACTGATAAAGCAGGTCCTTTCATTCCTATGTAGGTCTTTGCGTAGCTGTGCTCCATTCTTCCAATACCATTTACTCCACACTTTTGGGTGCACTGAAAAAATATACCACCCCATTTCAGCTCTTTAATATTAGAGCTTGAAATGATTAAATTAAGTGTAGGTTGTTGCAGGCAGACCTCTGGACAGATGCACAAATGATGGCGTCTCATTTCACTCAGCTGTTCCTTAGCTTTTGAAGTTATTATTAAGTGGGAGGTACAGTTTTAAGTGGGTGTGGTTGTGTGATTGTGAATGCAATTTTCTGACACTCCTCCTGAAAGCCACAGCTCAAAAGTGGGCCAATGCAAAGGTACTATGAAGCACAAAATGTGCTCTTAGTATTTTCCTTTCTAGGAAGAAAAGAATGGTTGGATTATGACTTGAGATTCCATAGAGTATGAAAATCATTCTCTTTTATAATTCTATTGGTCTATTTGACAACTCTGTTTGAATGAAGAGAGGTAAGGTTCATTTTCATCTTTTAAAAGTACTTTTAAAGGATCATATTTTCCCCAAGACCATATGGTAGGAGAGCTAGGAATAGAAACCAGATTCCCTCAAATTTCCCTCTTACTTTGACTATCCCACCTTCCTTGGAAAACACAAATTATACTCAGTGACCAGTGGTGAATTTCAAATATCAAATGTGGATTCCAAATCTGTTACTCCCTAAGGACATGTTTCTCTTGATGTGGTAGTGAATAGAGTACTGGACCTGGAATCAGAAAAACCTGTGCTCAGATCTGTCCTCAGATACTGACTAGCTATGTGACCCTGGGTAAGTCACTCAGCTTCTGTTTGCTCAATCCCCAAACGAAGATAGTAACAGCATTGACTTTACAGGGCCGTTGTTAGGATCAAATGAGGTAATATTTATAAAAGTGCTTACCACAGTGCCTGGCAGATAGTAGGCATGGTATAAATGCTTGCTGTCTTCCCTTACCCTACATGCGTTGGTTGGGAATGTTACAGAGAAGATAAAACAACCAACAAGTATTTCTAAAGCATCTACTCTGTGGCAGGCATTGCTAGATATTGGTGGATATAATACAAAAATTTGACAATACCTTCACTCAAGGAAATATAAATCTTATGAGACCATTGAATTTCTAAAGCTGTATCAGATATATAGACGTGAAAATATTTAGGAGGAACAAAAGTACTATGGAATTAAACTGTTGAAATGCAGCTTGACAATGAAAAGTGTGCTGTATTTGGAATCAGAGGACCAAGGTTCAATCCTACTTCCGACACTTTACTCCCATGTGACTTTGGGCAAGTCACTTAGCTTTTCTGGGTCTCAGTTTCCATAAATTAAGGGATGATGATTTTGAAGGAGTTCTGTAGCCTTAAATCTATAGTTTCATTCAGAAGCATCATTTTTTAGCTTGGATAATCCTCAATTTCCATGCACTACCGCATTAAAAAGTGAATGACCTTTGACCCAGAAATATCACTACTAGGACTATATCCCCAAGAGATTATAAAAATGGGAAAGGGACCCACATGTACAAAAATATTTATAGCAGCACTCTTTGTGGTAGCCAAGAACTGGAAATCAAGGAGATGCCCATCA
>CM053769.1:585696882-585793404 GCA_028658325.1 Potorous gilbertii | reverse complement strand
AAGTATATGTCGAACCTATACAAAATTGTATGCTGTCATGGGGAGGGATGGGGGTAGGGGGGGTAGGTGTGGGGGTATAAAATCTTAATTTTAAGGAAGTGATTGTAGAACATTTATAAATAAATAAAATAAAAATTTAATAAAAAAAAAATTAAAAAAAAAAGTGAATGAATCCCATAGAATAAAGTTCTTCTTTATATTTTCTTTTATAACCTAACTCTTCTCCCTTCAGTTTAAGTTTGTTTCCTATTGTTTGGTGAGGAATGGAGTTTCAGAACAGCTCAGATGCCAGCTTCCCTAATGAGCTCCAAAGTCATTGAATTTGTCCCTACCGGGCATGGGAGAATATCTTCAAAAACAATGCTTTTGTCTTTTGCATCAGTCAGCTTCTGTTCCCCATGGTCTTTGCGTGTTTCCATCCTCCCTTGTACTAGAGGGAACATTAAGTTCTAGGTGTAATGTGAAGAACTGAGACTTGGAGGATAAATGACAATACAGTATGGATTGGAAATGGGATTGTAATGTTAATACAAGGTTAATGGTCGATAGGAGGAAGAGTTAAAGATCTTACCTACCCATTAATAGACCTCAGACACCTTTTGTTAATTTCTAATGAGGTACAGGGTCATGAGGGTCCTGCCCTCTAGCCCTGAAAAGAGTATGTATACTCCGAGGTGAGGGTTTGCTTGGGGGCTTATTTGTCGGGAGAAGTTTGGTGTGCCAAATGAGACTCTGGGTAGCTGCTAAAGAGCCTCCTGGCCTTGAAAACCAGATGTTGGTGCTTCTCTCTGGTAATGATGTATGTGTTGTCTATGGTCAGACAGCTGGAATCCCTGTCTATTGGTCTTTCTGTTTAATTTCTGTTTGTATTTTCTCTGAAGTTCAGGGTGCTGACTTTTCCCCCTGAACTAAGTGAATGATATATGTGCTTGATTAAAGTACATTGTTGACCCCTCAAAAGTTGCTTTCCTTTTAGAAAAGTAGATCTAAGAACCTGTACCATAGGTCCTTCTGTGTAAGCCGGAGTCCTTGATGTGACAGGGGTTGGGCCAGCTGTGGAAGCCAGTGGTGCCACAGCTAAGGTGAGATTGGAAGCAGCCTAGAATAGAGCATTCCCCAGTGAGAAAAACTCAAGAAAAGGTTCAGTGGGTCAGAACTGGGTAGACAAGCTAGAGGTGGAGGATATGTAAGAACAAGGCTTCGGGCAAGTGCCACCTCCTAAGCCTGAGTACTACAACTTGGATTGAAGGAGTGCAGCTCAGAGTAGGAAATACGTTCACCATCCAAGGAGACCAGAATGAACAATGTAGATCAGTAACCCAGGCAAGAAGTCTAGACAACACAGGCTAGAACCTGGGCAACAAATCTGGACAGTAAGTCCAGAGCACCAACAGTGATAGCAGCCTTGACACTGATTCAACTGTTTACCTGTTGGAGAGGAGTTAGTCCAAGTGTGGCATTTCCATGGCCTGCCAATGGGGATTTGTAAAACATGTGTCTGATAGAGGGAGTAAGAAGATGGAGAGAAAGGCAAGGTGGCTTCTAACATAGGTAGACCTGAGGAATACCTCTTCATTCAACCATCTCCTTTAACAGGTCAGGGTTCTAGTATGAGCAAAGGGCTATTTTTCCTTTACCGTTGTTCTTTATCTTCTGAAGAGCTCCCTGGGTTTTCTTTGGAGCTCTACAAACTGGTATTTTGATAGTACCTGTAACAATGCATGTTTCTATGCCCCATGGACCAAGGTGCCCTACAGAACAAGGACATTTTGGAAGATAAGTGATTTAACTGGGTACAGCATGCCGTAAATGCCTCTGCCCTGGTACGTCTGTGTATTTATGATTACCTTATAGTTCTCAAGAAGCACTGTTCTTATCACTCCCTTCTCATATCTGAGAATTAGACTCAAAAAATTGTGCAGATACTAACCTGTTCCTTTGAGGTACAACTCTGTTGTGATTAAGAGGAATCAGAAATCCTGCTTGTCTTTTCTTTGTACCTCATCCCCACAATGTAATAGGTAATAGTCTACATTTGCCATTCACTTGGATAGAATATAGATATATTAATTAGGACTCCATTGAAAACAGGTGGCCAGCTGCACAGATTCTCCTACCGGTTCTCAATGGTAAAACCCTGGAGACACTTTTACATTCCAGTCAAGTCCTTTCCCTATGTCTTACTTTCTTTTTCCATTGAAAAGGAAAAGACAGGCGTTGTTCTGTCTGCTCTCTGGTCCATTGCTACTACCAGTTTCACCCATCCCAGACTGTATAGGACTTAGTTGTCTGACTTGTGCCCCATCTTCCTACTTCTGAAACAAAAACCAACCATTCATTTAAATATCTGTCCCCCATCCAGATTTTTATTTAATTGCTAGGATTTGCAGGTAAATGTAGAATTTTCTAATAACAAAAAAAGTTAGAAAATTATTTAAATTATCCAATAGCACCTGGTATTATGTAACAAAATCTAGAAAATATTCATCAAGTACTTATTATGTAGAAGGTATTCTTATCACATAATAAATGAAATAACCAGTAAGCATTTATTAAGCACCTATTATGTTTCAGACATTGTGTTAAGCACTAAAGAATACAGAGACAAAATAAAAGAAACCCTCAAGGAGGTTATATTCTAGGAGGTGGGAGGATACAACATGCAAATATGTAAATGCATGTATATATTTACGTATATTATTATATATATAATAACTCATATTTATGTATTCCTTTAAGGTTGACAAAGCACATTACATTCACTATTATTTTTAGTTCCAATAACAACCCTATGAGGTAGGAGGAGTTACTATCCCTATTTTATAGTTGAGGAAACTGAAACTGTGAGGTGTTTCATGCTTTGCCCAGGATCACAAAGCTATAGTGTTTGAGGTAGAATTTGAATACAGATCTTTGTGTGTCACATAGTGAAGTACCCTATCTTCACTATACACACTGTCACTGTCTAGACATGCTGTAGCTATGTGTGATAGGAGAAGTTTTTAGAAAAAATGTTTTCTGGCAGCTTTTAGAGGAAGAAATTAAATCTATCTATAGTAATATGAAAAAATTCTCTAAATCACTATTGATTAGAGAGATGCAAATCAAAACAACTCTGAGGTACCACATCACACCTGTCAGATTGGCTAACATAACAAAACAGGAAGATGAAAAGTGTTGGAGAAAATGTGGGAGAGTCGGAACGCTAATTCATTGTTGGTGAAGCTATGAGCTGATCCAACCATTCTGGAAAGCAATTTGAAACTATGCCCAAAGGGCTACAAAAATCTGTATACCCTTTGACTCAGCAACATGACTTCTAGGATTGTATCCCAAAGAGATCATAGAAATGAGAAAGGGTCCCATATGTACAAAAATATTTATAGCAGCTCTCTTTGTGGTGACCAAGAACTGGAAATTGAGGGGATACCCATCTACTGGGGAATGGCTGAACAAGTTGTGGTACAGGAATGTAATGAAATACTATTGTGCTATAAGAAATGATGATCAGGAAGATTTCAGAGAGGCCTGGAAAGACTTATATGAATTGATGCTGAGTGAAAGGAGCAGAACCAGGAGAACTTCGTACACAGCAACAACCACCGTATATGAGGAATTTTTCTGGTAGACTTAGCCCTTAACAATAATGCAAGAACCTAAAACATTCCCAATGGACTCTTGAGTCAAAATACCTTCAACATTCAGAAAAAGAACTATGGAATTGAATCACAGAATGAAGCAGAAATATTTTCTCTTGTGTTTTCATGGTTTCTCCATTTATTTTAATTTATCTATGCAACATGACTAAGGTAAAATGTATTTAATAAGAATGTATGTGTAGAACCGATATGATTGCATGCCATCTCAGGGAGGGAGGGGAGAGAGAAGAAGGAGGAAGGGGGAAAAAGTCTAAGATTTATGGAAGTGATTATAGAAAACTGAAAACAAAAAAATTACTAAAAAAAAAAAGAAATGATAAAAAAACTGTTTTCTGACAAAAGATGTTGTCTGAGCTGGACCTTGAAAGAAACCAGAGATTCTAAGCAGAAGTGAGAAAGAGGTACCCTCCAGGCATGGAGGAAGACTTGCACAAAGGTATGAATGGAAATGGGAGAAGGATTGCCCAGTTCAGCACCTCCAAGTAGACTGAAACTCAGTAGCTCCAGCAAGTGACTGGAGCTCAGAGTGTGTGGAAAGAAGTCATGTGAAGTAAACCTGGAAAGGTGGGTTGAAACCAATTTGTGAATGGTTTTAAATTCCACACTGTGAAGTTTCTGTTTTATCTTAGAGGCAATGGTGAGCCATGGGGATTTTACTGAAGAGCAAAGCAGTGTGATCCGAATTGTGTTTCAGAAATGTTGTTTTGGCAGTCATATGTATGGTTTAGAAAAAAAGAGAGACTGAAGGCTGGGGGTTCAATGACTATTGCAATGGTCCAAGCCAAAAGTAATGAGTTAGTGACCCAGTGAAAGGAGACACAAGCAAGTGACCTTGTGGAAGGAGAATTGATAAGATTGGTAATGGATTGGACATCCAATTGGAGATGTATGATAGACAACTGATGAGCTCAGAAGAAAGATTAGGCCTGAGATCTCTATTTGTTTATACATACATACACACATATGTGCATGTATGTATATGTATAGATAGATGTGTATACATACACACATATATGGATATATATATGTCATCTGCATAGAAATGATTCCTGATATACCTTGGAGTGAGACAGTATTGAATATAGGTCTAATGGTGGATAACAACCTTGTACAAAGGATTCCTTTCGCCCATTAATTTTTCAAGAATTCGTTTTCATTTTTACAACACATTCATGTCTCCCCACCTCCCTTTATTTAAACAGCAGGACTTCTCCTGTACCAGAGTTTGAATGAAAATGAATGAATGAATGAATGAATGAATGAATCACTTAAGTGCTTGCCATGTACCAAACACTATATTTACAGCATAGGGGTAAAAATAGAAAAAACAAATTTGTCCTTGCTCTCAAGAAGTTCACACTCTAATTGGAAGAGATAAAACATATAAGACAATTAAGATGCAAAATGTATGGAAATCTTTGGAGTACCTTAGGCTGCAGTGGCAGGGCAAGTGATAAGGCCTGGGAGGGTGGAGGTGGGATGTCCTCCATTGTATTTGGTAATTTCCAGCTCATCCAGGTGGTGTGAGCAGTCATAATACCCTTCCTTTCTGCTCATTTTACATCCCAATCTGAGGTAACAGAAGGAAAGGAGGAAGGAAGTTTCAGCTAGTAGGTTCCTCCTCCACCCCACCCTAATGGAGTCTGGCCAATACCAGTGAGTTGGGGGCAGAGATGAGGGGAAGGGGCAAGGAGAAACAAATGTATTGACTATACCTCATAGTACCTGTGATATTTCATTTCTAATGTCCTCTACCTCGGGAAAGATAAAGGGTCATTGTTCTCATCTTTTTTCTGAGGCCAGGCTTGGTCATATACAATATTCACATTCATCTTGTTGTTCCTTCAGTTTACATTTTTGTGCTTATTGTATATATTTCTGTTCACTTCACTTTGCTTCAGTTCATACTTCTCATGTTTCTCTGAATACTGAATATTTATATCCCATCATATTTATTTGCCTTAGGTTGTTTAATCATCGCCAATTTGATGTTGCCCATTTAAAAAATGAAATTGCTTAAAGAGCAGGAATCATGGTACTCAGTGCTCAGTGCTCAGCAGAATACTATGAATATGTGACTATCAGTGCTCTATAAACCCCAATTAACTGGAACCCAACTAACCAGAACCCCTAATGTAATGAAGATTTCCAGAGAAGATAGCTCCCATTCTCTTCCCAATTCCTTAGGAAAAATCGTTCCCCTAACATGAATTCTAATTGATCACCTGCCCCAGGTGCCCAGAAGTTAGAGGCAGGCTAACCACTTTACAAATTCTATAGTATACTTCAACTTGGGAAGTCCAAGGAAGTGATTAACAAGAAATTTGTCTTCAGTACTAACTAACATCCACATTTCAAGGCTATTTGGTGTTGGTTGTCTGGACTCATTTATTTTTCACACAGTTGCTCAAGTTATTATCTTAAAGTTCAGGTCCTGATACATCACTTTCCTACTCAATAAACTACAACAGCTCCCTATTAGGACCTCTAGGATCAAGTATTTAACTCTCTTATTTGGCATTTAAAACCATTCACAACCTAACCCCCATCTACCTTTCCAGCCTTATTATACGTTGTTCCTCTTCATGCAGTCTATGGCCCAACCAAACTGACTTTTTTTTATTTATTAAAGTTAAAAAAAAAACAACCAGAAATCTTTTTTTCTCTCCCTGTAATACCTATTACATTAAAAACAAACAAAGAAAAGGGAGTAAACATTTCCCAATCATACACTTTTTACCAGGCACAGGCTCTTTTACAAATATCTCTTTTGATCCTTTACTCTGCGAGGTAGGCGCTATTATTTTCCCACTTTATTAATGAAGAAACTGAAGCAAAAAGAGATTCTATATCTTGCCCACATCACACAGCTAGTAAGTTTCTGAGGCTGGATTTTAACCCAGGTTTTCTTGACTACAGATGTGGTGCTGTCTCCAAAATTCTCTTGTGGTAAATATGTGTAGTTGGACAAAACCAATTTCTTCCTTGGCTGTGTTAAAAAAAAATACATTTCATTTCATTCCCTGCATGAATCCATTGCTTCTGTGTTGGGAGGTGGATAGCATCCTTCATCAGTACTGCTCAGGAATTGGGGATGTCCATTGAGTTGCTCAAGACTCTTTAAACTTTCCAAGTTGACTTTTTTTAATAGTACCATTATTGTACACATTATTGTTTAGCTCATTCTTCATAAGTTTCGTAAAAGTGTTCAAAACTGTTCAGTTTCTGCTATTGATTTTATAGTATAAGTTATTCTTCAGGTTCTAGTTTCTTCACACTGCATCAGTTCACATAAATCTTTCCATGTCTCTTTGAAATCATCTACTTCTTTATAGTACAATCCTATTCTAAACTTCCCATTTTTCTGTTCTCCATCCACAACATTCTGCATATGTGGACCTCTTATCTGCTTTTTCACTGACTATGTGCCACACATGGGGTTCACTCCCTTCTCTTCTCTTAGAATCTTAGAAGCTGCATCTTTCCCATGAGTTTGATTGATAGCCTCTCTCCCCCAGCTGCTCACACCTTCCCACAAATGATCTTTTGCCTGTATTTTTCTCTATCATACAAGGATAAATATACATACATGGATATATATCCTTGGCAAGATTGTAGGCTTCTCCAAGGCAAGGACTACTTCTATTTTGTGTTGGTAACCTCAGTGACCAGCACACAGTAGGTACTTAATAAATGCATTTTGTTTGCTTGATTGCCTGTGGAATAAACTATCATATAACAAGTTACATTCCAGGGAAGAGATGGTTTGACTCACATGTTTCCTATTCTTAGCTTTGGCAAAGTTTTAGTGATGGGGTGCTGGTTGCTGGCAATCCTTGATTTTTGATATGCTGGGGGCAAAATGTAGGGGTGGCTCTGCCAAATTTTGCAAATGGGCACAAGATTAGTAGTGACCACATGACAACTCTTATGAGTGGTGACAGTGAGAGGCCAGGGAGTATCAGGGAGTGGACTCTTGGAGGTAGCAATTTCCTATGAGCTACTGAAAATTCATGACATTTTTGGCACTTTGCCATAGGCTTCCAACCTCTGCCCAACCCCAAGCATTAAGGAGGTGTGTCTCTATGCAGTTCTCTTATGATTCCTGAAAAGGAAGCAAGAATATAGTCTCTAAGATGGCCAAGGATGTGAAACAAGGGAGGCAGGCAGCAAATGCTTCTGATGAGCCCAGAAAGTGTTTCCTCTTCTCATCTATTTAGTTGAAAATGCCCAGAGGTCAGGAAACCTGGACAACTAACTTGATTTGTTCATTCCTCTGTAGAACACTATGCATATTTGGGTGGCATTGTGTTGATGTGATGGAAAGAGCACTGGATTTGAAATCAGAAGAATTGGGTCCAAATTATAGCTTTTCTCTAAACTACTTGTGTGACCTTGAATAATCCCTTTTTCCCTCTGAGGGTTATTTTTCCTAATGGTAAATGGGACAGTTTTTCAGCTCTAAACCTATGAACTCACCAGAATCATTGATTAGGGTGGTTTTAAATTTTTTCTGTCCTTCATTTGTAAGAAAAAAGAGATAAATTACAAGAAAACAGACTAATCTTAAAGACTGCTTGAGAAAAACCATTCCTAGGGCTTTACTGGTCTCAGAGGACTTTCGACCTCATTTCTTATGTTGCTTCCATCTATAGTCTTGTATAATGAGAATTGATGTTCATACCAGGGTTTTCCTTTCCTTCTTCTTTCCTTTCCTCCCCCACCAAAGTTCTGCATGTCCCCAGCTTTTCAATGAAAGAGTAAATCAGTTATTAGACTCTCTTGACTAAGGCAAGAAAATGTCCCCAGAAACTTTAGAAAATTTATAATGACAAAGTCTGACAGAAAGGAGATATTAGATTAACTCTTACTTAGCTAGAAAAATAATCAGAAAAATTTACTCAATCCCTGAAATAGAAATCTTTCATGAACCTGACAAAATCGCCTTCTTAATGAGTATCGAAGCTGGGATTTAAACTCCTGTCTTGTGATTCCAGAAGTGCTGTTTCCTGTACTATGAAAACTAGGTCCTGAAGTGAATAGGACAGGAAACTGGCAGAAATAAATTCAGATCTGGCCTTAGATTTGTGTGATGCTGGGCAAGTGACTTAAATTCTGCCTGACTCAATTTCCTCAGCTGTAAAGAGAGGATAATAAAGAACCTACCCCACAGGGTTGTTATAGAGTTCAAATGAGATATTATTTCTAGAGCACTTAGGACAGTGCCTGGTGCTTAGTAGGTGCTTAATACCTGTTTATTAACTTCCCTTTCCCCCTCCCCCATATGGACAGGCCACATTCCCCTATTAGATTATAAGTTCCTTGGAGACAATGACTGTGTCATTTTTACTGCTGGCACTCCTGGTTCCTTACACATAGTAGGTCCTTTTTGTTGTTAGTTAAAATATTCGTTGTATTGAATTGATCATATCCAGGTATGAATATACATACCATTTAATGCTAAGCCTCTAGGAAAAGACAAGAGAGTTGGGTGTGTTTCTGACATGAAACCCTAGGGGTATTTATATCAAAAGATAGATATACTGGACAAGACAAATAATAGGGTGGAAGATGTGGTTTTAGTAGCCATAATTCCATGAAGAGGAGCATGGGCAGCTTGGTTAGGAGAGAGTGGAAGACTGCCAGCAAGTGAGGTCTGGAGATGGAGTTGGGCGTGCGAGAGTGGGGAGAGGAGAGGCAGTGTCAGAGGATGGGCCACTGGTACAAACACCTTCTCTTTGGTCACTGCATGATAATCATTTCTGACCCCTCTTTCAAGCTGAATTCTCAAAAAGAAAAGGCTATTGACTGTTTTTCAGTGGAAGAAGAAACAACTGAGTGGCAAAGTAGCTGAACCTGAAATCAGAAAGACATGAGTTCAAATCTGGCCTCAGATACTTACTAACTATGTGTCCCTGGGCAAGTCACTTAACCCACTTTGACTCTGTTTCTTCACCTGTAACATGAACTGGAGAAGGTAATGGCAAATCACTCTATTATCTTTACCAAGAAAACCCCAAATGGGGTCCCAAAGAGTCAGAACAGAAACAACTGACTTTGACTCCAAACTTTGTTATTCGCTACCTGAATCACTTTAAGAAGTTACTTTCATTTTCTGGGCCTCAATTTACTCTTCTGTAAAATAAGGGGACTGAATTAAATGGTTTTAAAGGTCCCTCCCAGTGTTATCACTCTACAAGTCTGCGTTGGGGAGAAGACAACTGGCTTCCTTCCTTCCAAAGAGGTGTTCTTTTCTGTACTTTGCTGTATGCAGCTAAGTTTGTTCTGCCTTCATAAGCTATACTCTGTTGAACCTTCATTTGGAGCTGTGTTCTCATGGTATCAATCCTTGGAGACATTCTCAGGGCCCAACCTACCAAATGCCTTGGTAGAGGGCTGGTGTGGGAAATTAGTTCGCTTAGCTGCTAGGATCTTTTGTTAGTGTCCCTGGCTGACAAGAGGCTCTCCAAGGCTAAGTGAACTTTTGAAAGGCAAGACAATAATGCTTGATTTGGGTGTGTTGAAGCTGTATTACCATACAGCTTATCTACTTTCTCATCCAAAGCATGCATGTATTGTTCTATGCATGGAAACTAGATGCCTGATAATGTAATCTCCTACCACTGAGTTATCCATCTAAAAAATAACATTGTTCGCTGGCTAATACAATTATATTTACTTTGTGAACTGCACTCTTCACCATCACCTCTCCTTTCAAAAAGGATGGGGAAGGAATTTACTATAACCCTGGCTTCCTGAACTTCCCACCTGGATGCTGTTGCTATGGAGACATTAGATTTCAGAAGTAGAGACCCTGTCCCAGAGTTCACCAATTTGGTGACATCTTTTGATCACAGCTTTGGAGCCTTCTGGGAAAAGGAAAAAGGAAGAGAAGAGTTTGTAATCTCATATATTATGGCATGCAGGAAGAGGTGTAACTGGTAAAGAGAGCCAGGTTTAATATCTACATGCCAGTTCCCCTGACCTCGATTAGAAATGATGGTGTCCTTTCTATTAACTCTACCCTGATTCCTAGTTAGAGAAGGAAGAAACAGAGGGAAAAAAGAGAGTCAACCTTCAATTACTACCAAAGCATCCAGTGATCATTTCTGCTGTTTACTTCTGATCAGATTCCCCTCCCATCACCCTCTCTCCCCCCACATCATCCTTTATCTTATAACAAAGACAATCTTGTAGCCACTAAATCCTATCTAGTTCTCTGTCTCTGTCTCTGTCTCTGTCTCTGTCTCTCTCTCTCTCTCTCTGTCTCTCTTTGTCTCCTTGCTCTCTGATTCTCCTTTCCCTCCCTCCTTCTCTCCTTCCCTCCTAGCTCTATTTCAGCCTAACACTAATCAGAAATATTTTTCCCTTCATGGGGTGAGGGTAGAGCTGTAATTGGGAATACTTTTTCATTTCTTTTTCTTTTGGGACAAAAAATCACCTGGCAGGGGAGGGCCTTGGCAGCCAGGTGGTACAAAAATAGAATTATAAAAATGGGACCCTGGGCACAGTGGCCTAGAGACTGAGCAAAAGAATGACATTGTGTTTGGAGTAGAATATTAGAACACCTTGAGATTTGAGAGCCAAGGACAGAAGTCTTCAGATCATTCCATAAGAGAAGCTGACCACCTCCTCCCCCACACATACACCATGTCAGCATCCTGGGAAAAGCCCCAGATGTCTTGTCCTGTTCTGGTTAGGGTGCTGGGTGAGGTAGGAGTCATGACAATAGAAACTGGTTTAACTCAACCTTCTTCAGTGTCTCTCAGTGACTAGAATTTATTTTTTATCTTTGTCCTTTCCAGTTTTAAGTCTTTTAGACCTCTTTTATTTCCATCCCTTATACTGGTTACCTGGCACAGTAAAGGAGGACCCTAGGTAGAGGTATTTGAAGACTCAATGGTTGTATGTATGGCAGGCTTGTTCACCCTCCCCTTCTGTAAACTCCAGAGTCACACAATAGATCAATGAGGTGACTCCCCAAATGCCCAATCAAAAATATACTGTTGGTTCTTGGTTTGTCTTCCGTAGGGTTGTTATAGTGATAACCCATTGGAATTAAGAGATTTCTCTGGCTGACACTACAGAGTATGGATATATATATTCCATATATATATATGTATATATATGGAATATAATATAAGGAATACTATAGGACTAGAAGCAAAGAGGGACAGAAAATAGACTGTCCACATCTTGCTCATTTGTGTCCAGTTTCAGATTAATAAGACAGGGTTGAGTCCCAGAAAGGGCTTTAGAAATATTCTGGTTGTTTTATAAGTGAGGGACCAGATGAGGTCTAAAGAGGGGAAATGACTTACCTTAAGTCGGGTAGTAAGTAGGTAATATAGAATTTAAACCTAGGGTTTCAAATCTGTCTCTAATTCCATTGCAAGTTTTTTGTACTTTGGGCAAATTCTCAGAAAAATCACATGATCCAAGAGCTGTTGGGTTTTGCTTTTTATTTTTTAACAGAGAAAATTAAATGATTTCCCCAAGTCGTGAAGCAAGCAAATATGTAAAGCAGGTCTTCCTGATTCCAAGGCTGTATTCTATCACATTAGACTACTGAAGTCCTTGCATTATATTCATCATTTCTCTTCATTCATTTCTTTGATAGCATTTTGTCTTT
Organism: Potorous gilbertii; assembly: GCA_028658325.1. Classification (NCBI taxonomy): domain Eukaryota; kingdom Metazoa; phylum Chordata; class Mammalia; order Diprotodontia; family Potoroidae; genus Potorous; species Potorous gilbertii. The sequence goes on along the minus strand of CM053769.1, from coordinate 585,781,113 downwards.
GTCTCCTGCATCCCTGGATGTAGCAGGCACAGGCAGAGAAGGCCTTGCTGGGGCTGATTTAAAGTTTTAAAAATCAGTTTGGCCTTAAAGCTTGAGAGGCCCAGGGGAAGGAGCCTTATTCTCCTCCATCTGGACGAGTGGTCATGAGGTGGGGGTGTGATTAGATATAAATCTGAATTAGTCATAAGAGATACAGGAACTGGGATGGGTGTGAAAACAAGTGCTGATTGGCTTCTGTGTTCCCAGGTGTTCCAAAGCATTAAGCCTCTCTCTCCATACCAACTCCCCCCCAACCCCCCACAACAAGTCTGGGATCTCATCTTGTTAGGAGCAACATCTGTTTTGAAATTTAAAAATCAACTGGGTCATCGCTTGTGGGTGGGCCCTACTCAACATTGCCAACCAATGTGCCCTCTTCAGATGCAGAGATGCTATCTCCTAAACTGCCTTCAGCAACTGGGTTGTGAGATGCGGCTGGAAGAAAGATGGTAAGATAGTTAGTGCTGATTCTGGCCAGGACCCATTGCTCTGGAGGCATGGGCTAGGCTGAGGGTGGAAGAAGTAGAGGTGGAGTTTGTTTGGGGATTAGCTCATTTAACCAGGTGCATCTTTTAAAAGAACATAAGAACATCAGAAATGCCACACTGCCTTGGTTCAGAATCATATACCTCCAGTCTTAGATTCTGCCTTCCAGGGTCATTTTTCAAAGTGTCCAACTCTTCATGGGACCATTTGGGGTTTTCTTGGCAGAGATCCTGAGGTGGTTTACCATTTCCTCTTCCAGTTCATTTTACAGATAAAAAAAACTGAGGTAAACAGGGTTAAATGACTTGCTCAGGGTCACACAGCTAGGTGTGTCTGAAATCAGATTTGAACTCAGGAAGATGAGTCTTTCTGGCTTCAGGTCTGGCACTCCATCCACTGCACCCCTAGCTGGGGTCACTAAGTGACAATTTGAGGAAAGTAGGCATCCCCGATCTTCCCCACATGGGTGGAATCTTTGCCCTCAGTGGAATGCAAAAGCATGATTACTAGACTAATTTCATCTCCTCCTACTGGGATGACTGAAATATCCTTCAAGGCAATCATTCCATCTTTAGTATCTCCTATTTGCAGCTATTATTATTAATCATATTTAGGTAGAGTTTAAAGATTTACTTAGTACTTTCTTCACAACAAACCTGTGCGGGTGGTAATTATGATTCTTCCCACATATGTCCCAATAGACACTTTGTGCTACCATTGGCCAATACCATCCCTATGTTTTTTGTGTATGCCATTTTCAATGCCATTAGCTCATGTTAGTCTTTCTGAATTGAATAATAATAAACAATACTATAATAATAGCATTTATATGTTGCAAAGAATTTACATATGTTATCTCATTTGATTCTCAAGACAACCCTATAGGGTAGATATTATCAGTTAACAGAGTGTCCTCCATCCTATACAAATCTTATCCACCCCTTAAAGTCCAGTCCCATGTTCTCTGTGATGTCTTTCTGGATTGCTTCAGTTCACCCTGAAATCTCTCCTCTTTGAATTACAGTGGAATTTATAGGGCATGGGGGTGGAGGGAACCAAGGTGTTCATTAGTGGGTCCATGTGTATTGGTTTTCTCCCCAATTATATTATCAGAACTTGGGGTCAGAGACTTTTTCACAGACTTCATTGTATCTTCCATGGTCACTTAGATCAAGTGCTGGAGGATTTAAAGTCAGAAAGACCAAAGTTCAAATCCTTCCTGAGATACATATTAGTTGTGTGATTCTGGGAAAGTCACATGACCTCTCTTGACCTTAGTTTCCTCATGTGAAAAATGGGCATAATCACAGCATCTATTTCACACGGCTATTCTGAGAATAAAATGCAAAGTGGTTTGCAAGCCTCAAAATACCATATAAGAGCAAACAATTATCATCTTGGGCAAATTACATAATCTCTAGTAACTTCAGTTTCCTCTATCTATAAATGGAGACAATAATGCCTACCTCATAGGGATTTCCACATCTGTAAATTGGGGATAGAAGCACCTACCTTGCATGGTTGTGTTGAAGCACAAACGAGATCATTTGTAAATTGTAAATTCTGTAAATTGGGGATAGAAGCACCTACCTTGCATGGTTGTGTTGAAGCACAAACGAGATCATTTGTAAATTGTAAATTCTGTAAATTGGGGATAGAAGCACCTACCTTGTATGGTTGTGTTGAAGCACAAATGAAATCATTTATAAATTGTAAACTGTAAAGCATTATTTAAGTTCATTGAGGTTATTCTTAGTCTACTAGGAGACATCTGTTATATAGCATCACTTTGGCATGATACAATGGAAAGAAAACTAGCTCTGGAGTCACAGGATTTGTGTTCAAATCCCTCCTCTCAGACGTATTATTCATTTGACCTTGGGCAAATCATTTTAATTTTCTTGAGTCCCAGTTTCCTCGTCTATAAAATGGAAGGGTTGAACTCTATAGCCTATGAGTTCTAGATCTAAGATCCTACATATAACCATTCACCTTATAAAGTTAGAAATATGACCTATTGGGGGTGGAGCCAACATGGTGGAGAAAATAATTTCAGAAAAAATGCTAAATCAAGCCTGTAAATGGGTTCTGGAGCAAGAGAACCTACAAAAATATGGAGTGAAACAATTTCTCAGCTTAAGATAGTTTAGGACTTCAGGAAAGGTCTGTCTCACTTAAGTAAAAGGGGAGCACAGGCCAGCACAGATAGTGTCCAGGCAAATCACTGGGAGACTCTTAGCCATGACACAGATCAGCAACTGAGGCACCTCAGTCCTGGCTCAGCAGGCTAGTGGTTGGCAGGTCACTTAGGAGGCCTCCAGTCCCAGTACAGAAGGCAAACTGCCATCCCCAACACATCAGGCATGACGAGAATACCAGTATCTGAGGCCTCAGTATAGACAACCAGTGACCAGGCCCCTGACTCCTAGTACAAGAAACTTGGGAGAGTACCTCTTTTGCCCTAGGAGTAGAGCTCAATTTTAAAAGTCATGAAATAAGCTAAAAAATGGGTAAAAAACAGAAAAGATCCATGACTGTAGAAAGCTACTATGGCAATATGGAAACTCAAAACATAAACTCAGAAGAGGTTGAAAATGCCTACATGAGAAGACTCAAAGGGGAAGATGAATTTGTTTCAATATCAAAAATCCTTTTTGAAGAGCTTAAAAAGGATTTTAAAAATCAAATGACAGAGGTGAAAGAAAAATTTGGAAAAGGACAAAAATTGACTGAAGAAAACAATTCCTTAAAAAATGTAATTGACCCTACGTTGAGCTTATCTTCTTAATGGGGTGAGGAGGCAGGAAAGGAGAGAACTGGGAACTCAAAGTTTTAAAAATACTAAATAAGAAAATACAGTAGGCCAAATGGGGGAAAAAACCCACTGAAGAAAACAACTCCTTAAAAAGTTGAATTAGCCAAATAGCAAAGGAGATACAAAGGCTAACTTAAGAAAATGATTCCTTAAAAATTAGAATTGGGCAAGTGGAAGCTAATGACTCTATGAGACATCAAGAATTAGTCCATTAAAAGAGTGAAAAAAAGGAAAATAAACCACTGGAGAAACAACTGACCTGGAAAATAGATCCAGGAGAGATAACTTAATAATTCTTGGATTATCTGAAAGTCATGATAAAAACAATAGCCTGGATGACTTCATTCAAGAAATTATCAAGGAAAACTTCCCTGATATCCTAGATCCAGAAAGTAAAATAATAATTGAAAAAATCTACTGATCACCTCCTGAACAAGATCCCAAATGAAAACTCCAAGAAATATTGTAGCCAAATTCCAAAATTATAAGTCAAGGAGAAAATACTGTAAGCAGTCAGAAAGAAACAATACAAATATCAAAGACCAACAGTTAGGATTACACAAGACTTAACAGCTTTTACATTAAAGGATCGGAGGGCTTGGAATATGATATTCTGGAAGGCAAAGGAGCTTAGATTACAATCAAGAAAGCAACTACCCAGATAAATTGAACATGTCTTTCAGGGGGAAAGATGGACATTCAATGAAATAGGAGACTTTCAAATTTTCCTGATGAAAAAACAGAGCTGAACAGAAAATTTGATCTTGAAATACAAGATTCAAGAGAAGCATAAAAAGGTAAATAGGAAAAAACAAACAAATGTTATTCAATAAGGTTACACTGTTCATATTCCTACATGGGAAGATGATACCTGTAACTTATGAGAACTGTATCTCTATGAGGGAACTTAGAAGGAATATACATAGACAAAGGGTATGGGTATAAGTTTACTTTGATGTAATGATATATATACATATATATATCAATTAAGTGATTAAAAATGATTATACTGGGAGAAGAGGAAAAGGGTAGGCAGAATAGGATAAACTATGTTACATGAAGAGGTACAAAAGACCTATTACAGTAGAGGGAAAGAAGGGAGCATTGTTTGAACTTTATTCCCAGTGTGTGTGTGTGTGTGTAAGTGTGTGTGTGTATGTGTGTGTGTTCATCTTTTGTTGCTGAAGAAGACCATGCCATCAGAGAAATAATGACGTGACTTGCACTTGAATTTATTTTGAGTGAGGGAGGGCTGTGCAGGTCACCAGTCTCACTTCTCTTCCAGAGCCCTCTAAATCCAGTGACCAGATATTCATCAGGATGACTAGAGATGACCATGGATGAGGCACTTGGGGTTAAGTGACTTGCCCAAGGTCACACAGCTAGTGAGTGTTAAGTGTCTGAGGTGAGATTTGAACTCAGGTCCTCCTGACTCCTGCACTGCACAACCTAGCTGCCCCTTTTACTCCCATCAGATTTGACTCAAAGAGGGAATAACATACACACTCAGGTATAGAAATTTATCTTAATCTATAGGGAAATAGAGGTGGAAAGGGGAAAGGAAAGGGAACAGAGGCTGATAGAAGGAAAGGCAGATTGAGGGAGGCAGTGGTCAGAAGCAAAACACTGTGAGGAGAGAGTGAAAGGAGAGAGAAAAGTATAAAGAGGGGGAAAATAGAATGGAAGGAAATACACGGTTAGTAAATCATAACTGTGGATGTGAATGAGATGAATAGAAGTAGATATCAGAGTGGATTAAAAACCAGAATCCTACAACGTGTTGTTTAAAGAAATACATTTGAAGCAGAAAGAAACACATAGAGTAAAGGTAAAAGGCTGGAGCAGAATCTATTATGCTTTAGCTGAAGTAAAAAAAAAAAAAAGAAGAAGCAGGGATAACAATTCTCATCTCGACAAAGCAAAAATAGATCTAATTAAAAGAGATAATGAAAGAAACTGCATCTTGCTAAAAGGTACCATAGGCAATGAAGTAATATCAATACTAAGCATGTGTACGCCAAGTAGTATAGCATCTGAATTCCTAGAGGAGAAGTTAAGTGAATAATAGGACAGAAAACTTATACTATGGGGGACCTCAAACTCACCTTCTCAGAACTAGATAAATCTAACCACAAAATAAACAAGAAAGAAGTTAAGGAGATGAATAGGATTTTAGAAAAGTTAGATATTATAAACCTCTGGAGAAAATTGAATTAGGATAGAAAGGAATGTACCTTTTTCTCAGTTAGCACATGGCACCTACACAAAAATTTATCATATATCAGAGCTTAAAAATCTCACAATCAAATGCAGAAAGGAAGAAATATTAAATGTGTCTTTTTCAGAAACAATAACATTGTATAATTACAATTATTGTAACTATATTAATTATTATAATTATAGTAACAAAAAATAGCAATTTCAGGTGCAATAACAATTATGTGTAATAAAGGTCCATGGAAAGATCTACTAAAAATTCATTGGAATCTAAATAATGTAATCCTAAAGAATGAGTGAATTAAACAACAAATCATAGAAATAATCAATAATTTCATTAAAGAAAATGACAAAATGAAATAACATACATTTATGGGATTCAGCTAAAGCAATTCTTATGGGAAATTTTTTATCTTTAAATGCTTATGTGAGTAAAATAGAGAAAGAATAGGTCAATGAATTGGGCATACAAAAACTTGAAAAAGAACAAATTAAAAATCCTCAATTAAGTACCAAGTTAGAAATTCTGGAAATCAAAGGAGAGATTAATAAATTGAAGTAAGAAAATTATTGAACTAATATATAAAAGTAAAAGATGGTTTATGCAAAAAACAATAAAACATAAACCTTTGGTTAATTTAATTTTAAAAAAGAAAGAACATCAAATTACCAGTATCAAAATTGAAAAGCATGAATTCACTACCCATAAAGATAAAATTAAATCAATAATTAGGAGTAATTTTGCCCAAATATGTGCATATATATCTGACAATCTAAGTGAAATGGATAAATATTTGCAAAAATATGAATTGCCAAGATTAACTGAAGAAATAATATACTTAAATAACCCCATTTTAGACAAAGAAATTGAGCAAGTGATTAATGAACTCCCTAAGAAAAATCTCCAGGACCAAATGAAATTAAAAGTGAATTCCTTCAAATATTTAAAGAACAATTAATCCCAATACTATAGAAACTATTTGGAAAAATAGACAAAGAAGAAATCCTACAAAATTTCTTTTATGACACAAATATGGTGGGGATATCTAAATCAGGAAGAGCTGAAACAGGGAAAGAAAATTATAGACCAATTTCCCTAATGAATATTGATCCAAAATTTTTAAATAAAATATTAGCAAAGAGATTACAGCAATCACGACCGTGTGAGATTTTTACTGGAAAAGCAGGGCTAGTTCAATCTTAGGGAAACTATCAGTATAATTGACTATTAATAATAAAACTAGCAGAAATCACATGATTATCTCAATAGATACAGAAAAAGCTTTTGATAAAATATAGCATCCATTCCTGTTAAAAACATAACAGAGCATAGGAGTGCATGGAGTTTTCCTTAAAAACATAAGTAATGTCTATCTAAAACCATCAGCAAGCATTCTAGGAAATGACAATAAGCTAGAAGCTTTCCCATTAAGATCAATGAAGAAACAAGGATGCTCATTATCACCACCATTATTTAATATTGTAATAGAAACATTCACTTCATCAATCAGAGAAGAAAAAGAAATTGAAGAAATCAGAATAGGCAATGAGGAAACAAAACTATCACTCTTTGCAGATGATATGATGGCATACTTAGAGAATTGTAGAAAATCAGCTAAAAAATTACTTGAAATTAACAACTTTAGCAAATTTGCAGGATATAAAAATAAAGCCACATAAATAATCAGCATTTCTACATATTATCAACAAATTCCAGCAGCAAGAGATAGAAAGGGAAATTCCAGTTTTCTTCTCCAGTCTTCTCCAAAGTTCCAGTTATTTTACCATAGACAATATAAAATATTTTGGAGTCTACCTGCCAAGTCAAACCCAGGAACTATATGAACATAATTACAAAACACTTCACACAAATAAATTCAGATCTAAACAATTGGGAAAATATCAACTGTTCATGGGTAAGCCAAGCCAATATGATAAATATGATAATTCTACTGAAATTAATTTACTTATTCAGTACCATAGTAATCAAAAATTATTTTGTGGAGCTAGAAAAAAGAATAACAAAATTCATCTGGAAAAACAAAATATTAAGAATATCAAGGGAATCCAATGAAAAATAATGCAAATGAAGTTGGCTTAGGTATACTAGATCTAAAACTATATCATAAAGCATCAATCATCAAAACTATTTGGTACTGGGTAAGAAATACAGTGGTGGATCAATGGAATAGGCTGGTTACACAAGACACAGTAGCAAATGACTAGTAATCTACTCTTTGATAAACATAGAGACTCCAACTTTTGGGATAAGAATTCACTATTTGTCAAAAACTGTTGGGAAAACTGAAAATAGTATGGCAAAACTTAGGCATAGAACAACATCTTTCTCTGTATAGCAAGATAAGGTCAAAATGGGTACATGATTTGGACACAAAAAGTCATGCCATAAGCAAATTAGGAGAGCAAGGAAGAGTTTACCTATCAGATCTATGGAGAAGGGAAGAATTTATGACCAAAAAGGAGATAGAGGACATTATAAATGCAAAATAGAAAATTTTCATTATATTAAATTTAAAAGGTTTTACATAAACAAAACCAATGCAACCAAGATTAGAAGGGAAGCAGAAAGCTGGCAAACAGTTTTTTTTTTAACTGCCATTGTTTCTGATAAAGTCCTCATTTCTAAAATATATAAAAAATTGAGTCAAATTTATAAAAATACAAGTCATTCCTCAAGGATGTGAATGGGTGGTTTTCAGGTGAAGAAATTAAAAGCTATCTATAGTCATATAACAGCATCCTCTAAATCACTATTGATTAGAGAAATGCAAATTAAAACAACTTGAGGTACCACATCATACCTGTCAGATTGGTTAATTTGACAGAAAAGGAAAATGATGAATGTTGGAGATGGGGGAAAATCAGAACACGAATGCATTTTTTGGTGGAACTGGGCACTAATTTTGTATCCATTTATTCTGGAGAGCAATTTGGAACTATGTCCAAAAAGCTATATGACTGTGCATATCCTTTGATTCAGCAATATCACTACTAGGTAGATATGATCCCAAAGAGATCATAAAAAGAGAAAAGGACTTGCATTACAAAAATATTTATAGTAGCCCTTTTTGTGGTGGCAAAGAATTAGAAATTGAGGGGATTTCCATCAAATGGGAAATGACTGAACAAGTTATGGTATGAATGTAAAGGAATACTATTGTGCTATAAGAAATGATGGGCAGACAGATTTCAGAAAAACCTGGAAAGACTTATATGAACTGATGCTGAGTGAAGTGAACAGAACCTGGAGAACATTGTAAACAGCAACAGCAACACTGTGCAATGATCAACGATGACAGACTTAGCACTTCTCAGTAATACAATGATCAAAGACAATTCCACAAGATTCGTGATGTAAAATTCTATCCATTTCCCATGAAAAAACTGTAGAGTCTGAATACAGATTGAAGCATACTATTTTCACATTTTTTTGTTTTTGCCTTTTGTTCCAATTCTTCTTTCACAACATGACCAATATGGGAATATATTTAACATGGTTGCACATGTGTAATCTATATTTGATTACTTGCTGTCTTAGGGAAGAGGGAGAGGAGGAGGGGCATTTGGAATTCAAAATCTTATAAAAATGAATGTTGAAAACTATATTTAGCTGTAATTAGAAAAAAATAAAATACAGTTAAGTTGGAAAAAATATACCTTGTATATCTATAGAAATCCAATTTAATTCAACAAATTCAGTTTAACATATGACCAAAGATTAGATTGAGCTATTTAGCTCATTATTTAGCTGTCTTCCAAGAATTTATCTCTGATACCATGGAATCCTTCCAAGGTGGAGTAGTAGAGAAAACATTGTACTAGAAATAAGGGAGAAAAAAAGCATTTATTAAGTACCTACTATGTGCCAGCTACTGTGCTAAGTGCTTTACAGACATCTCATTTTATCTTCATGACATCCCTGAGAAGGAGGTGTTAGCATTATCCCCATTTTACAAATGAGAAAACTGAGACTGAGAGTGTAAGTGACCTGCCCAGGTCACACAACTAGTACATGTCTGAGACCAAATTTAAACTCAGGTCTTTCTGACTCTAAGCCTAGCATTACATTCTCTGTCTTCTCATCTTGTATCCTCCATCAACTAGTTGTATTTCAACCTTGAAAATATCCCTTGTCTTTCTTGGGCCTCAGTTTTCCCATCTGTAAAATAAGGGGTTTTATTAATTAATATCTAACTCTCATATTCTATGATCCCATGACTCTTTGTTTCTTTTTTTGGAGGCAATCAGGGTTAAATGACTTGCCCAGGATCACACAGCTAATAAGGGTCTGAGGTTGGATCTTTCTGACTACAAGACCAATGTAGTAGTACCTACTGTGCCACTTAGCTGCCCCAATTCTTTGCTTCTTGATGGAGAAATAATTCATGTATATTTAAGTAAAATATAATCTCTGGGTGACTTGTGACCCCTCAGCACATCCTCTTCAGAGTAACTAAGGACCAATAATGGTACTACAATAGCTACTGTGAATTTGCATAGCCCCTTTCCTCTGGAGGATACAACACAGTGGAGCATGGCTGGGCTCCCCACAGACTGACTTGGACTCAAGGACCTCATTTTTTTGTGACCTTCTCTTATCAAACGACCTACAGATGAAACTGATCTGGTCCACAGAGGTTGCTGATGAAAATCTATGAAATGAGGTCACTCCAACTTTCATCTGAAGAGCAGGTCGAACATCCTCAATTACATTTCCGACCAACTCCTTTGGGACAGAGACCATGTTTCTTGGATACATTCCTCGCCCATTGTTTATACCTCAATAGCATCCATTGACAAAGACAAACTGGGTTAGGAGGCAGATGCCATGCTAATAATAAAGAAAAGATTTATTTAGTCCGGAAGAAAGAAGACTTAGAAGGAATATGATAGCTGTTTTGAAGAATCTGAAGGACTATCAAGTGGAAGAGAATTACATTTGTTTGCTTAACCCTGGAGGGAACAACTAGGTTCTATCAGTAGAAATTTCAGACAAACACTTTTTGGATTAGTGTAAAGAAAATCTCCTTCTTGTCCAAAACTTGTCCAAAAGTGGAATGATACTCCTCATCAGGTCGTGATTGCTCCATCATGGACGGATTTCAGGGAAGGCAGGCTGACTGCTGCTCATCAGAGATGTTATAGAGGGAATTAGTATTCAGGGATGGGTTGGATTGGTCTCTGAGGTACCTTAACATAGCAATCGTGTAAGGTGTCTTTGAACTATAGAAGTATAGAGGCCACAAGTTTTCATTTGGTTACATTTGGATATCTCTTTCTATTTATCCAAAACCATGACCCTGTGAGGTAAGTAGGAAAGGAATTACTACCCCTGTTTGACAGGTGAGAAAATTGACAGCCGGCAAGGTTAAGTGACTGGCCAGGAGCCCCAAAGCAAAGAGCCAGTGACAGAGTTGAGCGAAAAGTGTGGGTGCTCTGACTCCTAGTCTACTGCCCTTTGCTTTGTTCTATGCTGCCCATGTTCCTTTTAGAGTCTGATTATTGCTAAACAGCTGATCCCTTCAGATAACACAGAAGTTGATGATGAATTTGGTCTGGTAAGGCTGACATAGGATCATAGACGAAGAGTGAGAATTAACCTTAGAAGCCTTCTAGCCCAATCCCTTCATCTAACAGATGGGGAAACTGAGGCCCAGGGAGGTGAAGTGAATTGGTCTGACACAAATAGTAAGTAAGGGTCTGGGTTAAGCCCCAATTAGGTTGACTCTTTAGGGGCTAAGGTTGTACCAACTCAGGAAAATGATTCTTTCTCTGCCATGTCCTGTGCTCTCTCAATCAATCAACAAATGCTTGGTAAGCATGCCAGATTCTATATTGGGTTTTACGAGGGAATCCTTGGGTATATGTGCTTCAAGGATTTTTTTCTTATATACAGATTGTGAGATCCTCAAGGACAGAAACTTTCTTTTGTCTCTTTTGTATCCCCAACACTTAGTACAGTTCCTGACACAAAGTAGACCCTTAATAAATATTTATTAATTGATTATTGACTGATCTTGTATGCTCAGGCTGGTTTGTAGTTGAGGTCTAAATGGTTAATTTATGTCCTTATTACACAGAATCACAGACTCTGAGAGATGAAAAGGGCCTTAGCTGAACCCTTAAATGATATATTTAGGGAAAAGAGAGCCTAAGTTCTACTCCTCACCCCCAGCTATTAAATTTGACAAGCATTTATTGAATGCCTACTATGGATAAGGCACTGGGGACCCAAAGACAAGATAAAAGCAATCCTCAGGGAACTTATATCATCATCATCATCATCATTGTCATCAAAGATTCATTGAACATCCTGTGTATTTATTGTGGGAAAATACAGGCATATAAGACATGCATATAAAATCTTTGTAAACTTGTAAGACATAGTCCCTGCCCTCAGAGGGCTTATAGTCTAGTTAAGGAGATAGGAAACATATCTATAAAAAGTAGCTTTAGGGAGTATATGCCAGTGAAGTCAGATTGTAGAGAGGGAAAAAAACGCTAGTTTGAAAGACCTAGACTCAAATCCTGCCTTCCAAGACTGCTCTGGACCACAATGATCTCTCCTAAGAACTCCAGTGACCTATAGCTGTACCACAAAATCTAGAACTTGTTTACAGTGTCTGGTAATAAATTTTGATTGCTTGTCTTGTTCCCTCAATGAGGGTGTAAGTACCTCTATAGTTCAAAGATACATTACATGACTGCTATGTTCACTGTGGTACCTAACATAGACACAGTTGGCTAAGAGTGAGATAAAGACTCTTTCCCTTCATCTGGAGACGTCTCTTCTTTTGCTAATGGCTGCCCATCTGGGGTTGAAAGTTCTTTCACATTACTCTCCTTGGTCCATTCTATCTTGTTTTTCAAAAGCAGCTATTTTCAGCCTCTCAAGAATGTCTCTTTTTTCAGGGTGCTGAATTACTCTGTGACATCGTTGCCTGCTTGATTGGATCTGACTGTGAGCATTTCTCTGAGCTCTCCATTTTCCAGATTTCAGGGTGAAGGTGGAAGGGAGATAGTAAGTTACTCCCTCCACTGTTTCATCTTAGGTGGGCTGGGGATGATGAAAGGAAGATCAGTTCCCCAATCCATCCATACTGTTGAGATGTTTAGAGAAAGGTGAGACTTCCTCTGCCCCTCTTCATTGAACATAACAGTCTTCATTCAGCTCTCAGAGAAACATTGAGGAGGAGAATGGTAATAGAGGAAAAACAAACAATCCTTGAGAGCCCCTGTGTCAAAGAAAATAACCTAGGAAAAATAGTTACTGGGTGTCTGGTTAACTGGGTGAAGGTCTTCATATTTTAGAGGGGAAAAGACAAGGCTTCCTCTTGAAAATCTAGGTAAGAATTTCAAGACCCAAGGTTTAGAATTTCACGTTTTGCTTCCAGAAAACAACAGTTAGTCCATTCAAAACCCCAAGCTTTGATTTCCTGTCTTTGGTTCCTCAGTGGGAAAACAAGTGATGTAGACTTTGTTTACAAAAATAACAGGCCAAGGTGGGGGCTGGGGGTGAGAGAGGGAAAGTCAGACCTTTTAAAAAGAACCTGGGATGGGGAGGGAAGGGACAGCATGGGAAGGACCTCAAAGATAGAAGTCTCCATAGGTTTCAGCCCTGGCCCATGTTTTCTAATTAAATATTGAATAGTTGGGAGAAATGCAGAAACTTGCCAGCTTCTGCCCAGGGCCTCAGCAAAACTCTCCATAGCAACCCATCTGCCAATGAGTTGAAGGCAAGAAACTGTGACTCCCCAGCAAAGGCAGAGTGTTGGCATCCCATCAGGGTGACAGAGAAAATACTTACTTTAATAGTTCAAGGATCTAGGAGTTTGGGGGTTTTTATTTTGCTTTTACTTTGGTGTGGGGAAGCAACACCCCCAATCAACCAACAAGCAGCTATTAAGCACCTACAGGGTATGAGCCCTAATGTTAAACATTAGAAACACCAGTGGAAAGGAGACCTGGCAGTCTGTGTCTCCCCCACAGAATTAGCACATCTGGACCAGATACAGAGCGTCTGGCTATCTTCCAAATTGGGGAGCTGGCCCTACCATGGCACGTCTTCATGCCTTTCCAGAACCAGGATCCCCGGCCTCTTCAACAGATACTGGCAACAAGCAAAGCATACTTTTCACATTCCGAGGATGTAGTGCCCTTGAACAGTCCCCTGTAATTCAAAGACAAGAAAGAAACAACTCTTGCTCTCAAAGAATCTACATCCTATTGGAGGCAACGTCATGTACATATATTATAACGGTAATAACATCCGGCAACCAAAGGTCAGTCACTGGTGGTGAGAACAGAGGTAGGATTTGGACCCAGGTCTTCTGACTTGTAGTGTCCTATTACACCATTTTCTTCTTCATAAATATAAAAGGGCAAATATAAAATTGCCCTCTAAATAGGGAAGTAAAATTTTTTTCTCACTCTTTCTGAGCTATTTCCTCCAAAGAGTCGGTGCTAGAAGTAAGGAATATTAGCAGAGTTGACCTTATGCATCATAGCGGTAGGCCAGGGGTGGCGAACCTGCAGCCTCAAGACTGCATGTGGCCTTCTAGGTCCTTGGGTGTAGCCTTTTGATTGAGTCCAAGTTTTACAGAACAAATTCTTTTATTAAGGGGATTTGTTCTATGAAGTTTGGATTCAGTCATAGAGTCACACTTGAGGACCTAGAGGGCCACATGTGTCCTGAAGGTGCTCCTGGTGTAGGCACTAGCATAATTGGGTATAGTGGAAAACATTGACTTTGGAGTTAAAGGACCTGGGTTCTAAGCCAGGCTCTGTCACTCCCTGTTATGATTTGGGACAGTTCACTTATATTCCCTGGGCTTCAGTTTCTTTGTCTGTAAAATTAAGAGGTTGAAATAAATTGTCTCTGAGGTCCCTTCCAGCTCTAGAGATATGATCTATGATCTCTACAATCTGGTTCCTATCTGTCTTGTTAGCCTCATTTTCCACCACTCCCATGCATCCTGCCCATTGCTGTCTAAGTAATGCTCCTTAAGCATAGCTCTGATCACTGGACTCTCCTACTAAATCGGTTCCAATGTCCTATTATCTCTAGGAAAAAAATATGAATTCCTGTGTTTAACTTTTAAAACCCTGCCCAACCTGGCCCCAGACTGTATTTCCAACCTCCTTTAATATCATTCTTCTTATATGCAATGATCCAGTCAAACTGACCCCTGTCTCCTCAAACATGACCCTTCATCCTCCACCTCTGTGCCTTGGCTCTGACCATCTCATTGAAATATATTCCTCCTTATTTCCACCCCATAGAGTACTTGTTTTCATTTAAGATGCACTTCTGGCACCATTTTCTGCACGGCCCTTTTCCTGATATCCTCATTTCCAATGGCCTTGTGTTTAACTCCTTTGCCCATACTTGTTTTCATATATTTTATATTGTATCTGTACTTACTGTCTCATTGATAAGAATGTAAAGTTCTCTCAATGAGGTGTTGTTCCCTTCTTTGTACTTAGATGCCCAATGGCTTTAACAGAGCCTGGCATCCAGTAGGTGCTTAATATTTGTTGATAGATTCCTTGTATAAATCTTCCCATCTGGTCAAATGGGTCTATTGGCCATTCTATGAAAATATCTTGTATCTTCCAATCTTTATGACCTTCCTCAGGTTGTTCCTTATTCCCCACCCAGAAATGCCATCTTCTCCCAACTCTCCCTATAGAAACCCTACTCATTGCTGTTGCTCAGTTGTTTTTTAATCAAGTCCAACTCTTTGTGACCCTATTTGGAGTTTTCTTGGCAAAGACATTGGAGTAGTATGCTATTTCCTTCTCCGGCTCATCATTTTATGGATGAGGAAACTGAGGCAAATAGGGTTAAAGTGACTTTCCCGGGGTCATACAGCCAGTAAAAGCATCTGAGGCTAGATTTGAACTGAGGAAGATGAGTCTTCCTGACTTCATCCAGCATTCTAAATACAGTGCCACCTACCTGCAGGGCTAAGTTCAATGCCATCTTCTCTGTGAAGCCTTCCTTGTTCATCTCATTGGACATCCTGAGCTCTTGTAACATTTACTATTACATCATTCAGAGAATCTTAGATCACAGAACTGGATGACCATCTAGTCCAACCTGAATCAAGCCAGAATCAATCCCCTTTGACCATATAACAGCCATTCAAACTTTAGTCTGAAAAATCTGTTCTAGACTTGGTGTACTCTAAATTTTTTTCTCCAATTATACATAAAGAAAACTTTCAACATTCACTTTCGTAAGACTTACAGTCCCAAACTTTTTTCTCCCTCTCTTCCCCCTATCAAAGATGGCAAGCAATCTGATTGTGGTCACACATGTACAATCATATTAAACATATTTCCACATTACTCACATTGTGAAGGAAGACTCAGAACAAAAGGGGAAAACCAAGTTGCTCTAAATTCTTAAGAAATTTACCCTCATATCAAGTCTAAATCTGCCTATTTTCAACTTTCATCCACTGAACCTAATTTTGTTCTCTGGAGCCAAGCAGAGCAAGTCAAATCATTCTTCCATATGACAGCCCTTCAAAGACTTGCAGACAGTTGCTGTGTCCCCCAGAGGCATTCGTGTGCAGTGGTGTAAAGAACACCACTGAATTTGTAGTCAACAGACTTGGGTTAGAAGCCTCCCTCTGCTATTGCTACTCATGTTGTCTTGTGCAAATTCTTTCATGTCTTGGACTCTCAGTTTCTTCATCTGTAAAATAACGGGTTTGCATTTCTGCATTTTTGAGAAGGATTGATGACATATGCATACAGGGTCTTTTGTTTTTGTCTGTCTCCTTGTCTTCTCATCTCTACCAGTGATTGATTCTCCAGAAAACCCTTGAGTCATACATACAATATAAACTTGATATGAGTACACGTGTTAGGAGTTCAGTTTTGAATCCGTGGCTCCATCCTCAATAACATTTTCCCTTTTCCAATCACACTATAGCTAACATACACTTGCTTCAGTGTCAGCTGCAATCCTGACATTTTTCATATCTACATTTTTATCTCATCGCTATCAGTGCAATCACATGATACAACATAAATGCCAGTAACATTCCTACCATGTGATAACACAAATACTCCATTTGTACCTAGATTTGTATCTTAGCAACATTCAAACTATGTAGTAACATTTTTTTGAAACCCCATTTGCGTTATTTACTGAGCACCTACTGGGTGCCCTGTATTATATTGGGCTGGTAAGAACCAGGTGTCTGATGCACGCTCTTTCCCTATCTCCAATTAGTACCTGCTTGTTTCCATCTACAGAGCACAGGTCTGAGGTCAGTTGTGGCATTGGTCAAGGGATACATAAAAATCTCTTCTCAAAATTCAATTAACAAATGGCACCCCAGTCATCAGCATTCTGTGACTTTTCCTCTGATCTGCTGTCTAGATTCTGACGTACGTTGATCCAGACTCTTTGATCTGGATTTTTGATTTTGACCTCTCCACTTTCATTTTCCAGCCTGTTCCATATTTGAGCTGACTTCCTCAGTTTCACCCTTTGCCCACTTGGTTCTTTTATGCTTAGGCTCTTTCTCTTCTTTCTTACCATTCTTCCTGCATTTGACCACATGACTTATGTTAACTGTTATATTCCCTTCTACCTAAACTCCTTGTTCCAGCTAAGCTTCCTTTTTGGTCTCCCTCAGGTCTATTCTATTCTGTTGCAATTTGCCAATAATGGGAAATGAGAACTGTTGTTTGTCCTTCATTCCCAAAGAGGAGGAATGACATCAGGAGGGTGATGTCTTGACTTGCAAGTGAATTGGATTTAAGAGAGACAGAGCTGTGCAAAATTATCACCCTCACTCTCTCTTCCAGAGGCATCTGGGTCCAATGTCAAGACAATAGGTCAGGGAGACTTGGAATGGAAATGGGAACCACGTAGGAGGGAAGAGAAGACACATTCTCTACCCATGCCACTCCTTATTTGCATGACCTTGGTCAAGTCCTCTCACTCCTACACCTATAACATGATAGAGATGGAGTACATGATGAAATGAGGACTAATGGACAAGACAGGTCCTTTTAATTCTAGGTCTCTGATTCTCTGATCCCTGCCTTGGAGGAGCTTATACTCTAATAGTGAAAGACAGCCATACTGTTGCCATGAAACGTAGGCATGTAAGGAAACCCTGTGCTTATGCTGGGAAGAGACAATAATAAGTAGATATTTATTCCAGGCACAGCAATTTCATGGATACAAATGAGTGAGTGTGTTTGAGTGGACTTATTGTCCATGTTCTAAAATGACTTTGTAATGGTAACCTAAATCTGATCCCATTTCAAGACTGCCATGTTGGGGAGGTGGGGGGTGGGAAGGGACCACATATTCCCACTCCTAGTCACCCAGTCTCTCCATTGTTTCTTGCAAGCAACTTGGAACGAGCCTTTGGAACATTGTTATCTCTGGTTTTGTGTTCTAACCTTTTATTACAAAACCTTCTGAATTTCTTTGAATCATTTTAGCCTATTATCATATTCACCACAATGTGCTTGCATGATCCTCTCTCGGAATAAACCACATGGCAACCACATCGCATAATGCAACTTCTGTTCTGAGATTATTCATTCCCCTCCCCCGCTCCCCTACCATTGTTGGGTTTGCCAAGTTTTTTTGTTGTTGTTTTTGGTCGAATTCTCAGAAACGGAATTGAAGCTCACTGGCAGCTCTAGGGTGGGAAGGTACTTAACTTAAGGCTGTCCCAGTAAGGAGCACAAGTGTATTAACTGATGTCTAACCAGAGCTGGGCTCTTTGAGAAGGAAAACAGAAGTGAAAGTGGAGAAAGGAGAGAAAAGGAAGGGGAGAGCCAGGGGACAAGGGACAATCTCTATGGGCCCAGACTTGCCAGGGCCCTGCTGCACCGAGCTTCTGGGGCCATAAGACCTTCCAGAAATCAACATTTATAGATGGTGATCAGCCAAGGGCCATCTCCAGGAAGGGCTGATGCTTTCCTACGTATGACAGGGAAAGAAACAGAGAGGGAGATCAGGATTGTCAGGGCTAGAATGTCTTTGACTATTAATGAAGGAGAGTCAGCCACAAAAACACAAAAATCATACATTTGGGACTACAGGAACCTTAAAGACAATTTAAGTCCAACTTGCTTATTTTATAGAGGGAAAAACTGAAGCACAAAGTGGTAGAATGACTTATCCAGGGTCACACAATGAATAACTCATGGGATCTGAACTCAAGTTGTCCTGACTCTAAATCTAGCGACCTATATGCTGCCCTGTGCTGACTCTCAATATTGGAGTGGCTGCATTGGTCTCCTCAACTGGGAATTTGGTGGGGGTGTCACCTTGCAGGTGTTCCCAGAGAGTTCCATTATTTGTATAGCATCCTCTTTACTTTGTGCCTGGATAAAAGTGTCTTATCTGTGAAGGATTGGAAGATTCGGTGTTTAGTGATGGAAGGCACCCTAACAGTCATTTTGTCCAATCCCGTCATTTTTACAAATGAGGAAACTGAGGCCTAGGTAAATTAAATAACTTGTTCAAGGTCATATGGCTAAATGATAGAGCCAGGACTGGAACTCAGGTTTCCTGACACCAAATTCAGTACTCTTTCTTCTGTATCATAAAGAGAAGACTTGTGAACTAGCTAGCAAACAGAGGATAGAATCTTCAGGATCTTTTTTTCCTTCCTTCCTTCCTTCCTTCCTTCCTTCCTTCCTTCCTTCCTTCCTTCCTCCCTCCCTTTCTCATTCTCCCTTCTTTTTTCTCTCTGTCTCTTCCACCCTCCCTCCCTTCCTCTCTGACTTCCTTTTTCCATCTTTCCTTCCTTTCCTCCCTCTCCATTTTCCTTCTTCCCTTCCTCCTCTGTCTCTTCCTCCCTCTATTCCTCTCTCCCTCTTTCCCATCCTCCCTCTCCCTTCTTTTGTCCCCATTTCTTCCTCCCTTTTCCTTTTCCCACCTTTCCTTCCTTCCCTTCCTTCTTTCCTCCCTCACTCTTTTCCTTCTTCCCTTTTTCCCTCTGCCTCATCCTTCCTTCATCCCTTCCTTATTTTCTCCATCCTTCCTTCCCTTTCTCCCTCCCTTCCACCTCCCACAGGCATCTGTATGACCCCTATCCTTGGCAGATGTAATATTTTTGTCATTCAGAGATTTTTTTTCTATTTTGCTTCTCTAACATTTTACTTCCCTCTCTACCCCAACACATGTATCTTTTATTTTGACCAGAATGATTTCACTTTCTAGCCTCCTAATATTCCCCACTTTTCAATATGCATGCATACCATCTCCATTTCTGTCTCAGAATTTTTCTTCACAATGTCTCCTCAACAGGGAGTATCCTCCCCTCCTTTTTTACTTATTAAACTTCTTTCTATATTTCCAGGCCCATTTTGACCATGAAAACTTCCCTGATAAATCCACATACTACTGATCTCTCCCTTTCTGAGCATTCATAATATGTATTCCAAGTCAGTCAATGAGTGTTAATTAAACACATATAGTGTTCTAGGCTCTGTGCTAAATGATGGGAATTCAAAGAAAGGCAAAAGACTGTCCCTGCTCTCAAGAAGCTCCCAGTGTACCATAGGAGTCAGCCTGCAAACAACTGTTGTTGTACATCCTTTGTTTTCTGAAAAGGACTCATGACATCACGAGGTGATGTTTTGACTTGTATGTGAATTGGACGTGAGATAGAGTTGCACAAAGTTGTTGGCCTCTTCCAGAGTCATTGAAATCCAGTGGCAAGACAAAAGTCAGGATGACTATTGATGGTCCAGGATGCAGTGGTGACCTTGGCATCTTTGGTCTTTAATGTCTGACCAAGCTCCCCACAGCAACTGCTTCAGTAGCCCTCATGTTGGCTGGAACAAATTGTTCTCATCTGATCATTCCATTGGGGAAGCCTTTACGTGCTTGGGGTAGACATTTCCTAACTCACCAAAGAGTTTGAGGCCTGTTGCCTACCCTCAACCTGGTGTAGCCCATCTGCTGAGAATGGTTTTACCAGGATGTGGCTATTGCATGTGCTACAGCTTCTTGGAACCACAGGTGAGAGTTGGGTACATCAGGCAGACACCAAAGGTGGATGGATAAGCCATGATGAAAAGGGCTTGACAAAAGACTAACAAGATATATACAGGATAAACTGTAAATAATCTACAAGGGGACTGGAGAAAGTTTCTTATAGAAAACTGAAATTTAGTTAACACTTGAAGGAAGCCAGAGAATCCAGGAGACAAAGATGAAGAAGGAATATATAGTCAGAGAAAATTTTCCAGAGACATTATAGAATATGTGTGTGGGGGTGGGATGGGGTGGGGGGGGGGTTGGGGGATAAGTTGTCAGAACAAAGGAAATGTAGGAGAGGTCCAGGTTATGAAATGCTTTGATCACAAAATAGAAGAATTTTCTATTTAATCCAGGAGGTGCTGGGCAGTTATTGGCATTTACTGAATAAGGGAAGTGACTTGGTCAGAACTACAGTTTAAGAAGCTCAGCTTGACAACTGAGTGGAGGATGTGGAAAGTCTTGAGACAAGGAGACAAAGCAGCAGGCCATGGCAATAAGACGTCTACAGGATATTCAGTTGATATGCTAATGGTTAGTTGAAGATGTGGGGTAGATTGGTTCAAGTTATATACCACCAACTCCCAACATTCACGTAGGTTTACAAAAATGACAGTAGGCTGAAATTTATACTCAAGACACCTTAGGAGTAGGTAGGGAGGGTGAATGGACCATCCCAGCCAATCTCTCACCTTTGTGCTTTTGTCTCTCATGCCTGGAATTCTCTACTTTCCTATCTCTTCATTTGGGAAGCCTTAGCTCCCTGCAAGGCTCTGCTCAAGGGTCCATCCTATCTAAGATCTTTCTTGATCCCTTCAGAAGTTAACACTTCTTCATTAAAAAAATAAGAATTACTTAATATGAAGATTTTATTTACTTTTCTGTGTGCAAACTTCTCAACTCACTTTCTTCTTTTTTTTGTATTATATAATTTATTTATTTTTCAGTTCTTAACATTCACTTCCACAAGAATTTGGATTCAAAATTTTCTCCCCATCTCTCCCCACCCCCCACCACAGGACAGTATACACTCCATCCAGACCTTCCTCCAATCTGTCCTCCCTTCTATTAGCCACACTTCTTCCAGCCCCCTTCCCCTCTATTTTCCTGTAGGGTGAAATAGATTTCTATATTCCATTGCCTGTATAGCTTAATTTCTAGTTGCATGTTAAAACAATTTTTAACATTCATTCTTAAAGCTTTGAATTCCATATTCTGTCATTCCCTCCCCACCCGCCCTCACTGAGAAAACAAGCAATTCAACACAGGTTATACATGTCTAACAATGCAAAGCACTTCCATAATAATTATGTTGTAAAGAACTAACCACATTTCCCTCTGTCCTATCCTGCCATTCATTTATTCCATTCTATCCCTTGACCTGTCCTCTCACACTAATGTTTGCTTCTGATGATCCCTTTCCCCAATTTTCTGTCCCTTCTGTTATCTTCCCTCTCCTATCCCCTTCCCCCTTGCCTTCCTGCAGGGTAAAATAGATTTCCATATCCAATGGAGTGTGTGTTATTCCCTCCTTAAGCCAATCGTGTGAGAGTAAGGCTCAATTATTTCCTTTCCTCTCTTTCCTTTTCCCCTCCATTGTAGAAGCTCTTTCTTCCCTCTTGGATGTGAAATGATTTGTTATATTCTACTTTTCCCTTTCTCTTACTCCTAGTACATTCCATTCAATAGTAAATTCAATTTTTGGGGTATTCTCCCTTCATATTCAGCTCACCCTGTGCCCTCTGTCAATATGTATGCATATATATATATATACACACACACATACATACACATACACACATACACCCATGTACATATACATACCTACACATATATAATATACACATACATACATACCCATACACACTTACATATGAATATATATATATGTGTATATATATATATATATATATATATATATATATATATATTTATATATATATTCCCTCTAACTACCCTAATTCTGAAAAAGGTCTCATGGGTTACAAATAACATCTGTCCATATAGGAATGTAAACAATTCAACTTTAATGAGTTCCTTAAGGCTTCTGTTTCCTGTTTAACTTTTCATGTTTCTCTTGATTCTTGTATTTGAAAGTCAAATTTTCTATTCAGCTCTGGTCTTTTCAACAAGAATGCTTGGAAGTCCACTTTTTCATTGACATTCCATTTTTTCCCCTGAAGCATTATACTCACTGGGGAGGTGATTCTTGGTTTTAATACTATCTCCTTTGACCTCTAGAATATCATATTCCATGCCCCTTAATGTAGAAGTTGCTAGATCCTGTGTTATCCTGATTGTTTTTCCTCAATATTTGAATTGTTTCTTTCTGGTTGCATGTAATATTTTCTCCTTGACCTGGGAACAATGGAATTTGGCTGCAATATTCCTATGAGTTTTCTTTTGGGATCCCTTTCAGGAGATGATTGGTGAATTATTTCCATTTCTATTTTACCCTTTGATTCCAGAATATCGGGGCAGTTTTCCTTGATAATTTCTTGGAAGATAATGTCTAGTCTCTTTTTTTGATCATGGTTTTCAGGTAGACCAACAATTTTAAAACTATTTTTCTGGATCTATTTTCCAGGTCAGTTGTTTTTCCAATGAGATATTTCACATTGTCTTCTATTTTTTCATTCTTTTGCCTTTGTTTTATAATTTCTTGGTTTCTCATAGTCATTAGCTTCCATCTGTTCCATTCTAATTTTTAAATAACTATTTTCTTCAGTGAGCTTTTGAACCTCCTTTTCCATTTTGTCAATTCTGCTTTTTAAAGTATTCTTCTCCTCATTGGCTGTTTGGACCTCTTTTGCCATTTGGGTTAATCTATTTTTAAAGGTGTTGTTTTCTTCACCATTTTTTTGAGTCTCCTTTAGCAAGTTGTTGACTTACTTTTCATGATTTTCTTACATCACTCTCATTTCTCTTCCCAATTTTCCTCTCACTTGTCTTACTTTATTTTCAAAATCCTTTTTGAACTCTTCTATGGCCTGAGACCATTGCGTATTTTTTTTGAAGGTTTTGGGTGTAGAAGGCTTGACTGTAATGTCTTCCTTGAATGGTATGCTTTGTTCTTCCTGATCCTAAAGGATGGAAGAAAATATCTGTTAACCAAGAAAGCAAGGTTCTATAGTCTTATTCTTTTTCTCTTTTTAGGGCATTTTTCCAGTCAGTTACTTGACTTTTGAGTCCTTTGTCAAGTAGAGGGTATGCTCTAGGGACCTGTAAATTCTCAGTTCCTCCAAGGTGGCACAATCAAGGGAGCACTCTCTTGACCTGAACTCTGATCTGTGAACAACACAAACATTCTTTTCTGCCCTGGATCTGTGAGTAGGATTCCCTTTCCACAGTCACCATCAGTTCCACCACACCAGCACTCTTCTTCACCCCAGGACTACCATTCAGAACTGAGACCCAGATCAGCTGCTTGATTCCCCCAGGGTCTTAGGCCGAGTGCTCTGCAGTGCTGCCACCATCCTGGAGCCAGGGCTGGGGTTGGACCACGTTCCCCTCTCACCCAGGTGAAAGAGCTTTCTTACTGACCTTTGAAGCTGTCTTTGATGCTTGTGGGTTGAGAGATCTAGGAAGCACAGTTGCTACCTGTGATTCCTCATCCTGAAGCCTGCTCCAGTCTGTCTGTGCCATGTTGTAAAATCAAGGCTAGGCTGCATTCTGGTCTGAGCCTGGTATAATAGACCTTTCCTGTTGGCCTTCTAGACAGTCTTGACCTGGAAATCTCTTTCACTCTGTCATTTTGTGGCTTCTGCTGCTCTAGAATTTGTTTAGAATCACTTTTTACAAGTATTTTGTGGCCTATGGGGAGAACTACAGGAGGTCAGTCCTCCTACTCCACTGTCTTGGCTCTACCACCCTCTCTACCCCCTATCCTAATAGAATATAAGCCCCTTGCAGGCAGGAACTTGTTTCCTTTGGATCTTTGTATCTCCTTTCTAGGGAGGTGTCTTGCATAGAGTCCTGAGGTGGGGAGCCTACAGTCTCAGACCACATGCAGCCTTCTAGGTCCTTGGGTGAGGCCTTTTGATTGAGTTCAAGTTTAACAGAACAAATCCTTTTTTTTTTAAAGAGATTTATTCTGTGTAGTTTGGATTCAATTAAAAGGCATCACTTGAGGACCTGGAGGGCCCCATGTGGCCTCGAGGTCACAGGCTTCTAACTCCTGGAGTCATTCAAAAATGCTTCTCAAATCAGATTGAATTGGGTGTTTTAGGTGAAATAGGGTTGGTAAGAGATTTGTGGGCTGTGTGTAAGCAGCATAGGTTTTTTCACAGCCTCCACTAGAACTTGACCCTGGAGCTCTTCCATACTAATTTAGGTTCAGGTTCTATTGTGGATGAGCAGATAATTAAACCTCCCTCTGAGGCCTCATCCAATGTACAATTATCCATTTCACATCATGACTTTCCCCATCGTGATTTTGATATATTACTGGTTGGCCTAAGAAATTTAATTGGAATTTTAGGGGAATTTTGTGGAAGCCAAAGATGACATGTAAAGATCAGTAGATGACCCTAAAAACATTTAGAAACTCAGAAATAGATAAAATTCATGTATAGTATTATATAATATCAACCCAAATTTTTCAATGAGGTACCATAAACACCCCATAAAAGAAAAAAGAAAAAACTCAGACTTCTTCTCTGGCGCGAAGGGAGGGCCAAAAATTTTACATGCATTTTCCAGATCTAACCCGTGTAATGTGGAAGAGATAGCTAGATTCTGTTCTCTAGCAGAATAAACCTGCAGGACACATGACCTGAACAGTACAAGGCATTTAATGACAATGGAAAAGTAAATCAAAAGTACTGAATTAAATAGCAACCACTCTCTGTAGAACAATGGGCCTGGTTCCCTGTTAGTCGCCACTCTGTCTCTAATTACATTGAAAGCAGGGTAATACCTCCCTGTTAGTGGCCGAGTGTTGGAATAGAAAGCTGGAAATGTCTTGGAGAACAGCATTGTGACTTCTACATCATCCTGGGAACTACATGATCACAGGAGCTCAGAATATTAGTGCCTTCCTTTTCCCAACTGAGCCTCTTTTTTAAGTTCATAAATTTAGAATGGGTAGGGATTTTCAAGGTTACCTACTCAACTCCCTAATTTTATAGATGAGGAACCTATACTCAAGAGAGGCTGAAGAACTAGGCTAATGTAATTGGCTTAATTAGACAGCTAGGACTTGAAGGGAGAAAGATCTGAGTTCAAATCCTGCCTCAGATACTTGTATGACCCTGGATAAGTCACTTACCTCCTACCTGCCTCAGTTGACTTATCTATAAAATAGGAATCATAATAGCATCTACCTCCCAGAATTTTTGTGAGGATAAAATAAGATAATATTTCTAGAGTTCTTGGTAAATCTTAAAGTGCTACACCACATGAGCTATTATCAATGTCACAAAGTTAGGAAAGGGCAATCAAGGTTCCAGCCATAATCTTCTGACTGAAGCTAGCGCTCTTTCTTTCACCATGCTGCTTCATGCTGCTTTCCTTCCTCAAACTCGTTCCTTGTGCTTTTGTGAGACTTTCCTCCGTATCTTTCAATACACACAATTTTCCAAGCAATGTAATGGCCCCAAAAAAGTATGAAGTCCATGTCTGTGGATGCTCCTTCTTTCCTCTATAAGAATTTGTTAACAGTTAAAGTGGCCCACAGTTAAATTGTAATGCCTTCAGTAGGTAGTGAGCTCCCTGTCCCTAGAAGTATTCAATCAGAGACTAAAAGACTATTGTTCAGGATATCTAATGCTTCCTTTAAGAACTACTCTACTAAATAACAATAACACTAATAGTTCATAATAACTTAATTTAATTCGTAATAATTTAAATTCATCCAGTGTTATATAATTCCCTCTGTTATTGTTTAGTCGTTTCCATCATGTCCTACTTCTCCATGACCCCATCTGAGATTCTCTTGGCAAAGATACTGGAACGATTTGCCATTTCCTTCTCCAGCTTATTTTATAGATGAGGAAACTGAAACAGAAGTACTAAGTGACTTGCCCAGGGTTACACAGCTAAGAGGAGTACAAATCCAGTGCTCTATCCATTTTGCCACCTAGCTGCCCAGGCAGAATAAATATTACTATTTCCATTTCACAGATGAGAAAACTGAAGCTCAGAGAAGTTGCCACTTGTCCGGGCTCACATAGCTAAAAAGAAGTGACACTGGGACCCGGATCAGATTTCGTGGTTCTGGCTCCAGCATTCTCTCTGCTATATCATATTATACCTCGTTTAAGGAGATCTCTTTCAACTCTAAAAGTACATGGTTTCATGAATTCCAGGTTCAAGTGCTGTTTTTTGCACCAGTTATAAGAACAATCTTCTTTTACCGTCTCCTCTCTTTTCCTCCTGAGTCATTCATGCTCCCATTGCAGTGTGGATCTGGGGATTTCCCCTATGTTAGTGAATACCTCACTTACTGGGAGTTACTCACTTACTGAAGGTTTAGCGGATGAGCCATCCAGAGTCATCAGAAAGTGCTTCATGAAGAAAGGAGGAGGGACTTGGAAAGAGGGGTAAGCTTCGGAAGAAACAATCAATCAACAATCATTGATTAAATCCTTATTATGTGGCAGGCATTGTGCTTGTCACTTGACATAGGAAGACCAAACTGAAATAGTCCCTGCCCTCAAGATGCTTACATCCCCACTGGGAGAAAAATACTATGTATATATATATGTATATGTATATGTATGTATGTATATGTATGTATGTATATGTATGTATGTATATGTATGTATGTATGTATATATGTGTGTGTATATGATATATATGTGTGTGTATATAGTAAACATGCAAAAATAAATACAAGCAATTCATCTGGAGGTAGGAGTGGTAGAGATGCTAACAGCCTGAGAAATCAAAAAAGACATGTAGAAGCTTGAACTTCAGCCAAGTTTGGAAAAAAACATTGGCATTTTAAGAGGCAATGGTAAGGGGGTGGTGGGGAGTGCATTCCAGGCATGAGGAACAGCCTGTGCAAAGGCCTGGAGATGGACGATGGACTGTAATGTGAGAGGAATCAAGGTCAGTTTGGCAGGAGCACAGAGTACATGAAAGGAAGTAATGTATAATAAACCTGGAAAGGAAGATTGGAACTAGATAGTATAAGGAAACCACGTTAATCGTCTGTTCTCCCTCTCCTCAGCCTCTAACTGCCTTCCCCCAAGTGAGTCTGCTGGTCTCATTCCACATTTAGAAGCAAAGGAAAGATCTTAATGCTCTCAGTACAGAAGTTCCTACAGGGCATCCTGATCCTGACCTCGTTTCTTGAATGAAAACAAGAACACCATGCCTCAAAAGTGGCTCTTCTAAGCTGCTCAGTGATGCACTGGAAGGTTCTGACTGTGACAAGGGCCACTTACTTTTGGCTAATGGCAGAGACAAGATGAACATTTCCCTGCTTTATTAGAGGCAGATGATTGCTTGGCAGTTAACTATTCTTTGGATGCTCTTTTTGTCCAATAAGTTCAACTTAGGTCACCTTTAAAACTTTCCCCAGACAACTGGAACTAGGGAAACTGTCTTTAAAGTTCTCTGTATAAGTCACTGGGCCTTATGGGCTGAGTAAAAAGTGAGTAATTTGAAGGGTAGATATAATGTCCCTCCAATGGTTGACCTTCAACATATACAGGGTAGGGAGAATGTGTCCGCTCTCCAAAAATCTTGCTCCATTCACTCAGAATTCCTTCCTCTTAGCTTTGTTTAACACTTGCTATATTGGGGCAGCTAGGTGGTGCAGTGGATAGAGCACCACTGCAGAGGTCAGGAGGGCCTGGGTTCAAATCTCACCTCATACACTTGATATTTACTATCTGTGTGACCTTGGACAAGTCATTTAATTCTAATTGCCTCATCCTGGGTCATCTCCAGTCATCGTGATGAATTTCTGGTCACTGAATTCAGATAGCTCTGGAGGAGAAGTGAGGCTAGTGACCTGCACAGCCCTCACTCAAAACAAAGTCAAGTGCAAGTCATGTCATTTTTCTAATGGCATGGTCTTCTTGGGCAACAAAGGAAGAATACACACAATGCCTACTATCCTACCTCTTAGAAATTCAGTTGTATTCAACAAAGCTCTTTTTAAAAAATATGGATGCATATACCCAGATGGATGCATCCAGAGTTTAATAACAAAAAGAAAGGCCTCATATAAATGAAAATATTCATGGAAACCCTTTTCATGGTAGGAAAGAATTGGAAACACAGTAGATATACATCAAATGGGGAATGGCTAAACAGATCATGATGCATAAATGTAATGAAATATAACTGTGCTATAAAAAACAATGACTATAATGAATACAGAGAAGCAGAGAAATTCCTATATGAACTGATGCAAAGTGAAGTAAGCGGAACCAGGAAAGCAATATACATAATAACTACAAAAACACAAATTAAAAAAAAACACCCAACAAACAATAAAAACTGAGTGCTATGAAATTATAATGACCAAGGCTGGCCCCAAGGAAGAGATAATGAGAAATTCTGTACCCTTTCCTTCCTCTCCTTACTCTACTTCTTTGTTGAAATGGGGGACTGTGGATTTGGAACACTGAATATTACATTAGAGTTTTTCCATATGTTGGTTAGTTTGCCTGAACTTATTTTTTCTTTTTTATTATAAAAGATAGTTCTGAGTGGGTGAGACTGGTGGGAATAGTGTGGAAAATGTAGGTACCATTAAAACCAAAGCTATTAAGAAAAATTCATCTTAAAAAATTCAGATACCATTGGGAGCTACTAGTCATTCACACTTCAGCATGGATAGATTTGGTTCATTTTTTTTCTCCTTATCACTTACCTGATATCATGCTTACCGAGGGAATAGGAATTTTGATGAAAAAAAGAGAAAAAAAGGGAGACATGACTTTAGCAGCCAAAGGGTAGAAAGCACTGGGTACCTGAGAGACATGGGAAAGAGATACATTGAGATGTAAGATAAGGGACATACATGTAAGAGGCACCCATCATAGACTTTAAAGATTATCCTCTTCAACACCTAAAAGCTCAGAATTTCCACTGTCTTAGCCTTAATGAGAAGTTTTAAAGAAATAGATGTACCCTTATTTAAGTAATTGCCCTCTCTCCTAGCTTAATTTCAGAAATACCATCTCTTGTCCTCCCTCCTCACCATAATTCATTTCTGGAAATCACATCATAAAGAAAGTCATCGTAAATCAGATCTTATTTTCCCATAGGAACAAGGTGACAATTATGTTTTT
This sequence comes from Potorous gilbertii, assembly GCA_028658325.1. Taxonomy (NCBI): domain Eukaryota; kingdom Metazoa; phylum Chordata; class Mammalia; order Diprotodontia; family Potoroidae; genus Potorous; species Potorous gilbertii. The sequence continues at coordinate 585,751,250 of CM053769.1, read as the reverse complement.
TCCTGGTGGAGGACTCCATTTCAAATACATCCTAGTCATAAAAATAAAGCCACAACAACTATAAATCTCCATAATCATTTAAAATGGCAAAATTGTACTCCAAGGTCCATAAAAAGGGCATCAATGTACTATATACATTGATTATGCAAGGGTTCCAATTTACTACAAAATGTATATAGAGTTCATAAAAATAGAACTTGACTTGTATCATAAATATGACCTAAAGCTAATATACCAAATATAACAAACATTATTTATGTACTTAATTAACAGTCATTTTACTTGCCTTAGAAAGTAGAGGCAAGGATATTTTAGGATTTTGAAAGATTTAAATGGATCAAGTCTCTTAAAAAATATATGTCCAAGGAAAATGGAGCAAATGTCTTTTTTTTTTAATTTGGATGCACTTCCCTGTAGAGGGAAGCAGAGACATTCAGAATCGTTCCTTTGACCTTAGCACTGGCTCAAAGCACTGTAGCAAGTGCTGAAAACATGTTTATTATTGATGGGGATGATTTTTTTCCTTCTACAGACAAGCATTTTTTGAAGCTATTAGACTGGTTCAATGGTTCTCCATTTTCTTCTTTCTTAGTTCATTCAAAGGTGTTGCAGATAAAATGAATGCCACTGAGAAAAAAGTATTGTTAAAGTCATTGGACTTGTCTTCATTGACAGCTATCAGAGACCTTCATATGTCACTATAAACTCTAATAACAATGACCGACATCATTAGAATGATATTAAAACACAGCTTCAAATCATGTCTCATAGTTTCTAAAGTAAGGTCCTGATTTTGCAAAGGTTTATCTTTCTATATTCCAACCCTGGAGGAAACTGTAAGGTGAATTAATAAAGGTGGTGAGTATTGACATAAGAATTAATTTTAGGACCTTGGAGATCATCTAATCCAGAGGTTTCAAACTCCTAGCCCATGGACCTTAAGGGCTTGCAAAACTCCAGAGATAGGCTTGAAGCAGATGAAAATGTAATTGAGAAATGTTAAACAAGATAAATAAAAATTCACCACCAATGATGTTAATATGTGGTTTTCTAAATCAATATGCAGACCACAGGGATCCATTTCTATTTGAATTTGACACTGCTGATCTGGTCAAATGCATCATTTTGTAGATGAGGAAACTGAGGCCCTGAGAGGCTAATTGATTTGCCCAAGGATACATGAGTAGCAGCAGAGTGTTTAAGTCCTTCATTCTTTTACTCAACATCCAACATTCTTTCTACTGTACACAATCTGACACCTTCTTCAGGCTAGTCAGAATCCGAAGAACTTGAAGGCTACCTATTTCAAAGAAATCTTAGGTTCAACCTTTGTCTCTCTCCCTTACAAAGGAGGGGGTTAGATTAAATGATTGCTAAGGTACTTTCCAGCTCTAACATGATAGGATTCTCTGATTCTTCAACTGTCTGCAAAGATAAAGTTATTGAAAGCAAATCTACTAGTCTGCAGAATTATGAAGGAAATAGCAGTGGGCATCACCAGTGGCCTGTAGCCATAGACAAGGCCAGCAGAGCTATCGTGGGGATATCATGGGACTCAGGGGTTTGGTCACAGTGTGACCATAAAGTGGGATTCGGGAACTGGGATGTAGGTCTGTGTCAGGCAGAGCTGGAGAGACTAGGTGGGTGGATTGATTTAGCTTCTCTGATGTCTAGGATTTTTAATAAATCTTTATCACTCATTTATCCCTTACTATCCAAAGCCTTGCTCATATATGACTCCTGTCTCCAGTTTTAATGATCTAGAAGTTTGGGAACGTTGTGTCATTCTTTTTAACTCTTAAAACTCTAGCGTAGTGCTTGGCTATGGTATATGCTCCATGGATTGGCATCTCTGACCAATTACCAGCACTCAGAAATAGAGTCCAATATGAGCTCTCTAGGCACTGATAGCCAGGGGAGAAATCTGGAAGCAAATCCCGACACATGTAACACAGAAATACTATCCAGCTCTAATCTATTCTCTACACTGAGATATAGAAAGAAAATAGACCTGAATGTAGCCTGCCTAGCAACATTAAAGTGGCAACACAGCTGGCCTGGGTTTGGGCTTGGGCAAATGTAAACAATGGTTGGCAGTAATATATTGATCCAAATATAAGTTTTATTTCCTACCCTTACCCAGATATGGCTTGTATAAAATATGATTACAGCCTATAAGCACATTCCTAGTATCATAGCAACAGCTTTGGAGTAAGAGGACATGGGTTAGAGTCCAGGCTCCTTCAATTACTGTGTGACAATGGGCAAGTCATTTTACCTTCTCTGAGCCTCAGTTTCCCCATATGTAAAATGAGAATAAACACTCATAGGGTTATTATGAAGGATGTACTCTTCAAACCTTAAAGTGATACTTAAACGTGATATGATTAGCATCTTTATTAATCATCCTAAGTTAAATGGAAGAGATTTTGATGGTGTAATTTTATGTAGCAGGTAGAGGAATGCAGTTTATGGAAAGAAGGCCCTGGTTCCTTAAATCACATCCCATATGCATAAACTGTAGCTTACTTTGCCTATCTGTATAAGCTACTCTGTTAGCCCCTCAGTTTGGCCTAACTAAAACTCAGATGTAATTATCCTTGCCCTTGAGAAAGTCAAATAATTACACCCTTCACAGAAACACAGTCTCTCTTAGAGAGGTTTCAAGTGCTCTTAGAAATGACGGTGCCCTGAAGTATATGGAGGGATCTTGGTTTCTCTTCCAGTGATTAAAATTGCCTTAATTGGGGTCTCTCTGAAATCTTCCTCTCACTGTCCCTGTTCTTTCCTGCCTCCCGTCTTCCTTTCTCTCCCTTTCCTTCTCTCTCTCTCCTTTTCTCCCCCTCCCATTCTTCATTCCTTTCTCCTCTTCCTCTCTTCTGTTCTCCCATCTTCCCTCTCCCTCTCCTAAAAATTAAAAAATAAAAATGCCCAAGACTATACTCAACCTATATTCATTTCCCCACCACCACCCTTTCCTTTTATGTCAGAGAATCCTCAAGTCATCAACCACACTGGCCAATTTAACATAAGAAATTAAATTAATTCTCAGGCTCTGACTTAAAATGTAAATGCCTTTATTAATAATTTAAACCACATTTATTTATGCAGTTTGATTTTTTTTCAGGTTCAGGAAAGCAATTAAGTTTTCCTCACATTGCTTGATCAACAGACAGTATCCTGAAATGGCAGCTTTTGTTCCCCCTTCCCTCCAGAAGGACTCTGGAGTACAAGCAGCCAGGAGGAGGGGGTCACATCCCTTTTCTGTTCTTTCCTGCCCCACTCCTGACCACTGCCTCCTGAGATGCATGTGCTTTTAGGAATCGAAAAGAAGGTTGTCTGGCTGCCATTGCTCTCATGCCAGAGCTATGTCTGTCACTTTGATTCCCAGAAACGCTCAGCACAGACGTTTCCTAGTACAAAAGCTTTCCTAGTACAAAAAAGAGAGGAACACTAAAGACCCCCATCCCCACCTTTTATCTAGTCCCTAGTGGTATCTTCTTCTCTATCATCAGAAGAACCTTCCTCAAGTTCTAACTCTGCAAAGCAATTCCTCTCTAGTGTTTAGCATTTGCTTGTCCCAGGCGACTTTATCTGTAGGTATTTAGAACTGAATGAGAACTTAGAGATCATCTGGCCCAACGCCCTGCAAAGAAGTTCATTTAAATGATTATCTAATCTAGGGATTCTTAATGTGACATCCATGAACATCTTTAAAAACCTATTTTCGATCTTTGTAATCTCATGTATTTTGTTTTATGAACTTAAAAATACTATTCTGGGTAAGATCCTATACATAGCCTTCAACAGGCTGTCAAAAGAGTTCATGACATCAAAAGGGTTAAGAAGTCCAAACCTGCATTTTACAGAGAAGGAAACAGAGGCACAGAAAGATTTCTACTATGTCACACAGATAGTAAGAGGCAAGATTTGAACCCTAGATTTAGCATTCTCTCCAATGCAGCATTGGGCAGTGGAGTTGTTGTTGGGTTGTTTCAGTTGTGTTTGACTCTTTGTGACCCCCATTTGGGGTTTTCTTGGCAGAGATACTAGAATAGTTTGCCATTTCCTTCTCCAGTTCATTTTACCGATGAAGAAACTGAAGCAAACAGGGTAAAAGTGACTTGCCCAAGGTCACACAGCCATTAAGTGCCTGATGCTGGATTTGAACTCAAGAATGGGAGTCTTCCTGATTTCAGTTTCAATGCTCTGTCCACCATATCACCAAGCTGCTCTTTTCCTGCAGTAGAGACCTGGATTCAAATCCTTGAGCTTCTATTTTCTAGTTGTGTAAAGCATGTCAGAGTCTCAGAAAACTTGAATTTTATGACTCGTGAAATCTGGACAATAACATGTATGTTGCTCATTTCCCAGGGATCCTGTGAAGAGAATACTTTCAAAACTTGAAAGTTCTATTTAAATGGGAGCTATTATTACCAAAAAAGGCTCAGTTCCTGTCCTCTAAAGATTTATAGTCAAAAACTCTGGCTATTCCATGATAAAGTATCTCTTTGAAAAGTGAAAAAATTTAGTCTATTAGGCATGTTGTCTTATCTACTATGTACCCAACAGCTGTCTTACTGTTGTTGTGTGTATCCTTTATCAAGTCATCCAGTTGTTTTGGCTTTGTGTCAACCAAATGGCTTAAGATTTTCATCATTCCGTCTCACTCCTCCTCCCTACAAGACTCTCTGTTTCTGCCAGACTTTTCTAGTCCCTGTTCCTTTCACATCCTGTGCACACCTTTGCTGACATAGTTCTCCCACTTTGGAATGGTTCCATTTTTGCCCTCCTCCCCCACCTACCCAGATCTCACTACACTCATCCTTCAGGGATCAGTCCAAATCCCGTCTCTAATAGGAAGCTTCCCCAGAAAATCAAGCACTTCTTCCTCCTATCTGGGAAGCCATCTATCATCAGCCACCAGCTCCTGAGGGATCCAGCTTCCCTCTGGGGAGGGTGCTGAACACACTGGCCAGCCTATGTCCACACTGGTCAAGACGAGTGCTTAAAACCAGGACAGAGGCAGGCAGCTATTGAAACTGTTGTATGGGCTCACTCATTCCTGAGACACCATTCCCAATTGGTTCTCCAGAACTGTTCTCTCCTTTCTTCCATCCTCATGGGACCGTGGAACTAGAATTGGAAGACACATCTAGTTCAACTTCTTCATTTTACAGGTGAGAAAACTGAGGATCCCTGACCTAGCCGCATACAAATTGTGTCAGAGATGAAATCTGAACCTGGGTTCGGTGATCTTTGTACTATATCACTCTGCCTTTCTCCTATCTGCCCCAGTAGGAAACACACTAACACAAAGAAAGAACAGGTATCACAGCTGACCAGGTGTGCCTCATTCTGAACCTATAGTTTGCCTTTCTATTGAGAGGAGGCAGGCATGCTTCACCAACAATTCAATGAAATTAAAATTAGTTCTTCCTTTACTGGTTTTCTAGTGTATTGTTTAAATCCCAGCCTCTAACTAAACTTGTATATTCTGGTCCTGCCTTCGCCCTCCTCCTTGGATATTTGGATGACCCCAACTTTTCTGAAAGTAGCCAGGTAGCACAGTGAGTAGAGAACTGAACCTGGAGTCAGGAAAATCTTAGTTTAAAACCTGCCTCAGATATTTACTCACTTGTATAACCTTGGGCAAGGCACTTAACCTATCTTGGTTTGCCTCAGTTTCCTCATCTGTAAAATGGGCATAATGATACTTTCTGGGGTTGTTGAAAGGAGAAAATGAGAGAATATTTGTAAAGCCCTTAGCATTTTATAACTACTATTACTTGGACTCATCCTTGCAAGTATCCCCTCAGGTTTGACCTGGCTCCCTCCCATCTCAGATTTCAGCACCCATGGGTTCCTCTGTAGCTGAATCAATCTCATGGGTTTGATCTTATGCTTTGGTGTGCTTTTTCTTGTCTTTGATTGAGTCATGGTCTTGGCCGCTCTTCACTTGTCTTGTCCAGCTGTAGCCCAAGACCTAATCTTGACAATGACTACTCAACTCCATTGATTTCTCTCTCTCTCTCTCTCTCTCTCTCTCTCTCTCTCTCTCTCTCTCTCTCTCCCTCTCCCTCTCTCTGTCTTCTTATCTCTCTGTCACTCTGTCTCTCTTTCTCTCTGTCTGTCTCTCTTTCTCTCTCTCCCTCTCCCTGTCTCTTTCTCCTCTGAATTTATTTATACAGGAAGTCTTGTAACGCTCATTTGGGGTTTTTTTTGGCATTGGATTTTTCTTGTCAAAGATACTGGAGTCATTTGCCATTTCTTTCTCTAGTTCTTTTTATGGATGAGCAAATTGAAGTAAACAGGGTTAAGGGACTTGTGCAGGGTCACAAAGTTAGTAAGTGCCTGAGGTCACTTTTGAATTCAGTTGCTCCTAACTCCAGGGATGGCACTCTATTCCCTGTACCACATAGCTGCCCTACAAAAGACCATAAGGATCTCTAGTTCCCTCTTTGAGATTTTGGACCCAGTGGGAAAATACTTGGCTGAATCAATGTAGTGCCCTCCCCAAATATCCTTCTTTAACATCCTTCTTTTCCTGTTCCTAAGTAACCTCTTTTTGTTAACTGTGGAAATGCCTTTAAGTTTCTCATTTCATTCCAATACTAGACAACCTATCAGGGGACAGAGCCTGAGTCAGGACCCAGCCCACAATAGACAAGCAAAACAGAAACTGTATGTGAGGGGCCCATAAGAGTGAGTTTGCCCAGCTGAGAAGCCAGTTTATTGTGGAAAGGATGCTCTACGGAAGGCTCCTTTTAAAATGCAAATATTTAAATAAGAGCCATTCCAAACCAGCTAGGTGGTGCAGTGGATAGAGCACCAGTGCAGGAGTCAGGAGGACCTGAGTTCAAATCTCACTTCAGACACTTGACACTCACTAGTTGACCTTGTCAAGCTGACCTTGGGCGAGTCACTTAACTCCAGTTGCCTCATCCTGGATCATCTCTAGTCATCCTGATGAATATCTGGTGGTCACTGGATTCAGATGACTCTGGAGGAGAAGTGAGGCTGGTGACCTGCACAGCCCTCCCTCACTCAAAACAAAGTCAAGTGTAAGTCATGTCATTATTTCTCTGATGGCATGGTCTTCTTTGGCAACAAAGGGCGAACACACATACACACACACATTTTAATAAGAAGGGCTTACTCACAGGCCTATTAGCAAACATCAATGGGGATTAGTTTGTCAGATTAGCTATAGTTTCTCTGCTGACCTTGAGAGAACTAAATTCAGGAAAAGAAACTTCTGAAAGCAGAGTTATGTCTGGGGAGACCAGGCCAGGGTTCCACACAGGTGTATGTTTGTGGGGGAGCACAAGTGGATAAATGGGAATGAGGCATCAAAATGGAAGAGCAAGGGAGATGGAAGAAGAGGTCTTCAAAGATGAATTTCACCTACTCCATGATTTGCAGGTGCCTAATTCTTCTCCCTCCCCACAGGACTGAAGACTTGGTTCAGATTACTCTGTGACCTGGGTCAATCCTGTAACCAATCTCTTAGTGCCTCAGGTAGCTTCCCAGAGTTTATCTCCTAAATCAGAAACAATCATGAACTTCCTTTTTAGAAGAAATTCCCACATCTGGAGTTCCCCACAATCGTGCAGCCACACGTTCTTCCCTATATTTGCATATAGAAAGTAAGAAACAAATTGACAGAAATTATGACCATCTTTCGCTCTGGAAGATGAATGCTTTCCCAAGCCAATCCCACATTACTTTAGAGGCACAAGGCAGCATCTGGCACAAAGAGATGATCTATGGGATAAAACCTCTAGGGGTGTCAACAAGAATTCCTTTTTGCACTATTGATCAATTAATCAATAAATGTTTATTAAGCCCCTACTATGTGCTGGACATTGTCTTAAGGTAAGAGGTAATGGTGTACTAGAAAGAGCACTTGGTTAGAAGTCAAGACACTTGGAGTCTGAGAACTTACTGTGTGGGTGAGTCACTGAAAATCTCATGATCTCAGTTTCATCACCTTCAAGACTATGTGGTTCTTGCATCCGTTCAGCTTTGAGATTTTATGATTAGCCATATATTTGCTGATTTTTATGTTTTTCAAAGAAAGAGAAGAAACTGGAAGAGTCCAAAAGAGTTTTTAAAATGGCCAAATGGTTGGAAAATCAGTTGTCCGTCATTCTATGTTAGAGTCAAGTTACAGTGTGTCTGCCTGCTGCTGATCGATGAGTGTGGAGTGCTCTACCACAGGTCAGGCACAAAGAGTTCATATGAACATTCAGGGTAGATTTTTGACAAGTGTACATATCACCTTTCTTTTGAGCTACTTCAATTCTACTTTGCTTATAGAGTACAGCACCTTCTCTGATGAGGGCCCTCTAGGCCGGGCAATCCTATGCCAGTGTCTCACATGTCATGGAATCAGTTCCAAAGTTCTTCAAAGAGACCTTGAGAGTGTCCTTGTATCACTTCTTGTGGCCACCATGTGAACTCTTGCCTTGTGTGAGTTCTCCATAAAATAGTCTTTTAGGCAAGTGTACATTTAATTACATGGGGATGAGAGAAGAGAGAGTTAAGGGGTTGACTCCATTTCCAAGTATATTGGGGGAGGCTATAAAAAGAATGGCAACCAACTTTCCATAGGGGACCAAATCAAGAGGAAATTGGCTTAAATTAGAACAGCAAAGATTTGAATTAACTAAAAGGTAAAAACTTGTTAATGGTGGAAGAATAGACCATGAGAATTTATGACTGAGGGAGGATATGAACTCTTATTCCCTGAGGAACTCTAAAAAGTAGATAGACAACCATTTGCCCTGGATGCCCACTGATCTGCATAAAAGTCAAGGCTGTATCATGTTACCCCAGTGCTCACCAACCTTGGATGCTGGCCATTAGATAAAACAGTGTTATGTAGCAGAGTGAGCCCAGGATATTTGGGTTCTAGCCCCAGTTCTGCCTCTAGTTAAGTGAGTGACCTTGGACAGACCCCATCTTTCTGAGCTTGAACTTTCTTCCTTGCCAAATGAGCATAATATCCTTTGTCAGCTATAAGTCCCAGGGTAATTCTCTTTGTCAAATGAGATAAGGGATGTGAAAATGTGTGTGTGTGTGTGTGTGTGTGTTCAATTACAGTGTTGATTGCTTTGGGAGCTATAAGAGGATTATTGATAAGACTGGTACCTCATAGTCCCAAAGAAAAGCTATGCTTCATTGTGCAGCTCTAGCTACTTTGAGTGGAGCTGGTCCCTATTCAAAGTTTTGCCTTTTAACCCATGCTTAGCTCAACCACAATAAAAAAAACTTGTTTCAGATGAGGATCGAGCAGTTGAACAACCTCAGGCTGAGGTGTCTCTACCCATGATATCCAAAGTACAGACTATCTTTCTTCTCCCAGTCTTCAAATGCCCTATTAACACCAATACTACTTGAATGACCTGAGGAAACTACAAAAGACCTTACCTGACTCTGGGTGGATTCCCAAAGTTAAAATTTCTGATTTAGGAATTTTAAACTTTTTTTTCGTATCCTTAGCAGTCTGGTGAAGTCTATGTCAGTGAAAATAAAGATGAATTTTTCTTTTTTCTCCAGATTCATGGACTCATTGAAATCTATCCACAGACCCCCCTGGGAATCTCTGGACCTCAAAATAAGAATTCATGTACCAATGTATTAGACAACAAAGGCAGGAAATAGAAAAAAATAGAAATAGAGTGTTTTCTAGAAGGCAGGGGTGAAATACCCATATTACCTTATATTTGGTATTCCAGTTCTCTGCCATTAGCACATTAACACTAATTAGTAGACCACATGGTACTTTAGGGTAGCCTTGTTGAGATATAGGAAGGAATAATGGGTTCCACTTGATGGTGAGGAGGCACAGTAGTCACAAACATGAATATTGAGGTGGTGAGAAAGAAGGCAGCTGTAACCCTGGGGACCTGACCAAACAAAAAAACCTGAAGAGGAAGAAGATCCTCAAAGGACTCTGGACACAGAAAACATAGGGAGTGTATCAACATGGGGGAGTCTGGTAGGGGTAGGACCCTGAAAACAAAGCATGTTTCTTTTGTCATTTTGCCTGAGACTAACTTAGCATCTCTCTTCTGCCTCCTCTTCCATCCCACCCCACCAATGTTCCTTTAGAGTTCACGGGGTACTAGAAGTCGAAACCCCAAGAACAGGGATAGTAGTAGGAAGCCCTGGCAGCTTGGGAAAGCCAAGTCCCAGCTTGAACATACACTTATGTTTTTCTGGATCATGACCATCCTCTCCATCAAGTTAAGGCGCCTACGAGCACTTGAAATGCCTTGCTTAGAATAGCAACAGCCAAAGTGTTGAAGTGTCTCTGAAATCCATTACACTCAAGAAAACTGTTGACACCCGGCTGTTCAAATTATTATAGTTCAGGACATATGTTATATTTCTCTCTATTATCTAGCAGTCATCACTCCAGTCTGGTTCAGCAGTCGCTGAGAGTGTTCCAAGCCAGCTTCATGTCCTCGAGAGAGCAGTACCCTCTGAAAGGGTCTGAGATTCTTTGGATTATCCAGGAGCGGAGCAGTCGCCATTGGGAGGTCTTGGTGGGTAACAAGTTGGCAGTAGAAGAGGAAGTAGGTTGGCCCTATGTAGAATCATGAATACAGAAATTTTGAGTTAGAAGGGAGCCCAGAAGCCATTTAATCCCATCTCACCCCAAATCATGAAAGTTACTCATAATAGCGTAGTACAATGGAAAGGGTACTTGTTTTGGAATTTAAGGACCTGGGATCAAATTCCAATTTTGTCACTTATTCCTAATAAGCAAATCATCTAACCTTTCTGTGCCTCAATTTCCTCCTCAGTAAAATTAGAGAGATAGGTTAGATAACCTCTAAGTTCCCTCCAGCTCCAAAGCTATGATAAATATTACTTATCAGTAACCATCTGGCTTTTACCTGATGACACTCTCCCCCCCACCCCAGGTATCACTGGGCCCAATGCACTTAAATTTGTTTCTTCACCATGGTCTCTCCATTTATCATTTTCCCTTAGCTGTTACAGCCTCAAGGGAACAATTTTACCCCTCATTCTATAGGGTCTTAAAGTCTTATTCTCTAATCAGGAGGAAGCAAGAGATACTGGAAGGAGCACTAGACTTAAAGCCAGAAGATTTCTGAGTTCAGGTTCTAGCCTGAACCCAGTGACAAGCACTGCCTGAGGGGCTATCTTGGTCAAATCTCTTCATATTTCTGGGTCTCAGTTTCCTAAGCTTTAAAATGAGGGGCTGGGACTTCATGCTGTTTGATTCTTTCCAGCTTAAAATCTTGTAATACTCTGATCCTAAATTTCATAATACCATAAGTCTGGAAACCTCAGGGATCATCTAGTCCAACTATCATTCTACAGATGATGAAACTGAGAAATTTTAGAGGTTAAGTGACTTGCTCAGGGTAACACAAGGCAGTAAGCATGGAAGGCAAGATTTAATCCCAAATGTTTTATTTCTCCTACTAGAATGAAAACAAATAAACAAAAACCTTCAGATCTGAGATGGTCCCTTCTACTTTGTGTCCCCTACATGGGACTAGCATGTAATTAAGGTATGTGACATAAACTTGCTGACTGAGTGATGGGCATCTACAACCAACTTCTTTGGTACATCCTCCTTTTAGTCTCCTTCTCTGTCTCTCTTTTTCTGTCTCCGACTCTATCTCTTTCCACATTTTTCCTTCTAATTTCCTTCTAAACTTCTTTTATTTCTTTTTTTCTTTTTCAGAGCCATAGAATTTTAGAAGTCTACTTTAGAAGTAATTTGATCAACTCACCTCATTTTGCATATAAAGAACCAAAAACCGAGGACAAATATTTATTGACATAGCTATGATCCTGTCCCTTGATTCTCAGTCTAATGCACATCCTATTCTCTTTTCTATTCCTCATTCCCCAGAACTCATCATGACTGACAACACGTAAACTCTCTGAGGCTCCAGGACCCAGATGCCTGACAGGAATCATACACATCTGGGTGCCCTTGAGGGATATATTTGGGGAGGTAGCCTACCAGAATGGAAAGGTCCCTAGGTTGTGGATTCTAGGACCCTAGGGTTCAAATCCCACCTCAGACACTTAAAAACTTGCATGACTCTAGGCAAGTCACTTAACTGCTCTGTGACTCAATTTTCTGAACCATAAAATGAAAGGGTATGTGGATGCAGTGATCTCTAAGGTCCTTTCCTATGCTAAATCTATGATCATATGAAACTATGCCTCAATCAAAGTCAGTGAAGTTTATTGTCAATTTGGAGAGAACAAATGAATAATACCTTGCCATGTGCCAACCAGCTGGAATGCAAGAGAGGGCAGAGTGACTGTATAGCTGGCAACATTGAATCAGGTTCTCATTCTGCACTTACTTGAGGCTGTTAGCCTGAACCTGTAAGAACTGGTGTCCGAGGTACTTCTCATGCTGTACACTTTACTCGGTCTTATTTTTTTTTTTTAATTGTCATTTATTTATTTATTTATTTTTACATTCTTAAAAAAAACAGTTTTGGGCTCCAAATTCTCTCCCTTCCTCTAGTCCCTCCCCCACCCATTGGGGAGGCAAATAATATGTCAATTATACATATGAAGTTATGCTAAACATTTCCTTCCACATTAGTGATCTTGAGAAATAAAACAGAAACAGAAAGCAAGAAAAATATATTTCAGTTGGCATTTAGAGATCATCAGTTCTCTTTCTGGAGGTAGGTAACTTTTTTATCATGAGTCCTTTGGAATTGTCTTGGATCGTTGCATTGGTCAGTTTTCTAGGTCTTGTGGAGAGGTTGTGATTGAGCAAGGCTTAATTTCACAGTTAGGCTTTCACTTATTTAGGCCTGTGGGAACCATTTGGGATGCCTCCTTCAGCAAGTCAATTATGTCCCTTTAGTTCCACCCATCTGGGAATGGTACAAGAGAGATGAAACCTAACTTTGTGTCCCTCAGGACTCTACTCAGTCCATTCCTTAGTCTATATGTAGATTGTTGATAATAAGAAGTAAGTTGCCCTATGCTGGCCAGATTGCTATAGGGGCCAGGTGATGATGAGACTTGACTCTTATTTAAACAAGTTCTGAGTGTTTTACTCTCAAGATGTCCAGAGAAGAAGACATTAATCTCTCTTACTCTGCATTCTTTCTAGTGACTTTGTTGTTACCCATGGCTTTGTGGTAAGATATACCCTGAATTCCATAAGTTCATGAAAAACCCTTAGTTTTTCAAACTTGATAAGTCACTTCATAATATTTTGACTGCTCAATGAGTCACAGAATGTTGCGTGGAGGCAGAGGGACCTTAGTGATCATTTAGTCACTTCAGAGAGGTAAGGTGATATGTCAAAGGTTAAACAGTATTACCACAGTCTGCAAGGCTCTGGGGTACAGGAAGGTAACAGCTGCTGCCAATAGCTTCAGCCACTCTCCCATTCCATGGCTATCCTTAAGCAGGAGATAAAATTAAGGAAATATATAGGGTCTGGACTAGAATTCCTAGACTAGATTAGGCTACAAAGTTGATTGTTTAGATTGAAAGTAAAGCAAGAGAGCTAGATGAGACCTTTGGAGCTGAAAAGTATGGCTCTAGCATTCTCTCAGTTGGCTTCCCTATATGTTTGTGTTTACCTGGAAGTCTCTGATTCTGTAAGCCGTTGGTGGTCTTAGGTAGAGAATACAGTGAAGGGATGGTGGGTGATGACTCCGTGTCAGCAATGGTCAGATCCTTTAAAGTACTACCTAAGCCTTTTCTTATTTCTTTGCTTGTGGTTGTGTCTGAGAATATGGAACCCTTGCATGTGGTCAGTTTGGGATAGGGTCAGCCTAGGACTAAAATTTAATTCTGGCTCTTGTTCTTTGTATACTACTATGATGTCATAAGAATCGCTAACTTTCCCTTCTTGACCCTCTGTATTAGAGACTCCCAACCCTTGTTTGGGGGTGACAAGTCTCCAGTGACTTACAGTGGTATCATGAAATCTTTGAAATGGAATTCTCAAAAACAAATCATATTAATTTACTTTTACTTAAACAGCAGCCAGAAAAGCTCTATGGGATTAAAGATCAGAAGGGGTGGGGTGGGGACAACAGAAAGGCAAGGCTGCAAAGACAATTATAAAAAATTATACCTCCAATTATAAAGTAGTCTGTTTTCAAACAGACTCTGGTCCTTTACTCTCATTTTCCTCCTGGAGGTGAAAGATAATGATGACACAGGCTTGAATTCTAATCACCGTATCCCCCCTCTCTCTTAGATTTGGGTCACATTCACAGCATTCTAGGATTATACATACATACATACACACATTTATATATATATATATATATATATATATATATATATATATATATATATATGTATATGTATTTACACACACACACACACACACACACACACTGGGAAGGGATTCAGCTCAGTCTTTGTCTCCCAAGTCCAGGCCACAGCATCATTCTCCAAACCTCAAAATTTCCAGAAACTTGAGAATTGGGACATCTAGAGCCTGATTCTTGTACCATTCAAAGGACTATGGTATGGTATCATTTAGGAAAAGTGTAGTGGAAAAAGAACTGGAGTTGGAGTCAAAAGATTCTAAGTTAAAATTCCAAATATATCACATAGTACCTTGGACAAGTCACTTAACCTCTAGGCGTTTTGTAATCAGTAACATGAGAGTGCTAGGTCAGACAATCTCTGAGATCCCTTCCTACAGTCCCATGAAATCAAAGGTGACACCATATGGAAGCTCATTTCACAAAACTGACCTTTGCTAAGGAGAAATGAAGAGCTAGACATAGATCTAATTTTCCTTCTTGCCATTGTGGATCTCCCATTTCTTTGTCCTTCAGTTTTCCCATCTGAGTAGCAGGCATTAAGTCCTTGTTACCCATCTCCTCCCTTTGGGGAGTTGATGTAAGAACCAAGTTATTACATGTAGATAAACACTACATTTAAGTGAAACCTCATTAATTTGAAAGGCAAGGGACTGGAAAAACAATGTCTTTTGAATTAACAAGGTTTAGATTATGCAATATCTTAAAATTAAAGAATAGTGTGGGTCCTTATCTGCTGGAACCTAGCAGCTGGGCTAGAATTACACATTATTCTGAATGGATAGATATTAGGTTATTAAGTTTCCTAGGATTAATATCACTAGTTTATGACATTCAACATCACTCAAAAGGAAAGAGTCACATTTTCAAGAACTAAAGCAGTTGCAAAAAGGGATTGAGGTCAGGTGTGACTGTGACAGTGAGGATGGATAAATCTTGAAGGAAGAGGCCAAAGGAAACAGTAATCTTCTTCCCTGGAGTTCTTTTAAAACAGAATTTTACCACAATCTGGGAGACAGTACAGTTGGGTTGTTGAGAGCAGGAAGAAAGCAGCAGCTACTGCCAATCGTACTAAAGAGGGCATTAGCATTCACTCGGCAAATGGCTGTGGGCAGCTTATAAAAGTGAGGAGAGTTGAGGCTTTTGCACTAGTGTTCCCCTAAGCTGTCCCTTACATTGTGACTAAGGAGATGGAAGTGGTAAGGGGGGCTAGGAAAGAAAGTTAAATGGTGCCTCTATGTGGAAAAGCAATGTAACCAGGGGAAAGCTAGGGGAAAGGGGAGGAGTTGTCCTTGGGGAAACTCTAGTCAGTATATTAGGCTACATTGTAAGTGTCTTGAAGTTTTGGGGTACAATGACTATGGAGATGGAAGTCTTATGGGGAGTAGAGAAAGAAAGTTAAATGTATTGTCTATGTAGAAAAGTAACATAGCTGTGGGGAAACTGAGGAGTGAGAAGGGTTGTCCTTGGGAAAACTCCACTGTGTTGGGCTATAGTTTAAGCATCTTGAAGTTTTGTGTACAAGACCTACCAGAAATAGAGTAGCCTAGAAGGACTTATATGAACTGATGCTGAGTGAAATGAGCAGAACCAGGAGGACATTGAACACAATAACAACCACAGTGTACAAGAGATTTTTCTGGTAGACTTAACCCTTCACAGCAATGCAAGGACCTAAAACATTCCCAAAGGACTCGAGGCAAAATGCCATCCACAGAAAGAACCATGGAATTGGAATGCAGAATGAAGCAGAATATTTTCTCTTGGGGAAAAAAAAGATCTACCAAAAGACTGAGCAGTGAAAACTTTGTTCCAGATTACTAATAGCTTTTGATCCCTTATAACTCTTCCTTATCTACCTCAGAAAGACATACCTGTGTCAGAGATCCTAAGACCCTCAAAGCCAATATAGTTCCGGGTCTTTAGCACAAAATAAGATTTTGTACATTTGAGCATCCTTGGGACTTTAGCACAAAATAAGATCCTGTACATTTGAGCATCCTTGGTGGCATTTCTGCCTAAAGACAAGGGTAGAATGAATCATGAACACTTCCATGAGTCTAAAGATTGTGTGAAAAGTCACTTCTATGAATCTTTAGTCTGTTATTCTTCATGATTTGACTTCCAGTCTATTACTTTCTAATCTATTTTCCTGACTCCTGCCACCACTCAGCCTGCTCATCATTCCTTGAATTTCCCAGGTATACTTCTACAATATACATGGCTCATGCTGTTTCTCTCATCTAGGATTCTCTTATCCTCTTCCCTATATAAATCCTGCTTCTCTTTCAAGTCTCAGATTCATTCCCATGGAGCCTTCCTGTGCCACTCCAACACTCAAAGAGGTCTCTTCTGAACTTCTACACCACTGACTGTCAATACTAGTTATCTCATACAAACAATATCTAACTGAACACACATCTCCTTAAAGTTCCCCTCAGCAGCCATTGGAGCCTCTGTCCTTTACCTTGGCTAGGACTTTTGACCCTGGCCACAGGAAAATCTGCCAGTTATTTGAAGGTAAGGTGGTGCTTACTCGCTAGAGCCATAACCAGGATAGAGAAGGCAGGGCTTTCCCCCATGGTGATGAATTTAGAGGGCACTGACAGTACTTACAGTCTTTTAATACAAATGAATGAAAAAGTATCTATTAAGCCCTTATTGTATGTCAAGCACTGTGCTAAACATGAGGCATACAATTACAAGCAAGACAGTCCCTGCCCTCATGGAGCTCCCTATGCTAATACACATAAAGGAGAGCTCTGAGGAGGAAGGGGTGTTTTAGATAACCAACTCAGTGAATGATGATTGGCTCTCTAGAACAATTGATCTACATGTCCCTAACAGAATGGAAGTGTGGATCTGATCACTCAGAGTAATAGTTGAAAAGGGAGGAGAGACACAAATTTAACCCTAAATGTATGCACGGCATAGGATGAAGATGGCTGGGAAAGGATGTCACAGGCCTGAGACCAGGCAAAATAGGAATGCTCATCAATCAGAACCCAGACTCTCAGGGGTAGGCCCTTCCATTGAAACAAGAATGATGGTTAAATAAAAATGATAACAGGAAAAATGGGAAGGATCCTGATGGTGAGTGAAGGTGAATTAGTTCTCCGCTATGCATGGCACTCCCACAGCAGCGGTCTTTATTGGATATTGGAGGTGTCTGCCTTCCCCACCAAACCTACCATCTATCTGAGGGCCTGCTTCAGGCTGCTTGCCCTGGGGATAGTTTAAGGCACTTGCCCCAGCCACAAAAATCCCTGCCACTTAAAATGCCAGGGATTGAAGGGTGAGAATCACAGAGTTGTGGTTCTGGGACTCCCACCTAAAACTCAGGCATTGTTAGAAATGTGGTCAGATCCCAAATCAATAGGATCTCAGCTACGTTTGGAGTTCAATGGGCTTTTGTGGGACAGGCCCTGGAACCCAACCACTCCTGTGCATTGTTTCTGTGGTTCCAAGTTCCAACTAACTGACTACAAAGGAACTTTTGAAGAATGACTGATTTGTCAACTACTTTGTGCCTTGTACCGAGTAGTTATTTTGTGAGTGCATGTCATTTCCCTACCTCATTTCTAAGCTGTCTAAGGACAAGGGCTGAGATTTTTCTTGTTATCAGCCTTGCCTGGGGCATAAAAACTGGAGATTCCTGATAAATATTTGTAGATTGACCAGTTGACCCTATAGGACCTCCAGCCACCAAGACTTCCCATTCATAGCTCACTCTCTCCTGGATATTCTTGCAACCTAACAATTGACTGCTAGAGTTGGAAGAGCAACTCATCAAAAAAAAATTATTTTATAAACATTTATTATCTCTCCCTCCTACTAACCCTCAAACTGAACAATTGAAAAAGTTGAAAGCTTTCATAATAAATATACACAGATCAGCAATATATCTGTATAGGATGATATATATTTACATATTGCGATTGATATTTATGATATATGTATAATAATCTACACATACTTACATATGTACACATATATACATACACACACATATATATCATAGATGTGCATATATTATGTGTATTTTATTTTAATTCTATCATCTCTCCGTTAAGAGGTATTTTTAAGTCTCATTTTACAGTTAAGGAAACTGAACCCCTAAGAGTTCTAGGGAACTCTTCAAGACCATTTAGGTTATATATAACAAAGACAGAATTTAAATCTAGAACTTTGAACGACTGAAAAGCATGGATTTTTGCACATACTATCTTTTAAACAATGTGCTAAGTACTAAGGATATAAATAGAAAACTAAAGACAGTCCCAGCTCTTGAGAAAGGGATTAATTAATAGAGGGAGATGTGAATGGTGGCCAGAAAAGAATCTATTGGTCCAAGAAGTCACAGGAAACGTGAGTAAAGTGGATAGCCAGGGTGGCTGGGAGCATGGTCAGTGGGTTAGATATACAGCAGGCTGTGTGCATCTGTATTCACTGACTCCTCATAGGGCACTGGGATGTCAGGTCAGAAGTTTCAAAGCTGAAAGCAGTAAGCTCCCAGGCGCTGATCTCTGGAGGTCCAGTGGTCCAAAAGGTGTGACAATAAGGTGTATGGCAAGGTGGCTAGAGTAGACTCTGTCCTTTTTAACCTTTTTTAAAATAAAGGAGAACTCTTTTTTTTCAATGTAAAAACAAAATAAAACAGGTCCCTTATATGACAGTAATTACACTATTAGCATCCAGACAAAGGACATTATGACCACAAAATACGGTGATCTGAATGTTGCTTCCAAGGATCTATATTTTGCTCAGCACAATAGAATCCACATTCTTTTTACAGTAACGTGAATACATGAAAAAACATTTATTAAGCACTTGCTATGGAGCAGGAACTATATTGAGTGCTGGGGATTCAAATTCAAAAGTGAGATAGTCCTTACTCCAGAGGACCCCACATTCTAATGGAGGCTACAACGCAGATGAGGTATGGTAGCCACAGGAGGGAGTTGTTTTAGGTGTCATAGTTGATTTTCTAATTCTTCCCATGAACAATGATAGCATTGATTTCTTAACTGCTCCTAAAGTAAAAGGGACAAGCTGAAGGGCAGCATATGTTGGGAGGAGGGGAATGGAAGGATGATGGGGGAAGCATGGGGGCGGGTGATTGTGGAGTGTAGCTGTATATAAGTTGGGCAGCACAGGTGAAAAGATGGCAGGGAGGCCCTGGTTTTCTTAAGGATGATCGGATGAGATGTGAAGTATGGAGTAGGGAACGGTAAAATCAATGAATGAGTTAATGACCAAATGAAAAAATATTTATTAAGTTTTTGCTATGTATGAAGCACTGAGTCCTGGGATATAAACAGAAAAAAAAGGTCAGTTCCTGCTGTCAAGTAGTTTATATTCTAATAGAAGACCATACTTATAAGAAGTTTGATCTCCAAGTCAGATTGAAGGGCCCAGTGGCAAATCAGGGAGCAATGATCTCCTTTAATGTCATTTTTATCAGTGAAGCCACATGTTTCTGATGTTGAACCATTTGACAATGCTGAGGACTCTGGTGATGAGAACTTTATTTTCTGGATCTTCAGGAGCTGGTTCTGCAACATCTATAGAAGCAGTGGTTGGGTCACATCTCCCCAAGAGTTACTTCCCTGGATTAGGATTGTGAAAGTTAGGCTAGAAGTGGGGTTGGTGATCTGGGGAGAGGGGGGCTGCTGTTAACCCCAGGTTCTTGAGATTACTTTCCTATTCTTGACAGTAACTAGTCAGTGGTTGTTGGTGGTGGTCTCTTCTCTACAAGTTTGAACACTCACTCCCCAATCAGGATAATTGAGGCCCAGGATAGAATTCCAGAGGTGAATAATTTAACTAAGGGAAGTGGAGCAGAGTTTCCTAGTCCAGAGGACTGGAGTCCTAGAGTCTGCCTAGTCCAGAGTGTTGCAATTCAGAACTTATGGATTTGAAGATAGATTCTCAGAACCCTAGTAATAGTTCTGTTTGGGCCTTGTACTTTCTACCCTTCCAAGTTCACGGAGCATTTTGGAAAGCCCCACTATACACCAGTGGTGTCATATTTAGATAAAAATGGGGGCCACTAAACGATACATATATTAACTTAGAAAACCACTCTGGTTTGTATCTTTTTGTTACAATTATTAATACATCAGCACATTAAAATCAGATAGGAACTCCCTTTTAATCTGGTTTGGGCTGCACTCTGGAATGTTGTGGGCCACATTCTGTCCCCCAGGCACTATGTCTCACCCTCTGCTCCATAACAGGCAGTGCAAGTATCACTTTGGGAAGCTGGATTTGCCAACCTTGTGAATCTATTGCAATTCATCTCTGTCATTTCCTACCTATGTGACCTTGGGCCTTGGTTTCTTCACCTGTAAAAAAGAGGTTAGACCAGATGACTTCTAAATCTATGGTTAAGTAATCAGCATTTTCTGAGATATGTAGATATTTTTATCCAGTCTTTAAGTCTTTATCTATGTTGGGTTTCCTGGGATCAGAGAAAGACCTTGGATTATTTTATCCCTATGTACATTTTGTTGATTTCTGTACACTCCCTCTAAGACACAGATGGGATAATACACAGTATTATTCTAGAAAGACATGTTCTTTTGCCCAGCTCCAGATTAGTGTTAGTCATTCATGATTTTAAATGTCACAGCTGAAAGACAAAAGCTGGCTAATGTCCACAATTGGAATAACAATGTGCAATGCTGGCTGTCTTTTTACTTTTCTACTCCTAAGACTGGTTGAGTATGTTGACCTTGATTGTTGGCTGGTTGTAAGTGAACATGTATCTTAAATAATGTGTTTGTATTGCACAAATTTTTCATTTCAAGCTTCAGTCAGTGTACTCTTAGGACAGGCCAATTCAGAAGTTTCACAAATAAGTAGGCTTTAGGTTAGAAATAGAAACAGAAGAATCTGTGAATTATTCTTCTTTCTGCGGATGTTAGCACTCGTTTGGACTTGCATGGACATTCAAGGCTGATTGATAGTAGGCAAAATTGTATAACTCTTTTGAGTTTCTTATTTCCTGAAAATTCTCTTTTCTGTAATCTACCTTCTGATTTCTGAGAATCTGATTAAGTCATTTATACTGACTTATGATCTAAGTGGAGCAATAGATACAGTGCTAAGCCTGGAATCAGGAATATTTGAGTTCAAATTCAGCTTCAGACACTTTACTGATTAACCCAGGGGAAGTCACAATATTTGTCTGCCTCAGTTTTTTAAACCATAAAATGGGGATGATCACAACATTTACCTCTCAGGGATGTTGTAAGTATCAAATGAACTAATATTTATAAAGTATTTAATAGTGGGGCACATAGTAAGTGCATAATAAATATTAATACATGAAGATCTACAGTGAGTTGTCAATGAAGGTCTATCAACCAATCAGGATCCCTATTGATTTATCCTAGCCCTATGTAAGCAGTCTATACTTTAAATAAGTCCTATATTTGAAAATAAACTCACTCAGTTGAAAGATGAAGGGAAAGATCTGTGACAGATGTTAACCAATATGGCCTTATTTAGCTAGTCCAAGCCTCATCACTTGATTCCTGACTGAGGGCACTAGTTTCTTCATTGGTCTCCCTGCTTAGGATTCTCTGCTTCCAAGCCATTTGCACATTGTCATCAGTTTTTTTTCCTTTTGTACTAAACCTGTGATTACATGAGTATAGGAAATTCCCAAAGAGGAAACACTTTTTTACCAATGCAGATCAGCTCTTGAGCTGTAATGTGGAGCCTTAGACATCTACCTAGAGAGCTGAGACATTAAGTGACATATACATACAACCAGTATGTATCACAGGTCAAGACACAATCCAGTCCTCCTTGATTCCAAGGCTGGTTTTCTACCCACATGAAGATGCCTCATTATCTGCTAGATTAATCTTTTTTTTTTTTTCAAATGAGGCTTTCCTGAATGTAGTACTCTGCTAGAGTCCAAATTCTCACCTGGTAACCTGGCTCCAACCAGTAAGTAACTTTATTGTTGTCTGTTGGATAAGGATCTCATAGTATATGGCAGGTAGATAATAAATATTTAATAAGCACTTAGTAAGGACCAGGCACTGTGCTAAGAACTAGGATACAAGTGCAAACAAAGGAAAGACAGTTCTTGTCCTCAAGAAGCTTACTCCTAAGGGAGAGGGGAGACAAAAGAGAATTGAAAAATTAGGGAAGGAAGGAAAGTATCCTCAAGGAATATGTTCCTGAAAGTCAGAAGCACAGTTGGAAGGGCAATGAAATTGGCTCACCTGGGCCTATGCCCAAAATGGAGGCCTTGGAGGAAATTCACCAAAGAAAGAAGGAGACCAACATGGTAGAAGCTGTGCCAGGGTGAACAGACCCCAGGTGAGGGAGGTCCCAGTGGGAGACAACACTGAAGTAGCTAAGTTAGTTAGACTATTTAAAAAAACAATTATTCTTAGTACCCTGTGCTGCTTTTTCTACTTCTGCTTCATGACAGAATCAGAAAGGGACCACAAAGGACTGGAGAGCATTTCCCGTTTTTCTTTGTTTCATGGGTTGGCATGACCATATATCAATCACCAAATGGCCAGCCTATTGGCAATGATCTTCTCTGCTTAGCTGGTCTGATCCTCACAAATTAGATCTAATCTGTCATCAGAATTGTACTCAGGTTGGAAAGCAGTATGCTGGGACCTGCCAGAGAGAGTTTGCCCTCATCTGACATAGGACCCCAAAACTTTCATGTCATAAGGAGGCTTTGCAATAGACTTTATGATAATAGATAATAAAAGTTAACTCTCACATAATTCCAAAGACGTAGTAAAGGCAGAAAATGTCCAAAGGTTCTAGAAAGATTTAGGTAATTCAATGGATAAAAATGACAGAGTTAGTCAGAGAACTGCCTTTGGAGTGAGGAAGGCCCGGACTCAAGTCCCATTTCTGGTACATCCTCACTATGTGATCCCAGGCCAATCATTTAACTTCTCTGATGAAAATGATGAGTTGTAGAAAGGTACATATCTGCAATTTTAAAGGGATCTCCTTCACCAGAAATTCTCTGTACAAGTGATATCCCAGATCTATCCCTTTCCCCCACCAAAAAAAAAGATTGAGATCCACAAATAGATTCATAAATTCCAAAGGATTATTAAGGCAAGCACAGGATGTTTAGAGGCCATCCCTTAACCTTTGAAAATAGAATTACTCAATAAACATTTATTAAGTTCATACTAGGGAGAGGTATGGACAGCTAGGTAGCACAGTGGATAAAGCTCTAGGCTTAGAGTCAGGAAAACTTACCTTCCTGAGTTCAAATCTGGCTTTAGACATTTACTAGCTGGGTGACCCTGCTTGCCTTAGTTCCTCATCTGTAAAATGAGCTGGAGAAGGAAATGGCAACTACTCCAGTATCTTTGTTAAGAAAATCCCCAAATCAGGGTTTGGCTATGACAGAAACAACTGAACACCTACAACAAATGTGCCAGGCACTGGTGCTAAGTGCTAAAATAGCAGAATGTAAGAGCTAGAATGTACTTTAGAAATAATCCAGGCAAAACTTTTTATTTTACAGAAAAGAAAATTTAAAGCATGATTATTTATTATCCAATTTCACATCCCTAGTTAGAGTCAGGATTTGAACCAGGTCATTAGATTATTTCTGTTGCAATACTGCCTCTTCAAAACACACTGAAAGAAGGAAAAGTATGTTTTCTCAACAAATTTCCCTTCGTGGCCTTGTCAAAGACAAAATATTGGGCTGGAGAAAAGGTGATAATGTCACATCACTGTATTCCTCAGAATCATGAGTAAAAGAATCTCAAAGTTGGAAGAAAACCTCGAGGCCACCGAATACAAGCCATTAATGAACAAGAATTAGCAAACATATTCCTGACCATTGTCTTGTCTTCTTGTGTCATGCTCTGATGTGTTTTCCCTCACCTACATGGAAGATCACCCATTTGGAGAGACAATTGTTGCCCAAGATGTCAGAAGACAGAGTGCTTTCTTAGTATTTTAAGGCTTTGGAAGTTTCCTATAGTTTGGTTGTTCATCAAATCTCATAGCCCAAGAAACTCTTGGGATTTGGAGACAGGGTGAGAGTTTCATGGTGGTTATTTGTTTTTCTCATAACATCAGGTTTGCCCACTTTTTCTCTTGTATTTTTCAGTTACTGACCAAGCTGACCACATCCTTAAGGCCAATGTGTTTGTTCACTACCTTATTCCAGTATATGGTTCCTTTTCTTGAGTCTTTGTCTAAATGTAGAATCTCCAAACAATGAGCTAAGTTGCTTAAAAAAATAATTTACTAGAGGAAAATACTTTAAAATGTGATTACATATTAGATAGACATCTAGTAAATAATTACACATGTACTGCTTTCAATATAAAATGCCACAATTATGCAGATAGGACAGATAGTTCTTGGCAGCCAGAGATGGAGGAGAGAAGAATAAAAGACACAGAACATGAAATTCCTTTTTATTTACCTGGTGCAATTGGGCATGGCCTACTCAGAGCAGGGTACGGGACTGGGAGTCAACGGAATGTTTGGCATGATAAGGAGAACAAAGTACAGGCCTGAGGAGTTGGTTCCTCAAGTCCTGGCAGGTCTAAATTCTGCCCAAGTTGTGAGCAACTAATTCTACCAGATTTTTTTTTCTGTCAAAAACAACTCTTCATCCCATTTTCTCTTCTACAATAATATGCATGTGAGATGATGAGGGCTAAGACCTTGGTGGTAGTGTCTTCTAACTGGTCTCTCTCCAATCTGTCTTGTACATAGTTGCATCACTCACTCAACTTTCAAAGATGTGATTCATGCTTTAAAAACCTTCAGTGACTCCCTATTTCCTCTGCTTCAAATCTAACCCACTGACTTACAAGATATTCTATCATTAAATTCTCTCTGATCAACCCAATGTTGATCCATTACTCTATTTACCACCCCACATGCATCAGGCATTCCTATATTTGTGCCTTCACTCCATCTAGACTGCCTTCTCCTTTATTTTCCCTTATCAATTTATCCAGATCCCACCCATCTTTGAAGGGTCAGTTCAACTCTGTCACATGTAGAAAACTTCCTCTGAAACCTCCCTCATCCATTGCTGATGTCTTCCTTCTCTGGACTATAATAGGACTTACTTCCCTGTAATATGGAAAGTTACACCTGCATTTGCTGTCTTGTCATAGAGCAATAGTCCTAGAAGATATCTTAGAGGTCTTGTAGCCCAGTGATATCAAACTCAGATAAAAATGGAGCCCTGTCAGCCCAACTGAACTTGGAAAACCACAAAATAATACTATCTATATTGTATTGATTTAAAAAAATTTTTTTAAAGCATTTCCCGATTACATTTTAATCTGGGGAGTTTTGTGAGTGATTTGCAGCCTGCAGTAGCTTTGACACCCTTCATCTAGTCCAATCCCTTCATTTTACAGATAAAGAAACTGAGAGCCTAAGGTAACACAGCACAGGGAGTAGTTGGCAAAACCAGGATTCAGACAAGCTCTGTAACTGGAAGGTCAATGCTCTTTTGTGTGTACCATACTGATCCTTGGATCTGTATTGTGTTCTACTTAATGTGGGTTTATCTTATCTCCCCATTACTCTGTGAATGCCTTGAGGGAAAAAGCTTTGCCTTAAACTTCTTAATTTCTGCCCATTTTCACCAGCCCTCAAGCACCAGTACCTAATACAGACTGGACACACAGTTAAATACCTGAAAACTACTTATTAATGGGTCAGTGGTTTTCTGAGGAAGAGTCCTGGATTTAAAGTCAAAGGGCTAAGCAGGAATGTTATCCCTATCACTTATATTTGTGTGATCTTTACCTCTCCAAATCTCAGGTTCCTCTTCTTTAAATGACAAGGTGGTTGTGACCATATGTTAGGGGAATAGTGAGGGATCTTGGGCATGAAAACCACTTTAACTCTGCTTCCATAATCTCCAGCAGCAGTAGAGCTACTTGGGGACCTACTGATAATATTAATACCAGAAGACAAAGTTTGTCTTGCCAACCCATTCTCCCTTTCAGTCTCTCCTTCCCCTGAACCTCCTTCCCCTTTAAATACTATTCCCACCCCCTTTATTTATCTCTTTTCATTAAAAAAATTGAGTTCCAAATTCTCTCCCTCTCTCCAGCTTCTTTCCTACCCATTGAGAAGGCAAGTAACATGATATCTATCGTAAATGTGAAGTCATATAAAACATTTCTATATCAGCTGCTAGATAGATGTAGAAATAGATATATATAGATATAGACATATCTATAGATATGTCTATATCTATATATATATTGCTGGATGACCTCTATAGGCTGTCCACCCAACTGCACATTTTAGTCTGGACAAGAAAAATAAAATAAAAAGCATATGCTTCCGTCTCCACTCAGAAGTCATCAGTTCCCTTTAGAAGCAGATAGCATTTTTCATCTTATGTCATTTGGAATTGTCTTGGATGTTTGTATTGACCAGGGGAGCTAAGTCTTTCACAGTTGAATATTTTTACAATATTGCTGTTACTAGGTATTCCTTGTTCTCTTAATTTCATTTTGCATTAGTTCAATAAGTCTTTCCAGGTTTTTCTAGAACCATTCACCTTGTTATTTCTTGTAGTACAATAGTATGCTATCACAATCATATGCCACAGCTTGTTCAGTCATTCCCCAACTGATGGGCATCCCCTCAATTTCCAGTTCTTTGCTATCACAAAAAGAACTGCTATAAATATTTTTGCACATGTGGGTCCTTTTCCTTTTATCTCTTTGGGATACAGACCTAGTGGCAAATACTCAATATTTTTGAAAGGCCTTGTCTTCCTAAGTAGAGTCATAGAACTAGAGCTGGATAAGACCTTAGAGTTCATCTAGTCTCAACCCCTCACTTTCATGTAAATTTCAGATGTAAATCACTTGTCCAATGTCACAGTGAATTTGTGTCTTCATGGGGTCTTGTCTAGAGAGTACATTAACCCAAGAGAAACTCAAATGGTGGAAATTTTCAGATGCTGTGCAAGGCTGGTGTAGGATATATTTTTGCATTGGGGGGAAGAAGGGGAGTGCCTTTCATTCTTTCTTAGATTATAGCCTGTCTACAAATGCCCTGATTTGTGGGGGAGGTAGATTTCTATTTCTGTGCCCTAAGCATTCTGACTTCATCTTCATTCTCTTATCATTCTAAGAAAAATGAAGATGAAGAAAGAAATAAAGAACATATTTGAGCCTGTGGATAAGGGCTTAATTAAATAGGCTCATGAAAGAGGAGGGATTGCAGTGACAAAAAAAAAAAAAGAAGAAAAAACTCAATAGATTGACTAGTTATTAGAAGCAAGCTAGGTTCTAGACCTGGTTCTGCTGTTGTCTTACTATGAGGTTTTGGCCAGGTTATTTCATCTTCTAGGTGGCTTCAGGTCCCTCATCTATAAAATGAGGGGATTTGGACTGGGCCAGGGGTAGGGAACCTGTGGCCTCAAGGCTACATGTGGCCCCCTCAAGTGCAGCTCTGACTGAATCCAAACTTCACAGAACAAAGGATGAGGATTTGTGAAGTTTGGATTCAGTCAGAGGGCCACACCTGAGTACCTAGTGCCCTCGAGGATGCATGTTCCCCCCCACTAGACTAAGCCACCTTCAAGACCCCTTCTAGGTCTAAATTCTACGATTCCAGTCTCAATAACAGTAGAAAGATTGCTGCTGTTGAGGGGTCCATCAAGTTTTCACATGTAAGGAAGAAGAGGCAGGTACCTCCCAGTTCTGCTCCAACATTGGAGGATGAACGTGCCAGGTGGGTGGAAACCATCCTATCTGCAGGAATCCAGTGATGCCTCTAGATTGACTGTCAACTAGTACCTACTTTATAGGCATAATGATAGCAATTATAATACTTTAATGTTCAAAGCACTTTACAATGACTTCATGTTGTCTTCCAAACAACTTTGGAAGGTAAGTACCATGAATGGTACGATCCTCATTTTATGGGTAAGGAAACTGAGGCAGACCATGGTTAAGTCACTTGTCCAGGGAGGCTGGATTTGAATTCAGGTCTTCCTGATGGCAGGTCCAATGATTAAAACTGTATTTAATCAAGCATCGGCTGCATGCCGTTGTTACACTTGACCCTGTGCTATTGCAGAAGGCAAGTTATGATGAGCTGTGTTATGATGATATCTTCCTTTGGTCCCTTTGTGGCAGTGTCTTGTGATTGTCCTTCCCTGGTCTAAAGGAGCTGTGCCGCCGGCACATGGGTGAAGGATGGGCTTGTAGAGAGTGGGAGACCAGGAGAGTGAGAAAGTCTGAGCTCTAGGGGAGAAACTAAAGGGTTAAGAAATATGAATGCACCCCAAGTCACAGCCTAGATGGTCAGGGCAAAGGCCAAAGCACGGGCATCGACTACTGGTAAGAAATAGCTGAAGGGTTAGAAATCACCACCATCTTAACCGCTGACATTTATACACAGCCTCAAAGTGCTGAAACTCTTCAAATACACATGCCATTTTTGCCTCATGACCTCTGACCTCATGAAGTAAGCACAACAGGTATAATTTCTTCCCATTTTATAGCTGATGTAACTGAGGCTCAAGGAGGCAGAACCATGGAATATTACAACTGGAAGAGACCTCAGAAATCATCTATTCCAGTCTTCTAACATTTGGATGTGAGAAAGCAGGGTCTCAAGAAGCGAAGCAAAGATACTTGCTTTTTCATGGTCACATTGTTAATGAACAGAAGAAATGAGCCTATAATCTGGATCTCCTGGCTGCTATTTTCTGAGCCTTCGTTTCTTCTCAAAGGCATGCAAGTCATTCATGGTACCAGTAATTGGGTGTGAGAGCTCTTTCCTTTCCCCAGGTGTTTTATGTAAGGGGGAATGGTAATAGGGGTGCCTCACCCCTACTTTTTAAGTGAGAAGAGTTAGCTAGGCCTATCTGAATCCAGGTTTCATTAGTGGAAACATCCCTTTCTCCTACCTTCCTAGGGACTCATTACCCACAGTCAGAAATCAATCAATGGCTCTCCTTCTGAGGGATCTCCACATCCCAGGAACGCAAGTTTATTAATCAATCAGCATGAAATTAGTAAATACCTACTATGTGTTAGGCGCTGTTCTAGGTACTGGGTATTTATATCTTTATAGATTAAAAAAAGAACAAACAGGTCTTGTTTGCCCTCAAGGAGCTTTCTAATAATGGAAATAATATAATTATGTGTAAGTAGATACAAGAGCAGCCAGGTAGTGCAGTAGATAGAGGACCAGGCCTGGAGTCAGGAAGACCTAAGTTCAAATTCAGCCTCAGACACATATTTGCTGTGTGGCCTTGAGTAAGTCACTGAACCCTCTTTGCTTCAGTGTCCTCATCTATGAAATGACATGGA
Organism: Potorous gilbertii; assembly: GCA_028658325.1. Classification (NCBI taxonomy): domain Eukaryota; kingdom Metazoa; phylum Chordata; class Mammalia; order Diprotodontia; family Potoroidae; genus Potorous; species Potorous gilbertii. The sequence continues at coordinate 585,721,597 of CM053769.1, read as the reverse complement.
CAAGGAAATGGCAAAGAACTCCAGTATAAATCCCAGAAGGAGGTCATGAAGAGCTGGATATGATTCAAGAATGACTAAATAGCAAAGTAGATGCCAAATATATACAAATTGTGTGTGTGTGTGTGTGTGTGTGTGTGTGTGTGTGTGTGTGGTATTTGAGCTTTGGAAGAGCCAAGGGATTTTAAGAAACATGTGAGGAGGGTGTATATTCTGGGTATCAGTGGTGCCAGACTGTGCAAAGGGATGGAGATCGGACATGAACATGGTAGGGTTTCTTCCTGACCCAAATTCAAATGCAAGTTTTTAAGAGAGAACTCACACAAAGGAATGATAGAGATCCAAATCCAAATCCTCTGAGAAAGGAGTCACAGGACAGTCTCTCTGCATAAGTTTGCAATTCAAATCCAACTATCTGTGAAACCACTGGCATGTCACTTAACAGTCCCAGGCCTCAGTTTCCTTTCCTGTAAAATGTGGAGGTTCAATTAGATAGTCTCTAAAGTACCTGTAAACTGAGGCTGAATCTGGGTTGCTTTTCAATTGTTTGAAAATATTTCTACTGTGGAACACAGCCTGGTTTAATTAAATAATGACTTCCCTGACAAAACAGCCAGAGTAAGTCTTCCTTTACAGAGGAAGGCATCCAGCGATAGTAGCCCATTCCAGTTAGATGTTACCTGCTATCACATCAAATAATAATGGCTAACATTTATACAGCTCTTTAAAGCTTGCAAAACACTGTACACATATGGTCTCTTTTGTCTCCACAATATTCTGGCAAGTTGGGTGATATTCTTACCCCCATTACATAGATGAAGAAACAGACTGAGCAAGGGCTTAGTGACTTGCCCTGGATCATACAGCACATGTGCGTTTGAGGCAGGATTTGAACTTGGATCTTCGAGACACCAAATCTAGCATTCTATCTACCATGCTACCCAGCTACCTACCCTTTTGTTGACTTTTCTCTGACCTTGTCCCCCCATACCATAGGATTTGATAAGCAGTACCTTCTGCCTCTATCAACCACAGACCCATCTGCCTCAGAGGTGAAAAACCTAAGGGTGTAACACTACTGACCTCACAAATATGATTTTGAAGTATTTTTTTTTTTGGTTTGGTAACTTCTTTTCCATTTCCTGCCTGGGTAGGAACTAGTGTTTATAAAACAAAACAGATAGCTTTGGTTCTGCAGGTGAAGGGCTGGAGAAATGGCAGCAGGTGGTTGGAGAGTGAGAATCACAGAATGACATTTTAGGGCAGTAAAGGGTCTTGTTGATTCCCGGGGCTGGAGCAAGTTAAATCTTGTTAACTCTCATGGCAACTTCTTACATTTGCTGGGGGTATGGGGAGAGAGAGGAAGTCCTAGGTACGTTCTCACAAAGACCCTGCTGGAAACCAACAGAGAATTCAGAGATTTTCATCATCACAGGACACTACTGAGCTCCCATTCAGGGCATGCTGCTTAACTTTGGTGCTGTAGTAGCAGAGTGCTGCCTAGCAAGTACCACGAACTGTACCCAGGGCAAGTAGCACAAAATATAGCCCAAGCTGAGGAGATGGGGTGGGACATTGACTCTTTTTTGAGGGAGACTATAATCCCAGGACACCAATCAGAGGGTGCACCAACCAAGAGGTTGCCATGTGGGGGCAGGGGTAGCTCTCTCATTCTTGTTAATTAAGTACCACGCCTCTTTGTTCTCATAGTGTTAAAGGACTACAAGTTCTTGACATCCTGGAGCAAAATCATGGAGAGTCTAACTTAAGAGCACCTAGGTGCTGTGGGTAGAAGGTTGGGCTTGGAATCAGGAAAACTCATCTTCCTGAGTTCAAATTTGGCCTCAGATACTGAGGGGTGTGATCTGTGTGATCCTGGGCAAGTCACTTAACCCTGTTTATCTCAGTTCCTCATCTGTAAAATGATTTGGACATGGAAATGGCAAACCACTCCAGAATCTTTGCAAAAAAACTCCAAATGGGGTCTAGAAGAGTTGGAAAGGTTTGAACAACAACTATAGCTGGGGGTGGGAGAGAAAGCAAAGATTAGATAAGATACGGTCTTATCTAAGATAGGGAGCCTGCATTTGAATAGGGAATGCTGCCAACAAAGATGGCTATGACACAAAACTATTACATGATCGGTGCATTAACGGTATACACAGCCAATTGCTATGGGACATATAAGGAGCAAAGCCATTATCAACCGTAAAGATCTTCACCGAGGAAGCAAATGACTTGTGCTTTCAGAGATGGGTAGTAGTTCAACAGGAACAGATGGAGAAAATTTTGGGCATAAGGTGTAGAGTGCCCAGTGCTCTCTCACTGAGCCACCTAGCTGCCCAGTAACATAATGCTTCTCACAACATAGGCTCTTCATAAGTATTTTAAAATAATTTATCTTGTGATGGTCTTTTCTTGGTCCTATGCTGTTTTTTTGTTATCTCTTCTGCTTTGTAGAAGTTCTGTTCCCAAATAAGCCTAAGGCATTAACTTTCAGACATATCAAACCTGTTTAGTAGGTCTCTGCTGTGGCCCTCCAGCTCTAACCCATAGCCATCCCCTGTGGCTCAATCCCTGGGCTCTAGCTGGACCTGCCCCTCACTGATGACTGTGTCTTTTTTCTCCTGCACTCCAGATCTGGCCCTCCTTCTTTGCTTTTCACTCAAACATGCCCTTCCTACGTCCTGTCCTTTCAGGTGCCATGACCCTACCCTTGAAAGGTGACTGAAGCTAATCTGATCAATTCACAAAAACAAAGGGTGATAATGGCTAAAATGGACTTATTGTGAGCCCCCTTCCCGTAGTGTTAGAGCTAGAACAGACCTCAGACATCATCAAGTCCACCTTCTATGTCTATGTTCTACAGGTGAGATAGGTTTAGAAATATTAAAGGACTTGTCCAATGTCACTCAGATAGTGACCAGAGAAGGACATGAACCTAAGTCTTTAGATTCCAAATCCAGCAAGTTTCTCTTCTTTCTTTTTAAATTAAATTAAATTTTCAGATCCACATTCTCCTCCTCTTCCTTCCTTCCTCTCCCCTCTCCCATTGAGAAAGCAAGAAAAACAAAACCTTTTCATGTAGTTGTCATCCAAGTTTCAGTCCTTGGACTTTTATAGAAAACATGTAGAGTCGAGCAAAATAAATTCTGGTATTGGCCAAGTCAAAAACAGGACAAACAAAACAAAAACATATGACTCAATCTATAGTCTGACTCCATCCCTGCTCTTTTAGGAGATGGCTAGTCCTATGAAATTGTAGTGGGTCATTGCGCTGACAAGAGTTCTCAGAACTTTCAAAATGGACTATTTTTATGATATTGCTGAGTTGTTCTCCTGGTTCTACTCCAACCTGCATCAGTTCAAACAAGTCTTCCCAGGTTTTTCTGAAACTATCCCCTTATAGCACAATAGTATTCCATCAGATATATAAATAATACAACTTGTTCAGCCATTCCCCAGTGGATGGGCAGTTTCTCAATTTCCAGATACCACACAGACACAGACACAGACACACACACACACACACACACACACACACACACACACACACAACTGCTATAAATATTTTAAGGGTGGTACATTGTTATTTATCTTTTAATTTAATTTTTAATATTTAGAACATTTTTATAAAGAAATCATTTTCCCTTCCTTTGATCTGTTTGATCTACTAGTGGGATCACTGGGTGAAAGGATAGACGCAATTTAATAGTTTTTTGGGCCCAGTTCCTAAACGCCTTCCTGAATGGCCGGATCTCCAGTACTCTTTCCAGGGCATCTTCTGCCTCCTAGATAATAGCCATTAACAATAATAACTAACATTTATATAGCACTTACTATGTGCCAATCACCAGGCTAAACACTTTACAATGATGATCTCATTTAATACTCTCAACAACTCCGGGAGGTAAGAACTATTTTACAGGTGGGGCAAGTAGAGATTAAGTGACTTGCCAGGATCACACACCTAGTGTAAGTAGTCTGAGGTCAAATCTGAACTTGAGACTTCCTGATTTAATCAGAGCATTTTATATCTTAAACCAAAGAAGTGGCCAATAACGGAGGTTAGAGGAACCGAAAGAGGGTGACAGATGTGAACATATTGGGGCAGAGTAGCCGTTTTATGCCCTTTAATTTAGATCCCACAAGTCATATTCTGTCTTTGGAACCACTTCTGAGCTATAACAACATTTTCCAGAAGACTCACCCTTTCTCCACAACTTATCTAATCATTTACTCAACTAGTATTTATTAAGCTCCTACTATGTGCTAAGTGCTAAAAAAAACTTGGAAGGACAAAAAGGTAGTCTCTTGGCTATTTACAGGAAGAAGAAAAGTTAGAAGGAATAATGGTTTTGGAAGAATGGAGGAAGGTCCAGGTATATATAGGTATTTAAAGGTTAGGGATGGGAATTATATCTGGGATTTCATTGATGTAGGAAACTGACAATGAAGCAATGTCTTCTTCCAATGTAGGGTCATGCCTTCCGCCATTTACAATCTTAGAGAGTTGCATGGCTTGCTCAGAGTTATAGAGTCGTGTGTGTGTGTTAGATAACAGCACTGGAATCCAAATCTTCCTGGCTTCACTATTGGCTCTCTAGATACCACACCACACTGCCTGCCTCTCCTGCATTATTAAATAAACACCAAGTGGACAGATGTCCATTTTCTGTAGGAATTTTGTGCTAATGGGTCTCAGATATGTACAAATGTAAATAAACTGAAGAAAGGTAAACTTTCATCTGGGACTTTGGTGGTTTCTTCATTGAGTGATGCTCTCAAATATTCTATTGTAGTTAAACACTAGAGAAGAAGGACATGGAAGACAACTGAGGCTACGAAATATGGGTATGAAACAGGTAGAAGGACAGTAGAAAGGTGAAAACGAGTAAGAAAAGGGAATGAAGACAGAGCACCTAGGGCAAACTTCACCTTGACAGTTTTGCTAAGGGCTGGCCCTGGGCCTAAGTCCCCTTTTCAGCCTCAGATGAAAAGCAAGGAGCTGTTGCTTATAGCCCCCCTCCGGCGCTGCATCAACTTCTGCTATTGGCTTCTCTCTCTCTCTCTTTTTTAAACTCCAGGGAACGGAGAGGAGAGACTGCTGTTCTCTATCTGAGAGCATAACTTACAGGGAAACATGTGAAAGGACATTGATTTATGATCAAAAAAGAGAAGGGAGGAGGAAGAGAATCAGGAAGAGGGGGAACGGGGCCAAATAGAATAAAAGGAATACTTAAGCCTTAAAAACAGAAGCTGATCTTGTATTCCCACCTAGTTGTAGCTTTAGAACCTTTCATGTAAAACTGAAATGGAATCAGGAATGAGGTGAGATCACACCGGGGCTTAGGTGTGCCTGGTAGGCCTGGATTAAAATTAATAAAGATATTGATCCAGACAATTTATTAATGGCCTCCATGCTCTGAGAAAAAGAGCTGCCCTGGTAAGCAGCATGAACCCCTCACTCCACGTGGCTCTGGCCTTCTCTGCTTCCCTCAATTCTCCTTGACTTTGAGACCCAGCGATTTTATAATTGATCCAACATGTTACAGTTCAAACTGAGAAAGACCAATTAGTAGGCATCTCCCCTGACCTTTGGTTTGGGGTGGTAGAAATGAAAATGAAGGATTTGAAATGGGAGGGGGAGGGTTAAGTTTTTTTTAATTTATAAAAGAACAGGGAAGGAAGGAAGGAAGGAAGGAAGGAAGGAAGGAAGGAAGGAAGAAAGAAAGAAAGAAAGAAAGAAAGAAAGAAAGAAAGAAAGAAAGAAAGAAAGAAGGAAGGAAAAGAAAGAAAGAAAGAAAGAAAGAAAGAAAGAAAGAAAGAAAGAAAGAAAGAAAGGAAAGAAAGAAAGAAAACACCAAGAGAAGAAACCTAAATCTTTTCGGCTCTCTGATTAATAATCTTGTCATGCCGATCACAGTCTCTAAACAGTAATGCTGGTTGCAGCTGAATTTTTTATACTTTCTATTAATCTTTAATGATAGCTTGGTCACCTAGTCTCTTTTATCTTGTCAGATAAATGTATGGTTAACAGGATAATGAGATTTCTAAAGCTCCATTCTAGCTTACAGCTATCTGGCACTGGTGGCGACCTTCGACCCTCGCTAGACAGCAACACCAGGGCGCTTGTAATTGGTAGGTGTGCTGGGAATGGATTGGAAACTGACGGATGGTTTAAACTTTGATTTGAGGTCAGCCGGGTCGCTCAGCTCTGGAAGGCAAACTCGGTTTTATTACCTACTGCCTCTGATGGGGCTATAATTAGATTTAGCTATTGCTTTATTAATAAGTAATTGTTCACCCCCCACCCCCATTGCTGTAGGTTAGCAAATGTGTTCTGTGGATAATTTTAGGACACCACTCTGGCTTTATTAATAAATATACATCATCCACATTAGGCCTGGGGTAGGGGCCAGTCTGAATTTCTGAATGTCATGGGGATGGACTTTTTTTTTTAATAGGTCAGTCATTATATTGTTAGATAACATGGTGACTGTGAAGATCTACAATGGCATCGGTGCCTGGTGATGACAATGAGGTTGGCCTTACAATGTAATAACCTCTTGTTTTACTGATGTGTCAATGTCTTGAGGGTATAAAGGGAAAAAGGATATATTTCTTAATTTCTCAATTTAATGAAAGGCAATATAGCATTGTGGATAGAAAACTGGCCTTAGAATCATGAAGACCTTGGTCCAAATCTTATCTCTGGCACATACTGGCTATGTAACCCTGGGTAAATCACTTAAACTTCTCAGTGTTCTAGACTAGTGGTATCAAACTCAGATAGAACTGGGCACAAGTGAACTGTACAGGGCCACATATTGACTTAGATAATTATATATTAGTATGATCTATGTTTTATTACATTTTTTATTTATTTCTATCCATTCATATTATTTATACTATTGTGTCATTTGTTTACAAATAAATTTTATTTATTAATTTATAATATACAATTTTTAAAACCAATATTTCCCAATTATATTTTAATTGGATTTGGGTCACACTCAAGAGTGTTGGGGATCTCCAGTGGCCAGTAGGCATCGTATTTGACACCTTTAGACAATTCTCTCAGGCCAAAAGCTTCAGAGAAGGTCCCAACTTTCATTGGCAGAAGGTAGAGTTCCCTATCTTGATGAAATTGCAAGTGTTATCACTATCCTTACTGACTTCACCAGTGTTTTTTGGAGACCTACCAAGTGTCATTCGTTATGCTATGTGCTCTGAGAATATAAAGTTCTCCTAAGTTCAATTGCATAGTTACTGAAGGAGGGCTCTGTAAATTTTGTATCCCTGGGTTAAAGCCCTATTTGCCTTGCCTTTGTTATAGCTCTAAGAAAGACTTAAACTTCCTCAGTAAGTCCCATAATCTTGACAAATGAGCTGATATTGCTTTTGGAATAATTTGTACAAAGCCATGCTATTTGCTATGGTATTTTTTCAAAGCAGTTTAACTCTGAACCCGCCTACCTTGTGCACTGGTCATGACTTCCTTCTTTTGTCACTTCTTTAGTATTGCATACAAGGGACAACTAGGTGGTGTAGTGGATATAACTCTGGGCTTGGAATCAGGAAAACTCATCTTCTTAAGTTCAAATCTGGCCTCAAAAACTTACTAAGCTGTGTGACCTTAGACAAGTTACTTAATTCTGCCTCAGTTTCCTCACCTATAAAATGAGCTGGAGAAGGAAATGGCAAACTACCTCCAGTATTTTTGCTAAGAAAATCCCAAATGAGGTCACAAAGAATTGGATGTGACTGGAAATGACTAAACACAATTGCACACAGAGGAGAAGCAAGATAATATAGACAGTAGACAGATTCTAGTCCTAGCTCTGCCTCTAGATTATTGTGTGAACTACCATTTCCTCAGCTGTACAATAAGTCAGCTGACATTATGGAAAAGCAATACCACTAGTAGGTTGATACCCTAGGGGAGTCAGTGACAGAAAGCACATTTATTGCAAGAACATGGCAGCTTTATTTCTAATAACCAAGAGCTAGAAACAAATTATGTATTCAATGATCAGAGAATGACTGAACAAATCATGGCATATAAATGTAATGGAACATTATTGTACTCAAAGGAATAATGGATATGAAGAATTCAGAGCAATGTGGAAAGACTTTATGAACTGATACAGAGTAAGAAAGCAGAACTATCTTTCCAATGAGGTGGCTAGATGATAAATGACCTCTTAGTTGTCTTTCAGTCTTACTTTATGGGAAAGACTGGGGACTACAGTGAAAGAGAGCTAGCTTTGGACTGAATGACCTTGGGTAAGTCATGTAAATTTTTGGACCTGAGTTTCCTCACCTGTAATGCAAGGGCATTGGATTTGTTCTGTAACATTTGGATTCAGTCAAAAGGCCATACTTAAGGATCTAGAAGGACAGGTAAGTGCATCAATCAAATAAAATACTCTATAAGTAAACAAAAAAAATGAATAGGCTGGATTAGAACTTCTAAATTTCCTCTGTCTCTAATATGCTATGATTGTATGGATGTACAAGAAGGGCGATCAAAAGAAAGAGTCATTACTTAGTCAAACTTAAATTCTTCTGAAATGGAAATGGGGGAGGTGAAAAAGGAAACAGAAGATGATTCCACACAAGTGAATCTCACAAGTTCCTCTGAACTATGCATTGCCTGATTCTTACGTGTGTACATTTTCAGATCATTCAATAGGTACTCTAGGCATATGCTCAGGCTCCATCCTCCACCCCAAGGTTAGTGGAAGCTAAGTGATTGTGAGGCTTCTCCCCTTCTGGACTGGAGCATTATCCCTTCTGTAGTCAAGAACAGGAGCACAGGACCCAGAGTGACAGCTCCCTTCTCTCATCTCCAACTCGGAGGCTACGTCTGCTTACCAGGTGCATTCGGAGGACTTGAGCGGGGTTTGCAAAGGGATGTCAGCCTTATCTAACACTTACAAGAGGCAGGACTGGGAGGAAAATGGTGGAGAAAAACTGATTTTAAAAAAAACCTTCATTTTCTAGTTTACCAATATATATTTCTTATAAATACTCAGATATCAAGGACAGCTTGCTAGTGTAATTGACTAGCATACAATTTATCATAAAAGGGAGCAAGAGGTAGAGCTCATTGTTCTATCCTACCAGGTTCCATTAATTTCAGTAAGGGAAACATGGGTTCTCATTTTTTTTCAGAACAGGAAGGAGAGAAAAAACATTGGGATACTGGAAAATTACATCAAATTAATTCTGCAAGGGTTATTGAGTGCCAAATGCAATGCTAGGCTCTGGAGGCATAAAGATAAAAACAGACAACCAAACAAACTCATGACTGTCCCCAATTCTACTGGAGGGGGAAAACAATATGTATAATATAAAAAACACAAAATATTCTTAGATTCCATCAGACCTAGCTCTTAAAATAACCTTCTCTTAATGCCAGTCTCAATACCCCAAGTTCCAAAAGTTTGTGGGAATGTAAAAACTAGAAGCCAGCTAATGGCCTAATTCATTTTCTCCACCTTCAAAGAGAAACTTGCTCATTTCATCCATTGGCAATGAAAGGAGGCCAAGGGAGGAGATGACCACTCCAATCTTGTTTCCCAGTCCCTCCCAAGACATGTCTCCAGAACTAATCATGACATGACATTTTTTTCCATGCTAGAGAGGCCAGAGACAGAAGCCCTTGAGCTACTTACTCTTAGAGGCTCATGAATGTTCTTTCCATTTCAGAGTGGGGTGCCCCACATGAAAGGACATCATGATGGTTCCAAAGTCACAGATGTTGGTTTTATGAATGGCAAACCATAGCCTTAGGAGAAAGTAGAATGACACCAAAGATCCTGAAAGAGGGTAGAGAGGCGAAGGCAAAAACTCAGCACAGATGTTCCATTTTAGATGACATCCTTAAAGCACAACAGTTAGGACCACACAGTGGCTTTGTGTTGCGCAATATACCCTGCTAAAGAACCCTAGTGACACAGAATGGATAGGGGGATGAGACCAAAGACAGAGAGTTATCCTGGTAAGAATGGGCCCCACTCCATGATTTTTTTAAAGGTATATATTTACATATTTTTATATATGACTTTCATTTAATCCTTCATCCTTGATAATACTCAGAAGGAAAGAGCCTAGGATTTAGTGTAGATCCTGGTTCAAATTCTTCCTTAGGAGTTTACTCTCTGTGGCCTAGCTGGGACGAGTCACAAAAATCTCCCTGGGCCTTAGTTTCCTCATCTGTGAAAAGATTGAAAGGGCTCTGAGGGTCCTTCTCGCCCATGTCTGACTCTCTGAATGAAAACCAAATTAACCAATGAGTCTTTCTCATCTGTAATTTAGATTTGGATTTGGACCAAACATTAGTGATCTTTGCTCTGGAACTGTATAGAGTGATCTGATCAAACCTCTTATTTTATGGGTGAGGAAATGGATCAAAAGTACTGCAGGTTAAGATTCTAATCTGAGTTCTGTAACTGGAATTTTAGTGCTATTTCTACTTCACATCATTTGTCCAACCCACTCATCTTACAGAAGAGGAAACTGAAGTTCAGAGAGATTGACCCAAGGCCACCCAACTAGTGAGTAACAAGGTCATGTTTTTGATCCAGGTTCTCAGGCTCTCTCCACTATATCATGCTTTTTTTTTAGTCATTTTTCAGTTGTGTCTGACTCTTTGTGACCCCATGTGGAATTTTCTTGGCAAATATACTGGAGTAATGTGCTATTTCTTTCTCCAGCTCACTTTGTAAGTGAGGAAACTGAGGCAAACAATGTTAAGTTGCAAGGTCACACAGATAGCAAGTGTCTGAGGCTGAATTTGAACTCATGTCTGCCTGGCTGCAGGCCATCCCAAGCCTTTTTAATTTTCTCCACACCCCTTTTCCCATTTTGGCAGCATTTGTTGGCATTGTGTGACCTGAGGGTAAGCACAGTACAAAGTCCGCATGCGGTGTATTCAGAACCAAGGCTGCAGGGAAGTTGCATGATGCAGCAGGGGCAAGCACTGCCAGAAATACCTCAGATTCATTACACATTAGATTTTTAATTAATTTTTGGTTGTTGTGCATTCAGAAACCTTATGCGCTCATGATGCACAGTTTTTTAAAGAAGTGCTGCTGATCCATTGTGCCCCTTAGTTACCTCCCATCATGCTGCTTCTTACTAAATGTTATTGTTTGCTCCTGGGTGAATATCACCCTTCCCAGATAATAGATTTGCATTTTCATAAGGAGCTTGGAAGACTCCTGTGTGATACTCTATGATGGTTTTTAAAAGAATTATATAGGAAATTCCAAATAGCATGTAAACTCTTTGAAGGTAGAAGAGGTTCCAGTTTTTGTCTTGCATCCCCAATGCCTAGCATGATACAGCAGATGTTTAATAAATGTGTGTCGCTAAATTGTTACCTAATTGAATTCTGTCAGATTGACAGGACAGAAGAGAAAATACTTTTGGAAAGAGAGGGTCTTTTGATACCCCTCAGGGATAACTGCCTTCTCTGAGTGTGCACCTTAGCTGTTATGCTTTGAAGTGGGCAGCTAGGTGGTATAGTTGATAAGAGTTCTGGGGCCTGCAGTCAGGAAGATGAGTCTCCCTGAGTTCAAATCTGGCTTCAGACATTCACTAGCTGTGTGACCCTGGGCAAGTCGCTTAACCCTGTTTGCCTCAGTTTTCTTGTCTGTAAAATGATCTGGAGAAACCACCCCGGTATCTTTACCAAGAAAACCCTAAATGGGGTCACAAATAGTCAGACAAAACTGAAGAAATGACTGCAGGTTGACATGTTTCCAAGTCTTCTCAGATTACTCCAGCCAAGGTGGGTCTCCCCTCTATTTCTGACTTCCTATCCTGCTTAAAGTCAAAGCACAGTGGACATTTAATTGTTCTCACAGTTTTCCTAGAGTCAGAAAAATCTGAGTTCATATTCAGCCACAGATACTTACTAGCAGGTCATCCTAGGCCAGTCACATCCTCTTTTTACTTCAGTTTCCTCAATGGAGATAACAGCACCTACTTCCAGGGCTGTTGCTAAGATCAACGAGATTCTATTTGTAAAAATGCTTAGTATAGTATCTGACACATAGTAGGCTCTGTATACATGCTTATCCTCTTCCTGTTTCTCCCTTCCATACTGTTTATTTCATGTTAGTTCCCTCTTTTGAGCAAGACTATTTGTTCCGTCAGGGTAAGGACCATATCTGACTCTTTGCTAAATCTCCCTCTACCTATTGAATGGGCAGAGGTTATCAATAAGTATTTGCATTGATCTCCATGTTCAAGTCCATCTCTTTAAATAATTCAACAAACCTTTAAATGCCTACTGTGTGCAGAGAGAGCACCTGTGCTAGATAATATAAAAAGTTTAGATTGTTACCTAAACTTTTTTTTTGGATTAAGTATTTCTCTAAGGTTTTCCTAAAAAATAACAACAAACTTTTGTTGAAGACTTTTATTTTTGCACTATTTCCATTTCCTAATTATGCACATTCCTTCACATCCATCGTCCCTCACCTCTGAAAATGAGGGAGAAGTCTTGATCCCTTCTTTGGGATCAAGTTGAGTCATAATAATTTCACAGAAATCAGTTTTGTTTATTGTTTTTGTCTTTTCTATTTACATTACTATAATCATTGTATATATTATTTTCCAGTGTCTGCTTACTTCACTTGACATCAATTCATACAAGTTTTCCCAAGTTTTTCTGCATTCTTCCTATTCATCTTTTCTTACAGGCAGAAAGCCCCTCTCTCTAGTCTGATAGGTGATGGAATACATTCATAAGCAATCATCAGTTCATTAGGAAGGGGTTAAACAAAGTATTATGTCAAGACCAGGAAGGAATATTATTACCAGAAAAAGAAAAACTCTTGATGAAGAGGTTCAAACAGTGGGAGCCCACCCAGCTTTCAGCAGCTCAGCTCCTTCCTACTGTGATGAGTGTGGGTTAATTCATGAAAAAAACCTTCCCATGGTGATACTCTGCTCTCCCATCCAACAAACCAAGTACTAAATATTCACTCAGTGAGGATATTTCTAAGATGGTATCCTCATCAGAGAATAACCAGGTAGTGGGGAGAGGAAGGATAATTGTGCTTTGAGCTAGTATAGGGTGAGAAAGTTGGGTCAGCTTGGCTGCCCTCTGCATTTGTAGTTGCTGGGAAAGAAATAGATCAGCACATGTCCCTGTCATGACCCACAGTCCTAAGTACACCACAAGATCTTACAGCTCTCTGTGATGTTCCATTACTGACCATGTGACCCTGAGTTAGTCACCCAACTCTTTAGTCTCATCTGAGAAATGGGGACATCAATAACTTCATTATCTTCTCAAAGCTGTTGTGAGAATCATAAGATATAACAAAAAAGCATCAAAACTCCTGTCTACAGCATTTTAAAGTTTGCTTTTCATTCTCCTTTTAACAACCTTCTGTTGTAGATGGTAAACAGCTGTCATACCCATTTCATACATGAAGGAACTGAGACTGAGAGATTAAATTATTTTCCCATGATAGTTTCTAAAGCTTGAATTGAGACCATAAAATGCTATAGGAATAACATCAAACTCAGAAGGTTAGACCTGAAAGGGACTTTAGAGAACATGAATTTATAGCTTATTTAAAGTTGAAGAAACTGAACTCTAGAAAAGGGAAGAGACTTGCCCCAAGTCACACACGGAGTAGATCACAAAGCCAGAAGGTGAATCAAGGTCTTCTGATTCTACATTTAGTATGGTTCAAATATGTCGTGCTTCCTCCTCCTCCTCCTCCTCATTTTTGTCTTCTAGTTGTTGTTTTTGTCCTTCATTCTCAAAGATGACTATGACATCAAGATGATGACATGACTTGCACTTGACTTTGATTTGAGTGAGGGAGGGCTGTGCAATGTCACCAGCCTCACTTCTCCTCCAGAGCCATCTGGGTTCAGAGGCCTGATATTCATCAGGATGACTGGAGATGGCCCAGGTTGCAATGTGGGACCTTGGCCATTTTAAGCTAAGGTCTTATCAGATTCTCACTTTGAGTAATATACACACATCCAATGAATAGTCCTCTTTAAGTCATTACTTATGGAATGGTCCCTTTTAATAGAAGAAAAAAATAACAAAAATCTTTCTCAAAGAGGCTCAAACAGAAATGGTCCTGAGACAAGTCACTAGATCTTTGACTAGTCGTCCATATTTAATATTTAATGGATGAGTCCATAAAATAACTGCTTTTTGTCATTGAACAAAATGTTAGCATGTCAGATTATCTTCAGTAGGTTCACTGAAAGCATTTTCTGCACAACTCTAGTGGGAAGCTAATGGGGACAATGAGGAGAACACATACCTCATCTTCTGCACCACAATATCTTGCTCTCTTCTGCTAGGTGTCTACATGTTTAAATGACCACTAATAGCAGTAATTACTGCTAATAATTATATCCAGGCAAGTCATTCAATTCCCACAGACATACCCTTGAACTCCTACTGTCCATGATGAAGAATGGAGAAGTGGCTCAGAGATATGAGAGGCAGAACTTTGGCTGAATGCAAAAATTTCTGGTTATGTCTCAATATTCTGCAGTCCCAGAAAGAAATTGTCTCCTCTTTAGACCTATGTCTTGCTCTATAAAATGAGAGGGAGGGATGTGAACTAAATGAACCTGCCATATTGACATGGCCACTGATAAAACTTAAGTTTTTCTCCCTCAAAATGTTCCTAGACAGAAAATCTTCACTCCCTTTCTCTTCTCCATGTTTCTAAGACTTCTGAATATTTAGCTCAGAGGATGTCTTCCCATTTCCTTCTCCCTCTATCCCTTGTATAGGATACCAAAGGTGCCAGAGCTAAAGTCAGACAGAGTCACATTCAGTGAAACCATCTCTCCGATCACTTTATTATCAAACTATGGCAAAATGTTGACTTTAGGCTCCATAAACAGTTCCTCAGCTCTACAACGTGAAATATTCCTTTCATTACGAAACCAAGATGCAATTTATCTTGTGTCTTAAGTAGTATAAATAGACTCCATGGCAGTCAGCAGAGGGATCATCACACTGTTTATATTCACTTGCTTGGCACAGGATGTGCTGGGGGTGAGCATAGCTCAAAATCAGACTCTAAAGGTATATATTACCACTGAGGGTGCCTGTGCTGGGAATCCGTTCTCAGGCTGATGCTATCAGGACTGAAGAAGAGGGGCATTTGGTGGTTCAAGGGCCTTAGAGGCAGAACTTAGGCAGAATGTACAGTCATCTACATGGCTTGGTTTGACAGGGACCAGAAGGTCTGCCTGTCCCTAAATATCTCCCTCACAACCCGCCTCTGTGCTTGAAATTCTTACCGGTGTGGTTGCTCTTGGAGACACAGCTTGGCAAAATAAATGGGGATCAGGACTCAGACAAGACCCTGGGTAAGTCACTTAACATATCATTATAATCTTCTAAGACTGCAAAGTGCAGAACAAGTTCATTTATTTGTGATTAGAGGCAATTTCCTCACTTGGAAACCTGTATTTCTAGGAAATCATCCATCTACTCCACAAAAAAGTCCACTTTTACAAGGCAAGGCAATGTGATAGATAGAGGACTCACTGTGAAGTTGCAAAGACATGAATTTAATTCCTGCTTTAGGTAGCTTTTTAGGGCTCCAAGTTACAGATAACAATTTTAATAATGGTAACTACACTTACATGGAGATTTAAGCTCTATGAAGCATGCCCTAGACATGATCTCATTTGATAAGTTTCTGCTCTGCCTCAGCAGAGGGGGTCTCCATGCAGGAGTCCCCAATATTGACATTAAATCAACTTTGAATCATGCATAATCTTAAGATCATAGGAGCTAAAAGGGACCTTAGAGGTCATCTGATCTAACTTTCTCATTTTACAGATGAAGAAATTAAAGTCTAGTTGGAAGAAATAACTCCCCCAAGGTCACACAGGTGTCAGAGCTGGAATTTAACCCAGGCCAAAGAAATGATTCTCCCAAGGTTACACAGGTATAAGGTGTCAGGGCTGGGATTTAACCCAAGTCAAAGAAATAAGTCCCTCAAGGTTATATACGTATAAAGTGTCAGAGACAGGATTTAACCCAGGGCAAAATCTAAGATTCTCCTCTGGGCATTGTCTTCAAGGAAACCTCTATCCAATAGCACTAGGTTACTTAGTAGAGATAACATTAACCCATTAGCACATTTGTCTATTATTTCCTTGGTAGTGAAGCCCTCTGTGAGAGGATGGAGAATGGCTGGGTATGTTTTGGTTGTCTATTTGTATCAGTGCAGGGAGATTCTACACTGGAAGTTCCCATGTGATGAAATCACAAGTCCAGATTTCCTGTGTCTCACCTCACTTCCCAATAATTAGCTGGAGGAACATCTAATACATCCCGAGTGTAGCATCATGCCTGTGGACCCCAATCCCTCATCTGTAAAATGAGGGGCTTTAACTGCAACTCAGTCCCTTCCAGTTCTAAATTCTTTGAGAAAAAACAATTACAATTCATTACTTGGGGAGGGAAAGGTATAGAAACATTTTGTTGCTAGGGCACATCTGGAAGCTGGGACCAAGTAGAACTTGGGTGGAGAGGGTCATGGAAAATAAGATAATAAGGCAAAGGAGTCCAGTGGTCTGATCTTCCAGATGGCGCTGGTACAACACAGACTTTGGTGTCTGCCAGCCCCTTTGTGAGCCAGGACATCAAAGGTGGCTCAGTACATTAATTGCATTATAGAACAGGGGATGTTGGCGTGTCATGGATTTTCTTTTCTTCCCCCTACTTTTTCTCTCCTTAGCTCTGTTTCTCATAAAGTGGTCCTAAAATGACATAGAAAGCAGCTGCTTAAGCAATTTTGCCAATTAATGGGTCTCTGAAATTAAACCGCCTACACAGTCTCAATGAGCTTTCTCCAGGAGGGAATTCAGCAATTGTATTCATGATAATCAGACTTGACTTGCCTTCACACACATTAATAAAAAAGCAAACGCGTTCAGAGAGATGCCCTTTCCTGGGGAATATCGACAATATCGTAATGAGGTGCTGCAAAAATGATATCGAAGCATGGTCGTGCATGTTCAAAACAATTTACTTCTATTAGAGGGAGGTAGCATTCATGTCAGGCACTGGGGAGGTGCTCAGTGCCTAGTAACGGAATATAAATCCAAGGTGCCTATTAAGGCCAAGGCACCGAGGAAAACAAATAAAAAAGGTCAGCCTGGGCTTGGAAATGAAATCCGTAAGGAGTTTACAATAAGAGGTTCTGAAGGTTGAGTTCCTCAGGCCTTAAGCCTCAGTTAATCTGATTCAGCATCTCACCCTTACCTAATGAGGGGTTTAAGACCAAAGTGGGGGACTCTGGCTTCAGAGGCCAGGATAAGACTAACACAGATAATTAATCCCCATTCCCTCACTCTGATTTTTTGGGGATCAAGAGGGTGAAGATTTTTCAGGTCTCACAAGGTAAGACTTTAATCTAACCTACATCTTGACACCACCCCAAGCCCAAGCATGGAGGATGGAGAAAAGGGGAAAGGAGATTCATGGCAACCCAGGGATGGCTTGGGCTAGCCTTGAGTAATGTATCTTTGGAGCAGAATTTGTCTTGTCGAAGGGGAAAAGTGAGAGGGCTTATCTAGAGCCTAGGAGAGATTTGGACAATGCTTTGTAATATAGGATAGTGCTTCCTCCGTATTGTTGAACAACACAGGTGTAGAATTAAAACTCTGCACAATTGATCAGTAGGGTGAGACTTGTCTTCCCTTTTCTTCCCTCTCTCCACCTGAGGGGATCCCCGCTTCTGAATGCCTCAGTACTTTTTCTCCTCTCACCTTTTTCATATCCTCCTCCTGGATCCTTCAATCCTATTATGGTAAATGAGGGGATCAGTCATTGTAATCTCCAAGGTCTGTCTCATTTCTGATGTTTCTAATGATAATCGCCAACCCCCAACACAAGTTTCCCAGGATTTGGCAGGTAGAACTGAGGGATGGAAAGAAAATATAGTCTTCAGAAAAGTCAAGTAAGATCACCATATCATAGAAATCAGAACTGAAAAGGATCTTAGAGATGATATGAATCAGAGAAATCTGAGACCTACAGAAAGTGTGCTGCCTGAACCACATTAAATGCATTTGATAAATAGTCAACAAAATAAATAAAAATACAATAAAACTTTAAAAAATGTTAATATGTGGTTTTCTAAGTCAACCTGTAGTCCATTGTGAGTCTTTATGTTTGGTTTAGTTGCCCGTTGCCCCATTTTTGTTTGACACCACTGTTCTAGGTCAGTGAAATAGGAATTGAACTGAGGACCTCAATCAGAGATGGAGAAGAGGAGCTGGAAGAAAAGAAGTGGACTGTGGTGCTGGGGTTAAGTGTGATTGGAGCAGGGGATAAAGCATTGGATGCCAGTTTGGGCATTGTGTCCTCAACTATCAGGATGTGACAAAATTCAGTGACATAATGGACAAGGAGCCCAGCAAAATTAACAAAGGCTGAAGCGGCTTTGATGAATATCCTTAGCTTGGAGGCAAACCTCACATATCTGGATGCAGCAGTCTATATTATGCCACACTTTTGGCCACTAGACCCTTTGGGTGACTATATACAATATCTAGGCTTCTGTTGGGAGAATTGCAAAGCTGGATATAGTTGAATGAATGAAAAGAATGAATGAATGACAAAAGCATTTATTAAGTATTTACTATGTACCAAGCAGCCAGGAACAATGGGAGAATTGATTTTATTATAGTTCACGGTTCCAGAACTGGGAAGGTGAGCTCTTTGTGGGGTATGTGTGTGTTTGAGAGAGAGAGAGGGAGAGAGAGAGAGAGAGAGAGAGAGAGAGAGAGAGAGAGAGAGTGAGAGAGTATGTGTGTGTGTGTGTGTGTGTGTGTGTGTGTGAAGTGAATATTGTGGATAAGTTCACTTACTTTGGTAGAGTACTTTCTAGGGATGTACACACTGATAATAAGGTTGGCACACACATTCCCCGAGCTAGCTCAGTGCTTGGGAGGCTCTGAAATTAAGTGTGGGAGAGAAGAGGCATTAGACTGAATATCAAACTGAATGTCTACAGAGCCATTGCTCAAACTTCATTATTGTATGCCTGTGAAACCTGGACAGCCTATCAGAGTCATGCCATGAAGCTGAATGGCTTCCATTTCAACTGTCTTAGGAAGATTCCGAAGATCACCTGGAAGGAAAAGGTACCAGATGCTCCACTGAAGGGAAATTGGTTGGGGAGGAGGAGATAGCTAGAGAGTAAAAAGTCATTTCCCCCTGAAAACTGGTGGTTATGAGGATTAAGAGATACAAAATATGTAAAATGCTTTGCAAACTTTACAATACCATTTAAATATATGTATGTATACACATATGTACACATACATATGTATATAGACATACATATACATACACACATGTGAATGTATGTATATATACACACATATGCCAATAGGAGAATGTTCCCTTCGACAAACAAGCATATCCAGACGAAGGTGACTAGAATGGCTAGACAGAAGGTCACCCCATATGAGAATCTGCTGAAGGAATGAGGGATGCCTAGTTTAGAAAATGTAGAACCCAGTAAAGTTGTTTTTCAAATAATTGAAGAATTTCTGTGTAGACGATACATTAAACTTCTTTTGCCTGACCTCAGGGGCAGGATTAAGAACAACTGGCAGAAGCTATAGAGGAAGGTTTTAACTGAATGCAAGGAAAAGTTTCCTACCAATTTGAACTGTTCAAAAATGAGATGGGCTACATTGTATGGTACTTAGTTCCCCATCACTGAGGGTCTTGAGAAGCTAAATGGCCACTTGCCATATTGTAGAGCACATTCTCTGTCAGACAGGAGATGGACTACTGAGTCTTAGAGCTTCCTTGCAACTCAGATTCTATGAAGTCTTTTGGGGTTTGCATGAAGCACCAAAGAGTCAGTGGCATTTGGAATCTCACTTCCCTACAATAGATGGATTTCATTTACGAGGTCCAGCCATGGCTGGGTAATAAAATTTTCTATGTGCAGAATGGTATTGAAAGCTGAGTCTTCACTATGTATGCTCATATTCTGACTTCCTAGATAGTATGTCCATTAAATGACCCAACGAGCTGAAAAGTAATGGAACTGACTCAGATTTCAGTAGTCTACCTTAAGGTTTTCAAGTTTTCAATGATCAGATCCAACAACAGTAAAGGGCAGAGCTTCCTCTACAAGGAATTGCCAGGCCTCAAGTGTTTACTTTATAGTGAGGAATCTCTTCTAGACTGTCCCATTTTACTAACCCAGGGCCACTTGGCACCCTCAAACTACAGTCTGATAGAAGGGTCTTTGCCCCTAGAATATGCCAATCATATTCCCTTTGGCTTCTTAAAGGAGGTGCCACTGCTGCTTAGAAGCATCATTAATGCTAGCTTCCATACATGATCTTGGATTCTATTAGCCAAACGACAAAGGATTGAAGATCTCATTTCCAACAAGGATGGAAAACAGGATGAATTTCACAGTGACCTGTGATTGTTTGAGGTTTGTCTTTCTATCATGGTCAAGTAACTGGAAAACAATGCTCAACGGACAGAATTCTCTCCTTTCTAGAAGAGAAGGTAAAAGGATTCTAGGAAAATCCTTCTTCTCTTTAAGTCATCAAATAGAATGAAATATCTTTTTTTTTTTAATGGAAGAAGTGCTACGTTGTAAAGAAAGAAAATTATCTGACAAAGCAGAAGGAAATCCTTCTCTAGAGCCAGAGATTGGAGGGTGGAAGAATATGATATAAAGGAAAAAAGTGTGTGTGTGGGAGGAGTGGACAGGGCATAGCCAAGATGGTAGAGTAGAAGCTGAGACTTGCTAGAGTCCTCTCCATAAACCCAGCCAAATACCTACAAAAGATGACTCTAAACAAATTCTGGAGCTGCAGAACCAACAGAATGGTGGAGTGAAGCAAATCTCCAGACCAAGACAGCCTGGAAGATTGGTGGGAAACATCTATTACATTGTGCTGGGAGCAGAGACCAGTCCAACATGGGCCATGCTGGCACATATAGAACCTCAGCAGGACTTTGGGGGCCTGAATCTCTGGCACCTGTGGAGGTTTCCAGAATTCATGACCCCAAAACAGGAGGATAAATTGGAAAGTCAGTAGAAAAAACCTGTCCAACCTGTGTGAGAGTTAAAGTGGTCTGGCCCCAGCTGCACGGTGGTGGAGGGAGTTGAAGATCCTGTAGCTGGCACAGCAGCAGCAGGGACAGGGGAAGCAACTGTTTCTGGAGCTCTAGGCCCATAGATTGTGGGAGGAAAGAATGGCTGACGGTACACCCCCTCATCCCCCACTGGGAGCAGAGAACTACCTTGACAAAGAGCTCAAATGTCAAGTAAATGGCTGGGGAAATAAACAAAAACTGAAAAAAAAATCAGACCATAGAATCTTACTTTGGTGACAAGGAAGACCAAAATTTACAAACAGAAGACAATAAAGTCAAAGCTCCTACCTCCAAAGCCTCCAAGAAAAATATGAATTGGTCTCAGGTCATGGAAGAGCTAAAAAAAGTATTTTGAAAATCAAGTAAGAGAAGTAGAGGAAAAATTAGAAAGAGAAATGAGAGTGATGCAAGAAAATCAGGAAAAAGTTGGGCGCATTGGGAGATGGCTCATTGAATACTTAGAAGTAGCAAATAGGGTGGCTAGGTGGTACAGTGTACAGAATGCTGGGCTTGGAAGCAGGAAGACATCTTCCTGAGTTCAAATCTGGCTTCAGACACATACTAGCTGTGTGTTCCTGGG
This sequence comes from Potorous gilbertii, assembly GCA_028658325.1. Taxonomy (NCBI): domain Eukaryota; kingdom Metazoa; phylum Chordata; class Mammalia; order Diprotodontia; family Potoroidae; genus Potorous; species Potorous gilbertii. The sequence continues at coordinate 585,699,851 of CM053769.1, read as the reverse complement.
CAAGTCACTTAACCCTGTTTGCCTCAGTTTCCTCATCTATAAAATGAGCTGAAGAAGGAAAGGCAAAATTATTTCAGTATCTTTTCCAAGAAAACCCCAGATGGGGTCATGAAAAGTTAGATACAACTAAAACAACCAAACAACAAGCAAACAGATGTGAAGCCCTTCCCAAAGATGAAACAGGTATAGACTGATGAGAAAGTGGCTGTTTGTCCTTTACAGGTGCTGTCAGGAGTGCGACTGTTCAACAAGGGTTAAAGGAGATAGGCAGTAGAGTCAGTAGCTGTCACCTGAGGGGCAGTGAAGTCATTGATCATACATGGTCAGTAGCGAAGTCTAATAACTTCCCAGGAAATGATGGGGAATCTTCACTTGTCAACCCTGACACCTTCCCACTTCTGGTGATTTACATGGATACAAATAATACTGCCAGAAGGAATCTGGAAGGAATTCCTAAGGATTATCTGATCTTGAGCAAAACGTAAAGCCTTTAAGAGCACAAGCAATTTTTTCATAACTCCTGCCTATTGAAGGAAACTGGTTAAGGAAATACCATCTCAGAATGAGAATTGAATTCCTGGGCAAAATCTTAAAACGTTGGAATGATGGACTCTTGAGTAGAGATGGAGGCCAATAAAAATATTTTTTATGTAGTGCATTATTAAGGATCTAAATCTTAAGGAATAGAAATAGTCACATCTACTTCTAATCTAACTATTAATTTTGTTAATTATGCAAACCATAAATGGACAAAGGATACAAAGGGACATGCACTTCTCCCTTACTACCCACCTCTGAGGTCATACCTGTAATTCCATTCTAGAAAACAGATTCTAACGCCAGATCAATTTAGGTTAGTCTAAAGAGGATAAGGATCTGTGCAGTTTTATAGTGAGATGAACAAAAAGAACTGGAACTTATGAAATAAATATACCCATCCAGGGTAAGCACTGCTCAGGATCGTTTAAACATACCAATCATGAATAGGTCTGATAAGAATAAACATAGAGTTTGGAAGAATTCCTTTCATGGATTCATCAGTCATTCTCACTGTTTCTACCTACAAAGTTCTCTCCTACCTCTGGGGGTCCAGGGACTTAGTCTAACCAGCCTGTATCTTGCAAATCTATTCAAAAGAACTTCAAGGTGAAAAAAAACTTTTCTGTGTAAGTAGATCTACAAAGCTAAATACCATAGAGAGTAGGTGCACCACAGAAATAAAAATAGTGATGAATATGCTCAGAAATTTATAGGAGAAAAACAATCTGAGAAAGGAGCTAACAATAAAACACATGGCCCTAGATATATGTGTTCAAATATCTACTACTACTACTACTACTACTACTACTACTCCTGCTACTACAACTATAACTACAACACTCATTCTCAAATAAATCTATTATCTGATCAGTATGAGTATTTCTTTCAACAATTTGGATCGCAATTTGTTCATACCTGTTCATTTTGTGAGTGTCTATATGCCTCCATAAATTTGTCATAAGTTTTCTAATCAGCATGCTACAGGCCTTGACATTGTAATGATACCAATGGTACACATGGTCTTCCCTCATTCAGCAGCTCATCTTCCTTTTTGCTCACACGTTTCTTTGCTGACAATGTTTATATATCACTTCAACTTCATAACACCTCGTTTGTCATTTTTATAATCTGTGCACACCCACCACTGTGTTTCTCTGTTTCCCTTTTAAGTAATACTATCTTTTGGTTCTTTGGACATCATAATGTCTCTGTAGCCACTCAATAGTACCCAAAGAATGTTGGTATTATAAGCTTCTCCAAAATGAGAAAGACTTGAGATCGTTAAATATAACTTGGTGATTTAACAAAGACAATCCATTCTGCTATCCTGCTGCTCATTTCTAGGCCCAACTCATCATTCATTTGCAGTCTATCATACACCCACACACACACACACACACACACACACACACACACACATATATATACATATATATATATATATATAGAGAGAGAGAGAGAGAGAGAGAGAGAGACAGAGAGAGAGAGAGAGAGAGAGATATAGACAAATACAGATATAGATATATAGATAGATGTAGAAATAGATATATATAGATATAGACATATCTATAGATATATCTATATCTATATATATATTGCTGGATGACCTCTATAGGCTGTCCACCCAACTGCACATTTTAGCCTGGACAATATGCCTTCTTTATCCACTTAGTTTTTACTGTTTGGATAGTTAAAACTCAATTCTTTAGAACAATTATGTATCTCATTTGGTGGGCTTTGAAATGTTCCAGGACCTGATACAATCATCAAATAGGAGTTATATGGAGGACCTCATCAACTCTGGGAAATCTCTCCTTGACTTGGATCTCTTATACAGTAGCAAACACCTTTAACAAACATTCTTATCCATGTTTTACTCTATTAATATTAATGAACTGAAGGTAATAGAAAATGATGCTCCCTATTAAAAGTTTCAAGAAATTTTGTATTATTTTGACAAATACAAATGACAAATGACAAATACCTAGTTGGAAGAGAACATTTAAGGGAACATTTTATTCTATTGAAGAAATTTTAAACAGTCAACAAATAGTAAATGAAGTGGAATTTTGATTCATTATAGTCTTTAGTAAATTATGAGATATAAAAACATGGTATACTTTTTCATGTTGGTTGTGAAATTATACCTTCTAATTTTCTCTTCAGTGATGTTCTTAATACACCTATAGATTATTCTCAATTCAAGTTGAGTAAACGAACATTTATTAAGTGCCTACTATGTGCTAGGCACTATGCTAAGAGCCTAGGATGCAAAGAAAAACTTTTTTTTTTAAATACATTTATTTAACTTTTTACATTCATTTTCACAAGATTTTGGGTTCCAAAATTTTCTCCCCATTTGTCCCCTCCCCCCTCCCCAATACACTGGACATTCTAATTACCCATATCACCAATCTGCCCTCTCTTCT
>CM053769.1:585681271-585696382 GCA_028658325.1 Potorous gilbertii | reverse complement strand
GGAGAAAATTTGGAACCCAAAATTTTGTGAAAATGAATGTAAAAAGTTAAATAAATTTATATTAAAAATATACATCATACTTTCTATTGAGCCACGATTATATAATAATTATGATTGACTCCCCTCTGACACTCACTCTAAATATGACTTTTGGTGAATCAAAACCTCCCAGGAGCTCAGTTTTTTCATCTATAAAATGCATGTTATAAACTAGATTGCCTTTGAGATCCCTTCCAACTTCAAATCTATGGTCCGGTAAGATGTTATGAATAATAGCTCACATTTGTATAGTGCTTTAAAGTTTGGAAATCACTTTACATGTATTACTTCATTTGATAATAGCCCTAAGGAACTGGCTGCAAGATTTTGAAGTACCTTCAAATTGTCCAAAAAGGAAAGTGATAGAATATTTTTTAACATTGAAAACATATCTAATTATTTGAAAATCAGCAATTAACGTTTATATGGCTACGTGCAGTGAACTAGAATATACAGTTAAGCAAAACATTTAGTCACTAAGGCATTTTTTTTATAAATGGCAACTGAATATTTTACAAAAAAACCCCAGTTTTTCCTCATTGGGGAAAAATTGGCTCTTCCTTGAGTGTTAACCAGCCAATTCCTTAAATCAAGACTGATGGACCTACAGACTGTTTTTTTCTAGATGAGAAAACTGCATTTGCTAATTGTTCTCATATAAATATTCAGTCCTCTTTTGAAATCTTCGTAAATTACCAACTTTAGCATTATCCAGCATCAGTGAGTTTAATAGGGTAATAGTTCATCACATCATTTTAAATTTGTTGCCCTGTGTTTCCATTAACTTGTCTCTTCTATTAGTCCAAGAGATTGGAGAAAGCATAGTACTATTGACAAAAATAAGAAAAATACTTTCCAATTAGAAAGCATCATTATTTATAGAGTTCCAAGAATTTACAGATAGGAAGTAGACTCCAGTTTGAAGAGACAAATGGAGGTACAGAAACATCCTGGGAGTAGGGTTATTCTTAGTCAAGCCAAACTGGCTCTATATGGTTAAGGGTTAGCTTCATCTTGGAGGGACCTTGTAGGCTCTTTAGGAGTCCTGTAAAATTATTTGCAACGTGGCTTATGAGAAACAATAAAGGAACCAATGTAGGAAATATTGACCTTTTCCCAGTGTTTTTCCCCTTTTAAAAGTATTGTAGCATATTGAAATAGAGAAGGAACTGAGTCCAACATTTTTTTTGCACCTGGAATCCCGTATATCCAAAGGGCAACTTTTGAGAGCATGCAGAAAGCCAGGGACAGAGCCAAGAGCAGATCCTATAAATCTAATTCTACTATTTTCCCCACCATACTGCCTTTATTCCTTTATACTGTTAGTATTTTGATTTTGATTCCATCACTGAAAAGGAAGGATAAGAAAGAAAGAAAATCAAACCTTCTATTCTTTCTAGTCTTTTCCATTCCCACACAAACTTGCATTTACCCTCTTTTCAGTCACCATTACAGTTATTGTTTCTCTAAATTTAGTCAGTGTCTCTAGTTAAATCAAGAACATATTCACAAAAATACATCTCATACTATTGTCTTCTAAGTCACAAGAGGCTGAGACCATGCCTACATGTTCGAAACCACCAGAGTGCAGCAGCCATGTCAATTATTTCAGGTGTCTCAATGCCCAGTGACAGGTTCGTTCTGCTTTACAGGGCTATTACTAGCTCCACTCCAAGTCCCTAAGTAATAGCAGACACAGTTGTTTCCTCTGTACATTGCCTCAGGGTGACCCGGTACATATTTCCCTTTACAGTGCCACCTCCCTTCCAAGGTTTGGGCTCCCTCCATGCTTCTCTTGCAGGTGTACACTAATCTTTCCAGGGGCAGGATAGGAAGTGTCAGATTACTTCTTAATATTCATTCCCTCAAGGCAAAGAGTACTTACTTTCCACCATGCATGAGAGAGGGTGAGAAGGGGGTAGGCACAGAGTAAGTGCTTAATTAATACTTGCCAACTTGACAGGACTCACAAGGGGGGATGATCAATCACACCTCATAAAATATGAATGCTGCTTTTCAATCTTGAACCAAGTGAGCTGAGCAACAGAGTGAGTGAGGAAACCAAAGCCACCTAAACCTTGAGAAGGCCATTTGGGACTAGCTAGACTGCAGGACACACCACCGGAGTTTGCAGAAGCAGTCATTTAATCAATCAACAAGTATTTACATAGTCTAGCTCAGGGACATGGTAAACAAGCTGCTTCTGGCTGAACATCATTTGATTGACCATTATTTGCCTCTTACACTTATACCCATGTCACATCCCCATTGTTCCTATTTACTGCAGATACCCATGCTCCCCATCCCATCACTAGAACTAGGGTCTCCTGAAACAAGCCCTAATTATAGAAAAATAATGATAAATAAAATGAAGAGATATCTTAATGTGTTGGATCAAACTGTGGCTTTCAAGTCAAGATATGGGTTCAAGTGCCTGAATTATACACCTACTGATGGGGTCCTAGGAGAATTTCAGAAATAACATTCCTAGACAAGTTAAATTGTGTAGAACAGTGGCTAGTCTATGTAAAGGGATGTTTCTTTCTAGTAGTTCCCTAAGCCAAAGAAAATACATGTCCAACAGTAAAATGAAGTGAAATGTCCCTACAAAATGAACCTTGTCCAATGGAATATTATTTTCTCCTGAATGAATAATATTCCCAGATCAAATAATTTGGAAATGACCATTTGTGACTCAGACCTTGAGAAGTGTTTGGTTAAGACTTATTTCATGAACTTAAGTTGCTTGATATTATTATAGGTGTGTGTGTGTGTGTGTGTGTGTATGTGTGTGTGTGTGCGTGTTTTATCCTCTTTCCAGATCATATGCTCCATGAAGTAAAGAACTATATCTTTCTATCCAACCACTGTAGAGTACAGTGCTCTGTAATGTACAGAAGGTACCTCATAATGTTTATTGAAGGAATTTGATAAGGAATTGACCTAGAGAAAAGATAATCAGACCAATCCTGGATCAGTGTAAGCACTGAGAATTCCCCCAGGGATTCATTCTGGGACAAACTTCAGCTGATATTTTTATAAATGATCTGGTTGACAGAGTACACAGTGATATATCTAAGTTTGTAGATGACACTAAGCTCTCCCGGGAAGTGAAATGCCAAGCCTACAGGGACAAATTACAGAGATTTTGAAGGACTGCATGATTGGGTAGAAATAACAGGTGAACTTCAGCACGGGGAAAATGTAAGGTAATATATTCAGGGAGAAATGACGCAAACTACATTCATAAGCTGATGGGTTCTGAGCCATAAGCAGAGAAAAGGATAATTCATTCTTCCCATCTCTAAAGATCTCTGTTCATTATTTTCTCCCTCCCCTTCTATATCAGATGAAAAAGCTTCTTTTATTTACCTGTGCTCTTCATTCTAACCTTTTCTCATTCTTCTAATGTCTCATTCACAAAATTTTATTCTTACTCTATCACTTCTCCAGACTATTTCTGCCCACTCACACCTTACATTATGTTTTCAAATGTCTGGCATGCTCTCCTATCGTGGGAGGAATGAAAGCTTTACTTGAACAAATGTCCCACTTTGGTTGCCACATCATCACTCCTACATCTTGTCCCTGCTAAACTACTTGAGTAAGTGGGCTACACCAGCCAATTCTATTTTACCATTGCCCAACCTCACTTAGTGCCTTATAATTTAGTTTCTATCACCACCTCCCTACTGAAAGTGCATTTTGAAATGTTTCTAATCTAATCTATCACTGCTATATCCCAACTTGTTTTTCAGTTTAGTAGTGCTTCTTGAAATGTTTTTTCCCGTTGGCAACTAGAAATGATACTATGATAATTCTTTCCCCATTTTTCTGATATTTCCGTCTTCTTTTTTTTTCTTCTGCTCCCTAAATGGGAGTGTTCCAAGGTTAAGTCCTCAGTCCTCATCCTCTGAAGATCTCTTCCCCTCCGACAGTTCTAATTATCACCTCTATGAGAATTGTTTCTATTTCTATTGCCTTTCTATTGAACATCCCACTAGTATTTCAAATTCTACTTGTCTAAACATGTTGCGTTCATTTTCCCCAATATATTTCATCCTCTCATATGATCATTCCCTTAGTTACTCCAATTCAAAAAATGTCTTTAATTCATCCCTCTTCTTTTCTCTATGTCCAATTTGTCTTGAATTTCTATTCTTTGTAATTTTATAAAATCTTTCAAATCCTTCCTTCTTTTCATATCCATCATTTCAATTTATGTGCTCAGCACTCAGCTCACACCTAAATTACTGTAGTAACCTCACAAAGGGTCATTTAACACAATGAACACTATTCAATGTATTCATTCTTTCCCCTTCAGTTAGGTTGGTCAACTAAATCTATATCCCTGACCACTCCTACTTTTCTCTTCCTGTGGCTTTGGTCTTATCATTTCCTCATTTCAATTTAGATCAACATTTATTACACACCGGGGCAATGTGGTGACATTGGGGAAGATGTAAAGTTTAAATAAGACATGATCCTTGCTTTCATTCAACTTACAGTCTTGTAGGAAAATAAGAACCACAGACATAAAACAATAAGGAATATTGCTTGATGTGAATCAGGGCTGTCAAACACAAATAGAAACAGGGGCCACTAAACCATGGGCAGCTAGGTGGTTCTATTATATACAAAGTGCTGGGCCAAGAATCAGGAAGACTCACCATTCTCAGTTCAAATCTGGTATCAGACACTTAGTAGCTATATAACTCTGGGCAAATTATTTAACCATGTTTGCCTCAGTTTCTTCATCTGTAAAATGAGCTGGAGAAGGAAATGGCAAACCAATACCTCTTCCAAGAAAACTCCAAATGGGGTCATGGGGCATCAGACACAACTGAAAATAACTAAACATCAAAAAACAGTAGATGCAGATTCTCCTTGGATTGTATATTGACTTATTTTCAAAATGTAATTTTTTAATATTTTATTGTATTGCTATTTGTTTTGTTAAATATTTCACAGTTACATTTTAACCTGATTTCATCAGGACTCAAGAATGTTGTGGACTGTGGGCCATGTATATGAACACCTCTGATATAAACGAATTATAGAAGTCATGGGGGAAAGGATTCTAATGGGGAGAATCAGAAAAATATTCATGGAATTAGATTTAGATATTAAAGAATTTATGAGAATTCAACAGATGAAAAAGGGGAGGGAGGAGATTCCAGGAAAGGGAAGAAAAGAATAAAGGTAGGAAATCACAGGACATGTACTGGTGAAAGACAATAATAGAGTTTGGGTTCACCTTGAAGTACATCTAAGGGAATAACATACAAAGGCCTGGACGGATGGAGTGATTGTAAAATGCTTGGAAGACAACCTCAAACTTGGTTCAGGAATAGTGATACAATGAAGAATTTGTCCAAAGAAGCGGCAGGAACTAGATCAATATTCGAGGAAGATTGGTCCAAAAGTGGTAAGAAGAGATGGGAGATATCAAAGAGAGAACAATCTGCCAAGAGGCAATGCTCATATTGCCTCTGATGTGATTCAGTTGTTTCTGACTCTGTGACCCCATTTAGTGTTTTTGTGGCAAAGATACTGGAGTGGTTAGCCATTCCCTTAATCACTTCATTTGAGATTGAGGAAACTGGGGCAAACAAGATTAAGTAACTTACCCAGGGTAAGTGTTTGAGGCAGCATGTGAACTCAGGTCTTCCTGACTTCAGGCCCCGTACTCTATATGCTATGCCTCCTAGGTGACCTTCCAATATTCTATGTAGGTAATGATGAGGACCTATAAACTACTACAGAAGTGGAGAAAGTCAGGAGATAACAAGAAAAGGGGACAGAGAAGTTAGAACAAACAAAATTGGATAGGAGAGATGAAGGAGAGGAAAAAGTCAGTTAATATTAAGGTTTTAAAAATGGAAGACTGCACAAAAATGGCTGTACCACAATTAGAAATAAAGTCAGAAGAAGGAATGGCTTAGCAGGAGAGATAATCATTTAAGTTTTAGATATTTTTAGTTTGATGTAACAGTGGAACAGACTGGTAAAAATTTTACAGATGTGGGTTTGGAGGTCAGGAGGGATCAGTTAGAAATATAGAACTGGAAAGGAAATGATACAACTTAAAAATGGCTAATAGGGAACTGATATACAATGTAAGTCCAGAGAAAATAAGAGGTTACCTAATTGACCTTGAAGAGTGAGAATCACCAGAAAGTCCAGGACTCAGCCTTGGGGTTTATTCAGTTAGCAGGTGTGGAATAGATGATGAATCAGCAAAAGATTATTTTTTTTTCCATAGAGGGGGGCAGTGTGGATGGAGAAAGGCAATCAGGCTTAAGTGAATTGCCCAAGTTCACACAATTAGTGAGTATCTGAGACCTGATTTGAACTGACTGGTGCTCTGTCTACTGCACCACCTAACGCCCCAGGAAGGGATTCTAAAGAGGAGCTGACAGAGAGGTTGGAAGCAAAGGAATATGCTAGAATGCATTAGAGGAATGATTATTGAGTACCTAGAAAAGGAAGCTGAAGCTTCAAGGAGTCAGCATGGCTTTATTAAGAACATGTCTTGAATTTCCTTTATTGATCAGATTCTTCCAATGCAGTAGAAGATATGACTTACTTGGATTTTAGTAAAATGTTTTTCAAAAGGTCTCATTTCAAAAGGCCTTTTGGAAAAGAGAACTATGGTCCAGACAAATTATAGTTAAACAGCGTTAGAACTGACTGAATGTCCAAAATCAGTCATTAATGATTTAATGTTAACTTTTAAGGAAGTCTTCAGGAAATGTCTTTGGGATCTCTGTCATGGCCCTATGTGACCTATTTTTTTTTAATCATTGAATTGGACAAAGGCATAGCTGGGATGCTTATAAACTTTTTGGATGACATAAATCTATAAGGGACACAACATATCGAATGACAGTGATAATCCAAAAAAAATCTTGAGAAGTCAAGAAGTTGGGTCAAATCTAATGAAATGAAATGGAATGGGAATAAATTTGAAATACTATACTTGGGTTGAAAAAACCCCCACAAAACTTCACCAAGACTATAGGGAGGCATGGCTAAACAGCACTTTATTTGGAGAGAAAAGTGAGTCAGGTTTATGACGTGACATCCTAAAAAAGTAACATAAACTTAGGCTAACTACTTTAGGACTAGTGATAATTCTGTTAGATTGCCCTCTATGATCACACCTCTTTTGAAACATTGTGTTAATTCTGGGTACTATTTTTTAGGAAAGACATGAATCAATCAGAGGACATCCACAAGAAAATGATTAGGATGGCGAAGGTCCTTGAATTTAAGTCATGAAAACTGACTGAATGTTTTTGATGAGGGATGATACAAATGGAATTGTGACGTATTCCAATATTGGAAGAGTTGCTGTGGGAGATAAATTAGAAGAAGAACTAAGAGCAAGGGGAACTAGAAAGGACAGTTTTAGAATTGACATAAAGAAAAAAAAATCTTAAAATTAGTATTATCCTGAAGTGGACTGGACTGGCTCAGGAAATGATGAGGGGGCTTGAAGCAAAGACTGTATAATGTGGGTAATTCCATGGAGAGAATTCTTATTCAGGTACATGATAGATTAGATAGCCTTAGAAATGCCTTCGAACTTTGAGATTCTGTGAGAGTCATCTGCAAGGAAGCGTTCATTTCCACTATAGGCGGGTTGATTTTTAAGAGAGAGTGGGTGGAGAAAGTGGATACAAAACCCAGAGAACTATGTTTGATATCTACTCATCTTCAACTCTCAGGAAGAAGATAAAAACCCAACAGAAGAGAAATAAGAAAGGGTAATTAGATAAGAGGCTCAAAAGGAGAGGACAGCATTACTTAAGCTAAGGGAAACAAGATTTTAGCAGGAGGAGATGTATAGTAGTGTCTGATGATATAGAGAAGACAAAAAGGATGAAGTGTGAAAGAAGGCCACTGAATTTCATGACAAGGAGATATACATACATACATACATATATATATGTATGTATATATGAAGCAAGTTCAGTATTAGGGGTTGAAGCCATCTTACAGAAGACTAATGCTAAGGATGTTAAGGAAAAGACAGAGACATTGGGTATAGATAGCTTTTTAAAAAAAAGTTTAGCAATGAAAAGAGAGAAAGCATGGTAGCTGGAGAGAAAAAGCTCTTTTGCTGGCCAGGGGGTTATAAGTAAACTGGAACATGCTTATACCCAAATGGAAAGAAATGGAGAGGGTGAAATTGATGATAATCCTTCTTAGAACATTCTTCCTTCTTCTCCTTTTCCTCCTGCTTCTCAGTTATACAGCTTTTACCCCACCCCAAGTCTGAACTCCTCTATAGCTCTTCCCCAAATACTTCAATTCGGGGCAATCTTTCATATTTCTGAATTTATTACATTTGTTGTTTATATGACCCACTGTGTAACTAATTCTTATCAGTTATTTTGTGTATTGTTACTTTGTACTTGTACTTAGAATTTCCTGCATTTATAACTTGCCTCCCATAAAGAAAAGAAAGGAGGAGAATTCAAAGATCAAGATGATATTGGCCCCTACTCTCAAGGGTTTTATTATGTAATGGAGGAGAGGACAAGTACACAAATATAAGAGAAAGTGAAATAAGGGCAAAGCAGCAGAGCAGAGAGCTATGAGAAATTGGAGGAATAGAGAATTTTCATCTAATGATAGGAAGATCAGGGTAGAAATCATGGACCTTAGATTTTCATTGTACCTTGAAGGAAAGCAGAGATGGATTTCGAGTTACTGAAGTTAGGGCTGCTTTGGGTGTATCTCCAACGATTGGAGACTCCCATTACAAAGGAGAAGCCTAGCTATCTATGATGGTCCAGAGGGGCCACTTGGAGAGAGTGAATTCTCTGAAAAAGAGAAAGGAAATAATTACAGAAGCTCAGAGCTAGAAGAAACCAGAAGTCATTTAGTTCAAATCATTCACAAACGAGAATCCTCTCTATAATATCTCCAACAAGTAAGATTCTATGTATAGATCCAGTTTCTGTTTTGAGGAATGCATGATTTCTTGCATCAGCAACTTGCACTTTTGGACAACTTTAATGGCAAGGTGTTATTTTGTTTTTGTGAGGGATTTTGTTTTTGTTTTTTTCTTTATATCAACCCTTTTATCTGTCTCTCTGAAACTGTCATTTGTTTTCTCTGGCACTGCCCTGTGGAGACAAGCAGAAAAAGTTAAATTCTCTTTTCACAAGGCAATCATTCAGGAATTTGTAGACAACTGTTATGGCTTCCACCTTCCCCATATCCCAATTATTCTTTAGTTCCAGTTAAAATCTCTAGTTCTGTCAATAGATTTTTATACGACATGATTTTAAACATCATTCTCATCCCAGTGACCCTCCTCTGGACAGACTTCAGTGGCATCTACAAATGAATAAAATATTTCAAGTTCCATTTTTCATTCCCCTCATTCTGGGCTATTTGCTTATATTCACTGAGATTAAGATCACATCAGGGGCAGCCAGGTGGCTTAGTGGATAGAATGCTTTTGTATGTATGTATTTATGCATATATATACATATACATACCCATGAGGTCCTTATATACTTTTGTACCTCCCCCAGAACTTAATATAATCCTTTTAGTTACACACTACCCCACAGCTGCCTAAATTCATATTTATTGAATTAAATTTTATTTATATCAGTGAAAGGGAGGAGAATTACAGACTCACCTCTGTCTTTTCTATCTCCAGTTTTTATGTTTGTTCTCCATTCTCTCTGCCACCTTCAAGTTGTATCAATTTCTTTCTCTCTCCTTTTGAAACTTAGTTAAGTTGAAATCAGCTTGAATTTAAATCCAACTCTTCACATTCTGAGTTAGCAAACCTTTCCACTTACTGCCTTAGGGAATAGATTTTGAATTGGTTCATTTTTTGTGACTAAAATTTTAGCTAAAGGTGACAAGTAGAGTGGTTGATACATTAGTTCATAAGAGAATACAGATTCAACTTTTAAATTGTATGTCGGTGTTATAGAAAAGTTAAAATAATTACAGCCAAATAGATCTATGATCTTATTGATTAATTGTTCCCACAAATGATGCAGATTACTCTGCAACCACACCTGACCTTTGGTCTACATCTTTCCAAAAGGTCCCTAACAGGGCTACCTCCATCATACTTGTGATTCTCCTTATTTTAACATTGTGAGAATATCATTGGAGCCCATCTCCTAACTTTGTCCTTTCCACAAGACTAACCTGCCTGCTTTGTTTCTATCATATATTTACCAGCGCTGGGGCAGTTAGGTGGTTCAGTGGGTAGAGCACCAGTGTAGGAGTCAGGAGGCAAATCTCACCTCAGACACTTGACGCTCATTAGCTGTGTGACCTTGGGCAAGTCACTTAACCCCAATTGCCCCATCCTGGGTAATCTCCAGTCATCCTGATGAATATCTGGTTACTGGATTCAGATGGCTCTGGAGAAGAAGTGAGGCTGGTGACCTGCACAGCCCTCCCTCACTCAAAACAAAATCAAATGCAAGTCATGGCATTATTTCTCTGATGGAAATGGTCTTCTTTGGCAACAAAGGACGAACACACACACACACACACACACACACACACACACATTTACCACCATGTGTCCTCTGTCTGTTCATCTTTTTGTATATATTCCTCTCCCCACTACATGCCTATCCCTATCCATTGCTTTCTGTGCTTACTGTCTTTCAGCTCTTCAGAGACTGTTGTATTAAATGTCTTGAAACCATGAAAACAAACAAACAAAAAACAATCAGATATTAGTAATTAAATAAAAGACCTTTTATTCTAAGATAAATTTTGGGTTATTGTTGAAGTTTTGTCATTTCCTGTTTGTTCTGTTTAATTTTGGGTCCAATTCATCTTTCATTTGTATGATCTATTCTAGATACACATAATAACCAATATCTTTTATAGACAGTCCATCCTAATATTTGCCTGCGTATCACAGATATTCATTTTTTATCTGTAGATAGGCCAAACTATGCCCCCTTATCCCATCATCCTACTGCATTCTTGAAATTTCATTTGCTCTGAAAGGTCTATGGATCTGGCAAAACACCATGTCTACTTTCCCAAGATTAGCTTAGTTAAAGACAGAAAGGTCCATCATCAGGAGGGTAGTCCTTTGGTGATGGATTCTTTGGCTATAGCAGTTGCATGAGCCAAAGACAAATGCATAAAGGTTCTTAGATCTGTGTGCCCTCTTCTGCTTCTGCACTTACAATAGCAGAGGGGTGGGAAAAATTCAAAAGGTTCTAACAATCACTTTTTAGACCATCTAAAATGTGATGTTCATGAACTTGTTTTATGGTCAAATAAGTATATTTTAAAAGAATTGATTTCCTTTTATTCATCTATATCTTTTTTATGTAGTTAAAACTTATTTTGAGAAGTAAAGGAAATAAGTATTCATTAAGCAAGTATTATATTCCAGGTACTGTGTTAAGATGTTTGCAAATTTTCATCCTCAAAATAATCCTCAGAGATAGGTGCTTTTATCGTCCCCATTTTACAGAAACTGAGGCAAACAAAGGTTAAGTAGCTTGTCCAGGATCACATAGGTAGTAAATGTCCAAGGATGGATTTGAATTCAGATCTTCTTGACTCCAGGTTGAGTCCTCTAGCTATTGCACCATTGTACCGCCTAGCAAACAGCACAAAGATCCAAGCTTACCACTGCTAAAGGGATTAATGACTTCCGTGGTATTACATTTAATTTGACTCTAAATGTAAGGTCCTTTTCCAATAATCCACAAGTGGATCTGCTGCCAGAAGAACTGAGTCACATAAATCTTGCCATTCTCATAATAAATATAACCAGTAGATGGGGGGAAAAGATGTTGAACTTAATGGAAGAATGGTTAATAGATATTCCTGGAAGAGGCAAAGAAAGGAATTGATAAAATTGGTTTTATTATATGCCCATCAGCAAAAATAAAATACCATTTCATGGAACTTTTGATCATCTTGTCTTGCAGGGTTCATGATGAATGCTTTTAAGAGAATATCATTTAAATAATTGCAGAATATGCCTCAAAACTGGTTTCACAGATTGGAGAGAAAGAGAAATTTTACCCTCCCCCCAAATTATAAATCCCTTACAATTAATCAGCATACAATTTGATTGAGGCAGTTAGGCCTATGGCGCAATGGATAGAGCACTGGTCCGGGAATCAGGGAGACCTGAATTCAAGTATGACCTCAGACACTTACTAGTTGTGTCACTTTGGGCAAGTCACTTAACCCTGTTCAACTCAGTTTCCTCATCTGTAAAATGATCTGGAGAAGGAAATGGCAACCCACTCCAGTGTCTTTGCCAAGAAAATCCTAAATAGTGTCATGAAGAGTCAGGCATGACTAAATAATAACAAAACACTTTGATACTAGGTGACTTTGATATAAAAGATTGTAAAAAAATGATGAGAAAAAGATTAGAAACCATGGTAAAAAGAAAAGAAATGAAAGAAGGCAAAGATTCAGAGACTATATAGAAGTATCTACCTCAAGAATACTTTCTTTAAGAAAGAAATTGATAGGCACTGAACAGGAAAAAAATCAAATAACATTGCAAAGTTTGAAAATGATTATATTTTAAAAGGCAGGAAGAGATTTAAAGATTGGTAAATTATTGCTAAATTTTTGTTCATGTATAATTAGACCACCATCTTCAGTATAAAATTAGAAGAAAGAATAAGAAAAAAGATATGCCACGAAATTCAATCCTGACCTATTCTCACCGCTAGAAATAATTCTATTAGTTCAAATTACATTTTAAAAAGAAGTATGCATTTTATAATTGGCAATGACAATTCAAATAACTTGACAATACTAGCTAGAGGCAGCTGTAGTGTAGGAAGACACTGAATTTCCCACATGCAACTCATGATGTTCACTCCTTCTGGTCCACAACAATCCATGCTCTTCCCAGCTTGAGCTCAGACACAATTTTGTTAATAGGATTATATCATAAAAAAACTGCATGCAATCAGACAAATTTCACACAATGATCTCTTCTGAATAAATATTTATGGACTGAATGATTTCTTATTAATAATTTAACCAGGAATGCAACACATCTATTTATCCCTCCTGCTCTCCTTTCTTTTCCACTTCAACTATGAAGAACTTAGTTTAGCTCCTCATTATTGCTTTGTTTTTTAATTTAAATTTATTTATTTATTTTTAATTTATGGAATAAAACAAACATTTCCATAACATCATATAATTAAAAAGATGGTTGCACATGAGATTATTTAAACATTTCACTATTTCTTGCAATTGAACTTTAAATGGCTTTCCTACTTTCAGCCTCTCTAACACATCTTGGAAAAGGGAAAGATCAAAGAATTAGGAAGACTTAGCCCTTTATTATGTGCTACCTATTCTATTATTGCTTTCCCCTTCTTCTCACTGTCACCCAAATGCTTTTCCGTATGCCAAAAACCCCACACATTTACCAAAATTTACCTCTGACTTTTGATTTCAGGATAAATGCAGAGAGAGCATAGAGAAAGTACAATCCTTCCTAACCAGTATGGTGTGGGTAGAAACTGGAGGAGAGTGATCAATAATTTTTTTCCTTTCATAGGTTCATAGGTTTTTTTTTTATATTGGCATCATTGTCTTTTTTAAAAAAATAAATTTACATAACTTTATTCCATATTTAAAAGGATTAGCAAGTTCCGTCTGAGAGATTTGCAGTTTCATGCACAATCATTTTTCTATTATACTATTATATAAATGCTTGTTTTATTCCATAAATGAAAAACAAAATAAAGGTGAAAAAAGAAAAAAATCTATATTATCATGCTTTAATGATTGACATTATAGATTTCATCCAAGTGTTGTATTTGACTGATGATCACTGGGGACCATCAGAGAATAGATGAAAACAGACATTCATCTAGTTATACAATTTACAAATAAGGCTTGGGGACTTGCTCAATCTTAATTTAGCCCATTGAAAAACAGGACAAGAGAAGCGAAAACTTAACTGGTTTTCCCTAGCTGGCATCGAAGGACTTATTTTCCATTAGATAAACAAGTAATTAAGAGCCTACTCCTCTCACTATTGTACTTGCAATCAGACTCACATCATCACATGGAAGATGGTGCTATGATCTTTCTACCTAGTGTAGCAACAGTACCCAGGCCTGATACAGTGGCGCAGATTTTAGAAGCAGTATATTTGTGCTGGATAACATTGGTCAACCAGTCAATATGTACTGGCTGGGTGGCCCTGAATAAGTCACTAAATCTTTAAGTGCCACAGGCAATCTAAGACTATAAGTAGTAGAAAAGTAACAGTTCTGCACTTCTAGAGGGAATTTTCTCACTGGGAGCAGCCAATGCTGATAAAATTACAGTTCCATTGGAGTGTCCCAGGGATTCTATGTGCCAGGCACTGTGCTAGATGCAAGGGATACCACTTTTCTATTGTGCACTGTAATTATTTGTGTCCTTGTTAACACTTTTATTAAACAGGAAGCTTCTTCTGGGCAGGGGCCACCTATAATTATTCTCTGCCTCTCCAGCATTTAGCACAGTGCCTTCTAATAATAAGTGTTCAATAAATGTTTATTGTTGAATTTACTGACCAAATTACACCTGAGTTCCAACATTGAGAAAAAAAATCAATGAAGTTCAATCTGAAAAGTTGTAGCTTTTAATGTGCCAGATACAGTGATGAGTGATGCAGATATAAAGGCAAATTAAAACTGTTCCTGTACTCAAAGTGCTAACATTCTGTTGTGTGAAACCAAATTTGCACAGAAAATAAGGCAGGAAATGTGTACGCCCCCAAAAAATCCAGAGGGAAGGCAATGATTACTGAAAGGTGCTAGGGCTACCAATGAGTCTGAAATGAGAAGAAAGGGCATTCCATACGTTGAGAACAAGGGCATGAAGACTAAAGAGGTGGGCAAGTAAGCCAGTTGCACTATAACATAGAGTATGTGAAGAAAATTATTACGCAGTCAATTTCAAAAGGTAGATAGGATCTCAGGACTTTACAGATCAAACGGCAACGTTTGAATTTTATCCTAGAAACATGAAAGAGCCAATGGAGTTTCTTGAGCAAGATAGTGACTTGAATTA